>OU565292.1:4214644-4814644 GCA_913789915.3 Sphecodes monilicornis
AGGAATTTACTTGAAAGATTATAAATGGTGTCCGAAAAATGTTAGAAATCCTTGAAATGGGCGTTTCCTGAGGTTATTTAAAGTAACTTTTTTTTTTGCAGAAATAGCTTCCTCGGCTTTCTTGAGGATTTATTTTAAAAAAAACACAGACCAATCATAAAACCGTTACAGCGGACAGATTCCGGCTAGGCGCCAGGTCCCGTTGAGCGTGACGTTATCATTGGCCGAGCCGGCATCCGTCCGCTGTGACAGTGTTCTGATCGGTGCGTGTGTTTCTTTAATAACTCCGTAACAAAGCCGAGGCGGTCATTTTTGCAAAGGAAAAAATTGCATCAAATATCTTCAGGAAACGTCCATTTCAAGGATTTACAACATTTTTGGGACACCCTGTATAAAGAAAACACTGAGTATTGCATTATATAACATGAGAACCGGAAATTCGTATGAAATTACAAGGAAAGAACGCGAATGGTCTAACTCCTATTTCTATGAAACCATCTAGGCTTGAAGAGCGGTCAAAAATACATATTAGCTGTGGTATCTCGAGAGATGAAACTGCTCTCCAAAGTTCTTAGAACTTCCAACCCCAGACCTCTTCAAAACTTACTCAGAAAGTATCAGAAATAGAAAAAACTATATTTAACAAAACTGAATATCGTACATAGTTCCAAACATATCTAAAAAATAATGTTCAAAAATTTTTTAAAATATTGCATCAGCCATATTTATTTGTAACAAGCAACTTTGCATATAACACGAATGATAATATTTTTATTACAATTTGTGCATTTAATATTTGACATGCAGCATTCTGAAATTTCACCGGACAAAATAAAAATTGTCAGCATTAACTTCAAGACATAGCAGCTGCAAAGACAATTATTTTTTTTCTTAATTATTTTTATGAATCCTAAATAATGTAGGTAATAGCATTTTTTAATTCTTTAAATACTTAGCTATATTGAATTTGATCCATTCAGTTTTACGACAACACTAACAAGTCAAGGTCGACAGGCATTTTTCTTTTTCGTTCCCACCCAACGCAGATCTCTGTTTCCTTCCACTATCTTCCACTCTCATCTCAGTCGTCAAGCGCTTTCTCTGTAGATCGCCTATGAGGTAATCGAAGATTCGTAAGATAAGAATCGAAATCTCAGGGGTGAGTGTAGGTATCGTGTTGAGAAAGACTGATACCCCGTGACTAGACTGAGCATATAGATCTATGCCATTATGACAGACATCGTAAACAGGATGGGAGGGCTGTATCTGCATGCAACTCGGAACAACAGAACCATACACGAACCGAAATCTTATTAAGCGAGTTTCCGATGCGAATGACGCACAGAACGTGAACGTGAACGTGAACGTAAACGTGAACGCGAAGGCCGCCACGACGATGCCACACCATGGCGGTATGGATTACGTATCTCTGCTCCATATCGAGATAAAATCGCGTCCTCGTGTCGTGTACATGACGTCGTTTATGTACCAACCACACGATCTCACGTGCTCGAAGCTTAGGGCCTAGAGCCGACGCGACGCGGCGTTTTCATTTGGCCAGCCCTCTACGGCAACAACAGCAACAGCAACAACAACACGCGATTCCACCGAGTGGACATGCAACAACGAGCTACACAACGGATCGTCCATATGTCGGGACAGACTATGATTCAACTCAGAATATATTATTAAACTTGAAGGATTTGCACGTAACGATAGTCCGTAAGATATCGTGTTGCGTCGTGTCCGGCTGGTAATTACCCGCACAGCTTGTAAACCCAATAACCGATTGCTACGACCTTTCAGAGATCGAACGTTGAATCGGAACGCCCCGACCGTTTTGCAGGCTCTGAACTTCATAGCGCCGATATTAATGGCTGGCGAACATTTCTGACCAAGCATTGCATACAGACGACATCAAACAATTCAGCGACGGTGCCTGGAATTAATATTCGAACACTGTTTGTAATAGAGTGATGTTTTTTTTTTAAATTGAACTAAACTACTTGAGTTTCTAGAAGAAAATAGAAGGATTGGTTTCATAGAAATAAATTTTTAAAATATTTCAATTTGTCGGAATTCCGGATACGAAAATAGTATCTAATACTTGCTTCTTACAATTTTTTTATTCAGACTTATATTGAAAATTTAAAAGTTATTCTATTGTAAAGAGTATCCCAATATTAAGTTCTTCGGTATAAATACCACAAAAGACATATTTCTTTGTCATCTTGACATTGTACTATTGATTTTCAAAATAACGAAAGTTTAGACGAGCAAGCTAATCGGAAATAAGCAAAATAAACAAAAAAAGAAATCCGCGAGGCTCAATTTTGGAATTGAAATTAATTTCTGTTTAATTTTGGTTAAGATCAACAAAATTATAAATTATTACGTCTTGTATTATTTATTCGATTTTGAAGTGAGTAAACTGATGTCTTCAACCCCCATAATTGTGCATGGACTGTATCGTTTGACTGACATCACCAAATGCGATTCTCCAAATGTGATTCTATAGGGTGTAATGACTGAAACATGTCATTCCAAATGAGTTAATTAGTCATGGTTCTATTATATGCATACAGACAGCTAAAAAAGTATACACTTTACATATTTCAGATATTAAAACAATAGAGGCCTACAACATTTTCCGAGCCTCAGTCTTCATCCTTCTTTATTAAAATTGAAAAGGTTTTGAAAAACCTTTTTTTTACATTGATTTACTAGAAAATATACATAAAGATATACGTATAATTATTATTAGAGATACAGACAAATATTCAGAAAATTGTACAATTATTGTAATAACTTTAATTTACCTTATTATTTCCATGATAACAATTTCCACAGGTTTGTAATTCGATTCAGTCATATCTTCATGTAAATAAATGTAAAAAATCACTATTTATTAGAAAAAAACAAATTACCTATGATCAGTCACAAAGGTCTACATACACCGGTTAAATACAACAAATTTAAAAAGGAAATTAAGATCTTACACATTTTATTGACGTTGATTATCTTGTCAATTGAAATTACACAGAGTTTATAACGATTGCGATTGCTGTTGCCAAAATTATGAAATTTACAATACAGCCATGAAGGACACTTTAAAAATCCCAAAGTTTTTCTTATGACTATTATCACTATTATAATACTTTTGTTTTACTTACGTCGTTTAGCAAACAAGCGCGAGGAACATCACTAGTTTCCCAGAATCTCTCTCATTTTACGTGGGCATCTGGTAAACGTTCGTAAAATATTCAGAGTTCTGACGTTTTTGTATTATTTCTGTACTACTTCTTTAAATATTTAAAGGGCACATGTATGTGTACAGATGTTTGAGGCGGACTGTGTACAATTTTGATATCCCCCTCCATCTAGCACGATGTACTTCCTTCGCAAAAAGAAGTAGCATTTGTAAAATTAAGGAATTGGAATCGTCATTCATATATGGGTGATATACGGGTGACTTTTCTATCAACTTGAAAACGCATCTTTAATACAAGAAGATTACAAAAGCAATAGCTGTAATAAATGCTATCTTCTCCATACATATATTATCAAACCTTATGCCGCTAACCAGGTAGCCACTTTCAATTTCTTTGTAAAACTTTGATATGTTAATTGACATATCAACGAGTTGAAACGAATTGGTAATTGACACAATGGTTAAACAAATTGATCAGAATGCGTATGACTTTTATAGGCACTGGTGTAGCAATCGGCGTGTTAAACGACAGTCTAGCATTCAAAATTGGAGAGATGTATAGAAATGTTTATGGTAATCTGCATACGCGAAATTGCTTTCGGAATTGTTGAAACTTCCGAGTTCGTGATCTTTTCGTACTATGTAGTTGTAAAGGGTGAGACGGTTGAGATTGAACTGGTTTCAGAGTTGCATTTAATTTTGCATCGCACTCGTTTGCTCACGCACGCGGGAAGAGCGCACGCTGGAATGTGCTGGATGCGTGATGATTCAAACGCGCAACTCATTATTTCACAGGCGTTGAGTCCGTTTACGTTGCTCGCCGCCGCAATGCTAATTCGTCTTATTACCCGGCAACGTTTTACGGGGCGTGCCCGATTGACACGCTAAAATTCTCCGGCGCGTCGGCCCCGGACACGACAGAGTCAGCCGTTCCTGTTATTACCGGATACCACGCGTGTAATCCGAAGTTATTTACACCTCGTTATCCCCATATGTTAGATTATAATATCAGTTTACCGAATGGTGTTTGATATACACTACACACAATACGACACGCGCGCGACAGTCTGCATAACGCCGAAACACGACGACTAAATTTAGGATGCTAATACCCAACCGAGTTAATTAATGAATGTCTACGCTCCAGATGCGCCGCCTGTGTTAACCGGTTATTGTACCTACTTTATTAGCGTCGCGCAGATACAAAGAGGATATTATCACGCCCAACACACGCGAAAGGCTATAGCCGGTTTTGGGGGTCAAATTCCTCCCCAGCCTCGATTTTAACGATTTTGAACCAGCCGATAGCCTACCGAAGAAGAAACCTTTCTGCCAAGTTTCAGCCCGATATCTCATCTGTAAGGGTAGTTATAGAGGAAAATCGAAAAAACAGTTTTTGGCTCATTTTCCCCATTTAATGACAATTAAAAATTCTGAAAAAATCTGACATTTCGAATACCAAACCACATATTATATGTATATCGTTTTCAGATTCTTCCGTTGCAAATTCTGGTTTTAAGACATGAAAAACATGAAAAAGATCGAAAAAATGCAGATTTCATATAGAAGATGAAAAATTGCACCTACAGATTTAATTAAGCAATAAGATATCAACATAAGTAATATTCTCAATTTCTTTCAAATTCCTGAGAGAGGGACGTCATAGTTGAAAAACATAAAAACCAATTTTTTCGGTGTTTTTCCCGTGAAAAACTAAGTTATACCTATCTTTTCTGAGTTTTAAGAGCATATTATGTAATATTAAACATGATTGTTCGAATAATACAACAGTTATCTACTTGCAATACTAGATTCAATCTTTATTCAATTGTATAATAAATAATGTGGCATATGCACCGTATTAGGTTTAGTTATTTCGTAGTAAATATACCAGAATTTCTATATTAGATTATAAGGTATAACCGAAAAATACCGGTATAATACCGGTATTTCGTATATCGGTACGAGTCCCCACTTTTAATAAAATTTATATGCCTAAACCGTAATCATAGGCGTCAGCATATTGTTATACTTTAGCATAGGCTTGCGATCTTAGACGGCGTTACATTAATGTAACAATTTATTACAATTTATTACAATTTTTTTATATTAAATATAATTTTTTCTATCACACAAAAGTAACGTATTTAAACAACAAATTTTGTACTTTTATTAAAAAAAGAGTAGTTGAAGTGTCAACACATATAAAGAATTTAAAAATACTGTTGCATTATTTTCAACTAATTATAATCTTTAAGGAAAGAAATAAATGTTTATGTAGTATTTGTATCTCGCTATTAATACAAATAATTTTTATTTTACATTAAAATCACCGTCTCATCATTGCGTGTGTGAAATACATTAGCAGTTAATAGGCACGTAAAATATGCAAGTAAATTCCGTCCAAGATTAAAGATTTTACTATAAAAGCGAAAAACATTAAACGAAAAACATTGATCCTAATTTGTTGGCTAAGGACTGTATATGTATATCTATATTTCAGGAACTTGTAAAAATGTAAAAAAAATAGTTCCACCCAGTGATGCCAGAAACAACCAGAACTGGTTGTTCTTTCCTCTCCTCCTTTTCCCCTTCCACTATCCCATTCCACTACCTGAGCACACTCCAACGTCCTCCACTAAGACCGTAGACTGGTCAACATAGAGGTGGTGAACTGTATTCCCCTCGATTTAACCGATCTAGCATCACTGGTTCCACCTCAGGTACAATATTTTGTTGTTTCGTGGAGCTATCTCATTTTCAAAATAACAATGTTTCTATGTACACGCATTTGCATATAATCATACTACAAAATGTATTTACTTCGAATATAATTTTTTAAGATTGTTAGACGACATGATCAGTAATTACAGCTACACAGAATTGAAATATAAATAATTAATGTGCCCAGTACTACACTTTCTTACAAAATGTATGGTTAAATACATAATGAAATAGGGAACCTGCTTTAATACCACTGATATATTTGAAGATAATATATTCAAATAAATGGCGCTTGATCTTTTGGCAGGCGGACATAAATAATAATTTGCGGAAGGAAGGCTTAGATTTACTGCGAAATCGTTGCACATGTTTCCTTCGATCAAATTAGCCGATATCGAAAACAGATTTGTCGGTATGTAGTTTTAAAACGCGTACTAATAAAAGAGACGTTTCCGATCGAGAAACCTTTTGCAATCAAAAGGTTAAATAAGCTGCACACAACATGAAACATCTGTTATGCATCGCTGCGTAACCACGGACGGACGCATCCTCGCATTTTTCTGGTTGCTAACAGGAGATTAATTCCGTGCGTGGCTTTCGATATTATCGATGAAACCATCAGTAACGCACCGCTGCTCCATAGTAACCCCTGCTTACAATAAAGACTAGTTATCATTATTCCGATGTAACATACACCAACAGTTCAATACCGACAATCGTTTTCGTCTCCAACTATTGAACAATTTTTTTCAGAAACTATTTGAACACTAAATTTCCGATACTTAAGAAATTGACAATATTTGAACTATGACAACTTCGTTCAAAATAATAGTACAATAATAAATTTGAACTCATTTGGAAGCTTGAACTGTATACTTCGCAGACCATCGTTCATTCTTTTCTAGTATATTTGTGCACGATGTAGCAGATGAAAAACTGAGGTCGCGTTTTTGTTCGAAAATTCTACAAATAGAATCACGTCTGTAAAAGCATCAAAAATGTTTTTATTGCAAAGTTGGCACTACCGGCTCTCATTCAGAGCTCAATATATCGACTAGAAAAAATCATTGATCAAGTTTTAAGTATCCGTTGTAAAGGGAAAGCTTCAATCTTTAAACCTACGATGGTTTCAGTCGCGAGAAAAATTTTTCAATGGTTTTACATGTGTTTCAATTTGCAGGTTCTTCGGACAAAACAACATCTTCAGTTTCCCAGTCGCTGTATCACGCAAAAATATCTTACACTAAAAAAATGAATGATGGATGCTAAAAGTAGATGCTTCAAGCTTCAAAATAAGTCCAATTATATTGTTGTATTGTCTTTTTTCAACGAAATGATCACAGCTTAAATATCGTCAATTTTTCATGAATGGGAAATTTAGTGTACAAATACTTTTTGAATCCACTGTAGAATTTTGCTCGTATACGTAAAGTTTTAAGCTTTTATCTAATAGATTATGTAATTTCTAGTTTCTACAGCAATCCTGACTCTGAATATTTCAAGACAAATAATACTAGTTATTTGCAATCATTATTGTATTTGAGAGAGACTTTCAGCAATAGAATTATGGAAAATGTGAACGCACTTTATTTTATGAATGGTATTTGACATCTAGATTTATAACATGTCATCGTAATTAAAGGACAAACTGCCAGAAACAGAATACAAGTGCAATATTATTTCCGCGTAATAGCTATATGAACTGAAAAATAAATGATTTTCAGATAACGTCAGAAACAGGTGTCATACAATCCAAAATGTGCATTTGCATGATAAAATTACGCTCCATTATTTTTATGAATTTGTTTCAATTTTCAAACATTGTATAAAATTGACCGTTTTATGAAGCATACATACAGATAATGACAATGTTTAGGTAGTGTGAAAATGATTAATAAATTAATCTATTTCCCAAAAGGAGAAGTCTGAAGTTTGTATCGATTATATGTGTTTATGCATTTTAGATATATACTACATGTACAATATAATTTTAACGAAATTGAGTAGCTTTCACAAAGTTTATTAAAATATAGTTGTTAAAGTAATGTGTAAAATAATAAAATGTTTCTCTGTGAAACCATTAAATTAATATCTTTTAAAATTTCATGTGAAATTTTTTAGTATTTACTTAGGATATATCACCTTAGTTTAAAATCTAAAAGATCATAATTATATGTAATAATCAGTCAGTTTCTTCTCTTCAAGGATATATTTTGAGGTTCCGGGTTCGACCATTTAAAAAAAAAAAGAAAAGTGTGGTCTATATTTATTACTACAGTTAGTCTACTTAATAAAGAATCTTTATTGGTAGATTGTGTGTATGTTGGCCTTCGAATGATTTTCAATTGACCCGTATAATATCAACGACTGTTCATTGCTGCAACTAAAACGGTTGTAAGGCCGCGTATTAGCTTTTCATATTGCGTTCTGGTTTAAACAATATTGGTATCCGGACATAAAAAATAGGAAAATATACACAAATAAATTGATCTTGTTATGACTTAAAATACTATGATTACAAAAATATACGATTTCATTCAAGAAATGATAGATAATCTTGAAACGAAAAATTACTGTTAAGAAAAGGTATTATTTTCAGCATGACGATGGCCGTGTTGGGTGAATATTTTTTTCATATAAATACTTTTATAACATCAAAAGTAAGAGATATTTTAGGTAGTGTTTTCTTTTTTTGTTAGTGTTTAATGTCGCTTCAACTACCAAGGTTATTAGCAACTATACCGGTTGTCAGTGGAGAAACTGGTTTACAGTGTATTAGATATTTTGATGTGCTTACAGAAGTTGAGTATGCTTCGTTGAATTGGGGCTGATGTAAGAATATTATTCATGTTTCCGTAGAGACCGTGTTTTTTTTCTCTTCGTTGTACTGTGGACATTCTGTGATTATATGGCTCATTGATAATCTTGTGTTACAAAAGACACATATAGTTAACTTTGTATGTCCTGATCTAATACTGGTAATTATAATTTGCTTGGTGCGTGTTGTCTGGGTTGATATTCAAATCGTAAAAATTTGGTATTGTCTTGTGGAGAGTACTACTATTGAAGGTTTTCCATACTGTGTTCCAGTTTTCCTTGAGTAATTGTTAAATGTGTTTGTTTACATCAGATGGTGTGCTACATATCGGTTGGTTTGAAGGCTGTTACTTTCCTTCGAAGGCCGAAGATTTGGAAGCTTCGATTTCAAAAACTTCGAAGGTGATGAGAATCGAAGTTTCGAAGCTTCGGAACATCGAACCTTCGATTCGTTTCCAGTTAACGGATAAAAGAAATAAATTTTCATAATTTGTTTCTATATTCACTATTTGAATTATTTCAGTAATTTATTGTTAAGATAATATATTTAAAATTTGAATTATTCTTTCGATAGCACATTTTTAAAATAAATCAATTTTTACAATTTGTTTCTATATTCACTATTTGAATTATTTCAATAATTTATTGTTAAAATAATATATTTATTATTTGAATTATCATTTCGATAGTTCATTGTTAAAATAATTGATTAAATAAATAAATTTTCACAATTTGTTTCGAAATTCATTATATGAATTGTTATTTCAATTATTTATTGTTCAAATAACGATATAAATGAATAAAGTTTCATATTTTGTTTCTATATGAAAATAATTATTTAAAGAATGTACCAGTATTTACATAATGAATATGGAAACACATTTCTATAGATTATAAATTTTTATAATCTATAGAAATGTGTTCGTATATTAATTATATAAATACGTGTACATTGTCTAAACAATTATTTGAATAATAAATTATTGAAATAATTGAAATAATGGATATAGAATCGAATTGTAAAAATTTATTTATTGAAGCAATTATTTTAACAATAAATTGAAATAACAATTCAAATAATGAATATAGAAACAAATTACAAAATTTATTTATTTAAATAATTATCGTAACAATGTGCTATCGAAATGATAACTCAAATTATAAATATATTATCTTAACAATAAATTATTGAAATAATTCAAATAGTGAATATAGAAACAAATTATGAAAATTTATTTCTTTTATCCGTTAACTGGAAACGAATCGAAGGTTCGAAGCTTTTTTCATTCGAGTTATTCGATATTCATTTAGGAGATCCCTTATTGTTATTTGTCATTCACCATTTCTTATTTGCGGTTAGGTATGGGCTAATGTGGTTTACAATAGGGTGGAACAATAAGAAGAAAAACATTAGATACTTAGGATATAAAAATAATTCTTTATTTGTTATTTGTGAATAACAACTTTATTTGTTATTTTTGAATTTATTTGTTATTTGTGAATAACGAATAAATTGATTAGCGTTATTCGCGAATAACAAATATTGATATGTATAAGCTATTATTTTATTTATTTATCCTGAGTAACATTTGTCCAACACTGGTTGTAGGTTCCAGTTTCAAATCACTCACTCGGTATACCAAACAGTACGGTACGCCGTTTTCATTCGCTGTAATTCTGCCGAATCTGTTTGTCGATTGGCCCCGAAAACGAATAGTGGACGGAACTGAAAGGGTAAGAAATAGAAAAAAAAAACTGGATCGCGTGAAGTGAGTGGCCGACAATGATGATCCCTGGGGTTGTTGCAGCGGATGATGATGCATGACTCACAAAGTGCTCACTGTGCTGTACACCCCGTCGATTATCATTACCGTATGACTACAATGGGACCAGTGACCAGTTCCTAGCGTTCGTTGCGTAATGGACCTCATATTTCACGTACGAAAACGCAAATAACGTAAATAAATCAGAAACGCGTTTGAATTATATAGATGTCTTACTGCGCGCGCAGAATGCGCTTCTATTACACCAACACGACTACACGTACTCGGAGCTTACAAGATATTTTGATTTTGATAAATGCGTTATGATCAGAATAGAATATAAATAACATAGCTGAAATCTTATTTCTTGGTAGTTAATTCAATTCTGTTTATAAAATATTATGCCACAATAGTAATAGATGTACAAATTAATTTGTAGTCCTTTATTCGCGAATTTATTAATTACTTACAAACAACTAAAATACTTTCTATTCTCCAAAATAGTCACTATGCATTTTCTCCACCTTAGAAATACAGTGGCCGAAATAATGATAGGTTCACTAGTCGCGTCGGCTGGTCTACTGCTTCTACTTTTGTTTAGTTATCGAAAGTGTACTGCAGTGTTTGTTATTATTCCGCAAGAATGTGCCCTACACACTATATGAGCAGTCAGTCGAATATTAGTGTGAAGACGTGCTTCTTTCAAAACACTTTGAAAATTCTCGGGTACAACATACGAAATAATCTTAGGTTCACGGTCAAATATATGAAAAATACTATTGATAGTGCAATTTTTTGAACGTTTTTGTTTGATAAGTACACAGGTAAACAAGTACAAAGGCAAATTATTGCCTTTCACAATATGGGTCTCTCTAAGAGAGAAATTGTAAGGAGAATTGAAAGATCTTCAAATGGAATGGGACAAAGGGAAAATTTTTCAAGAAGCACGGAAAAATAAACTTGATGCTTCTAAAATAAAAACAAAATTAGACTTGCCAGTTGGTGTTCGACGTGTGCAGCAAGTTCTGAGATTGAGTGGAACATTAGATATACTAAAAAGGCGAAAATCCACCGCTAGCTAAATTCTACAAGGAGGAAAGGTTCAAGTTTGCAGAAAATCATATGTCATGGACTAAAAAATGGAAAACGGTGACTTTTTCCGATGAAAAAAAATTTAATTTGGATGGCCCAGACGGGTTTCAATATTACTGGCACGATCTGCGTAATCAAAAAGATGTGAAAATGACAAGAGTCCATGGAGGAGGATGTGTAATAGTTTGGGCTGCATTCGGCAATAACGGTAAGATTCCGATAATGTGGTTCCTGCCAAAAGCCAATGCTGAAAAATATCAGGAACTACTAGAATACGTACGGGATGAATATGGCGACGAGATTGGTGGGTGTAATTTAATATTCCAACACGATAATGAGGCGATACATCGTGCAAAAACAATTCAAAACTGGTTTGAGAGGGTAAAAGTTGAAGTTTTACCCTGGTCATCAAAAAGTCCGGACTTAAATCCCATTTAAAATCTTTGGGGAATTTTAGCACGAAAGGTATACGCCAATGGAAAAACAGTATTGCACTGTTTCCGAATTAAAAAATGGGATTAGAGAGGCGTGGTCTGCAAATAAATTAGAAACTTTACAAAAATTAATTAAATCCATGCCACGCAGAATATTTGAAGTGATAAAAAACAAAGGAAGTTCAACTAAGTATTAAACTATTTTTATTTCTTTTTTTATTATATTTTTTATGTAAAAATATATAATGAACTTATCTTTATTTCGTACGTAAATTTTACGGTTTTCAATAAAAAATTTGTAATTGACACAAATTATATTATGCTATTCGTTTGAATTATGTATTTTGTAAATTATATTAGAAAGAATAAATAATAATAAATAAATTCAAAAATACTATATAAAACACATGTTTATGTTAACAAATTAAAATGAACCTATCATTATTTCGGCCACTGTGGCCGAAACTTAACCAATATCGAATATGTTGATTAAAAAATTTAAATTCAAAATAAGATCATAACTTGAGAAAAGTGTTTCTTTTTATGTACTGAAGAATCACAATTATTAAGCCTGAAAATCCGCGTTGTGTTTTAATCAATAGATTCAATGCAAAATATAACTTTTGCATTTCATGCATGCTCCTTTTTTATGAAGTAATATATTTTTGTTGTTAGAGAAAAAAAAGTTCAATTACAATTCCATGTTGAATTGTTGTCATCACTTCAACGAATGATGGTTCAGTTATCTATAATTAAATATAGTAAAAATACTACTAGATCGACAGTACATGATGGATGAATGAACCGCATCGACCTCGATCATTAAATTTCTAAATGCACGTATAATTATTCCGACGATTGAATTGGAACATGTTTCCGGGCCGATTCAACGGAAACGGACCGAAAGCGATAAAAATGAGAAGAAA
This sequence comes from Sphecodes monilicornis, assembly GCA_913789915.3. NCBI lineage: Eukaryota > Metazoa > Arthropoda > Insecta > Hymenoptera > Halictidae > Sphecodes > Sphecodes monilicornis. The sequence continues at coordinate 4,227,612 of OU565292.1, forward strand.
ATCGAAACGCCCAGTGACACTGGGCAACCAGTGACCAACAATCATCAACCAGCATCCCATCGCGTTTATATTTGAATAACAATTGGTCACTCTCGAGCGTCCGGAAAGGTAAACGGTTAAAAAACGTAAGGAAAAAATTTGATAGCCGTCGGATAGCATAGGAAAGTAGCGAAGGCTCGCCGCAGGGGTCATCGTCGATGATGATCTCAAGAGGGGTGCACCGGTGGATGACGCGCGTGACTCACAAAGTGCCCACTGTCCCGCACACCCTGCCGATTACACCATTGTGGATCTGTGGAAGCCAGTGGCGAGGAAAGGGAGGCACGCCGCTTATTCGGCGTCCCTTGTCGGCATTATGCTCGCGCTTCCGTATGCGACGGAATTGCGGTTACGGTGTACGACTCCATTCAGGAAGATTACGTGCTCGATAACGTCTGTTTTGTGCAAACATGACTCCCCGGCCGGACTATAATCGGATTGATTTAATAAAGCGTGCGCGGCACGGGATCAGGGTGGAAGACGACGCGTCAGCGCGGTCACATTTGCGACTTTACGGTGGCTGTCTCGTGTAAACGGGTCTAAAATTCAATATTTTATTATTGCATTTTTTAAAAGTATAGAACCTTAAAGATCCTTTCCCGAAATATTATGCTTAAATTCATTGAAATGACAATGTTGTTACGATTACAGTACGAAATTTTAAACGCATTTCTCCAAACGTACTTTTTCCAGCTGGCGTAGATAAAATCTCGAAAACTACATGGCCGATTACTCAGAAATTCTAACTAGTTATTCCACTTATTTCGCCATCACTGGTACCAAAACGACAACCGTGCTGATTAACAATAATTTTTAATTTTCTGTTTTAGACCACCATGAGATTTCGAATCATCTACACCAGCAAGTTACGATTTTTAAATATGCATTTCAATGAATGCGATATAAGCAAATCCATACACGTGGACAAGGTAAAACCAAAAAACAAATAATTAAAACTATATAAAAAAATGTTCTGTGAAAGCGAAAGAGTTGCTAAATCAATTACAAAAAAAATTAAAACGTTAAACGCACCATCACTTTGGAGAAAATTCATGAAAATTGAATAAGATTTTAGCGTTTACATGCGACAGTGCCCTTAAACCACCTTTCGCATTATTCTCCTGATAATCTATAATACCCTGGTGCTGGTCAATTCGAACGGTCAACATGTCAACTTAGACTCGGACAATGCCGAATGTTAGCTTTGCCACGACCGGCCAGCGACGTCTCGTTATCCGTTGACTTAACTTTGTTCGAAAGAAGAATGCGATTCTATAAAGCTAGATGCTCCAGCTTTGTTCATACAAAAGCTTGTTATACCACGTTGCGATATTTAACAATGGAATCGCAGGACGGATTGTGTAAATAATACCATGACGATCGGGCGAAATCCAGTGAAAAATATTTTGTAGATTGTTCGACGGAGTCTCGACGTTGACACTGCGAATCCGGATTAATGCAGAGCTACGGCACAGCAAAAAGTACATACTGACGAAAGTCAATGTACATAAAAACGTTGACGATGTTTGTTTGCATCTTCACAGAAGGAGTTCGAAAGAAACAGATACTCTCTGCTTTTTGTAATATTCTCATTTATAAGCTATTTAACACTAAGTGAGATCTAAGTGAGATCTTCAAATCACGTACTTTCAATAACACCAATAAAGTCAATGAATGCCGATTCAAAGGCAGAAATTATTGTGAAAGATTCCAGGACGAAAGAAGAAGACCCTGGTACACGGGGAAAAAAATTATCTCCAGAAACCTCTCTAGGTACAGAACAGTACTTGTAGGGTAAAGAATAAACCATCAACCATTGTGACCATTAACAGAATTAGATCTGGCCGTTATAGTCTTAACTTCTCTTTAGCAAAAATCAATGTTGTAAATAACCCTGGCTGTCCATGAGGACACGAGACACAGGATATTGATCATGTCTTATGGTAATGTCCTATACATGACACTCACACATTGAAATTTATACATAACCTGAGATTACGGGGTTTTATTCTTTCCATGTCATGCAATGTTCTACTCCACAGACCTTCAAACATTTTATGTAAGATCTTATGTTCCTTCCTGAAAGATTGTGGATTACATATATGAAATCACTATCACGTTCATCACAAATTAAGTGCCTCCAACTGAAACGTATTTATTACATTACATACACATTAGAATAAGGTTATTATTGTAATATTATGTATGTAACTATCACGTCCACCACAAATTAAGTGCCACCAACTGATATGTATTTATTACATTACCTACAAAAATTGGAATAAGGTTATTATTGTAATATTATGTATGTAACTATCACGTCCACCACAAATTAAGTGCCTCCAACTGATATGTATTTATTACATTACCTACACATTAGAATAAGATTATTATTGTAATATTATGTATGCAATACAGACTGCAGAATAACCTCTCACCGGAGGTTACAACTGTGTAATAATAAAAAAAATTCTGTCCATGCGTGTGCGTTTATGACACAGTACAAGCATAGTCTTCCAGATTACACTCCCCACTTAACAAGTGACAGCTGACGAGTCTGTCAGCCCAGTTCACAACTGCGTTCCGATGTTCTTACACGGAAATTATTTTTAATAATGAAACTTGTACTTCATTGCGAGGAAGAGCTCGTCCTAACTGTAACCTAACCCTAACCAACTATTCGTGGTCTTTCAGGACTTGAAAATATTAAGTCAAATAGGCCATGGTTGGATTCGTATTTTAATTATTTTCGTGTTGGGGTTAGGTTGTGGTTAGATTGGGTTAGGTTGAGATTAGAGTCAGTGATTAGATTTGTATTGTAATTGTTGCGAATGTATTTTCGCGTGCCTGTGTACGTGTGTAAATGCGTGTAAAAAACTTCTGTGGTGCGCTCTGTCTGACTGATCTTTACGGATTAAACTACGGTCCCCGTTTCATGCCCCACACGAGCTCTTCCGTCCTTGAGAAATTCTCCCCTTAAGCATATGCAGCCAAACCCAGATGCAACAGTATCGTTGAATTTCAACAGTAATTATTTCTTATCTTCAGAATTCTAAATATGTAAATAGTTCGAAAAGTCTCTTAGAACTGATTGAATTCTAGTATATGAGCGCAGCTTAAGGAGATCGATGTGCTGGTTGAAGGTTATTTATCAAAACAATGAATCTACCACTGCCGACAATGCTTGTGACTGTTTCAGAGATGCACATGCATGAACAGAACTCGCTGCAGTGGTATACACAATCTTTCGCAAATATCTCGAAAACTAAAGGAGTCCGCCATATACTTCCAAAGGAAAATGTTGTTCAAAATTACATCCTCCACCACATACCCAGAAAGTATTAAGATCGGAGTGGAGTCCAAACTTCTAAATAGTTACCGTCACTTTTAGTACTCTGTAAGCCTAGCGTTAAAAGTATTCGATGATGTCATGGAAATATAAAATCCGTAATACTACTCTACATCGTAAATATTGTCCAATATTATAAAGTATTACATGGTAGGCTAGACATAAAAAAAATTATCTACCAAATTATAAAATAAATTTGTTATATAATTTGTGTTAGTATAAACTGCTCTTGTGTAGCAAATTCAGGATCTGAATTTGTCATGTTGAAGATTGGAACAAATTTTACATAGTGTTCAATATTGAAGAATTTCAGTAATTACAACAATCATGGGCTAAACAAAGTCGTTTGGAAAGTTTAAACGACAAGGGCATCATTTGACATTGTGATTCGCATATACATACATATAAAATATAAACATGTTAACAAAGCATCGAAAGTAGTTCTATTGGTCCACAATGTTTACGAATCATAATCATCCCTGTACAAATAAATCGTCGCTTACGTAATATAACTGTTACAGTACTGTCGCGATAAAAGCGTCAAGATTGTACACGATAAGTGCAATAAAATTATCACCACTACTGCGAGATATGTATAATCATTGAGGGGCCGGGAAGCTCGACCGTTCGACTGGGCCGAGAAATATAACATTATACGGGTCAGGGTATACCGGTGAGCCAATACTAATGCTCTGACAAAACTTTTTGTTTCTAATTATTTTTTCATGAAACTTTTACCAACACATTCCCGGCATTATTTTTCTGATTAAAATGATACCGAACACGTTATAGTTCGAATAATATTTACATGCATAATTGGCGATAATACGAAGAAGAAAGAAAGACTAGAAGTCGAGTAGTTTGCAAACATTAACAGCATCGATAGCCGAAACAAATAAACGCAATTGTAAAACTTTTTTATTTTTCATTATTTTGTTCTGGAACTTTTATCAACATATTTATGACATTTTTCTTATTAAAATGAGATCAAACATGATATAATTCGGTGAATAGTTGCCTATATAAATTTGAACTTTAAAAACTTATTATTACTAATTAAACATGTAAATATGCACCGAATTATGCCATATTTAGTCTAATTTTAATCAGAAAAATGTCACGAATGCGTTGACAAAAGTTTCATGAAAAGATAATTAAAAATAAAAAAATGTCATTGCATTAGTATTGGCTCACCGATATACCTGACTCGACACGCTGGTGCCGAATGGTTTGGTAGATTGGATGAACGCTGGCGGCAAAAAAAGGTAAACGAATCTCGAGGAATCGTGTCTGTCTCGATGAGTGCAATGTTTCGGACACGACGTCGCTGCTTTCGTTGCTAGAACGCTGTATCCAAGTTTGAAACTCAGAATCGATTACTGTATGTATTACCATTCTAAGGATTCTAAACTAGGAAATTATGAAAAAATAGTTTTGATGAAATGTTTTCTGCCTGTCGGACAATATTTAAAATCTGAAATCTCTGAAATTTAAGTCGAGTTTGTAGGTACACTTAAGTAGGTGGTAAAGCTGCCTGCAGTTCTTTCAAAGGAGAGATCTTTGATAAAAGTCCTTCAGATTATTTCTAGGATTAATTCTATTTGTCCCTCCTTCAAATGATTCGTTTGGTCTGCTTGTTTATCTCGGTTAGTATTCGCTTATACCCAAAAGTTTTTCGGGAAAAATTTCCTCATAATTCTGTTTGAATTGTATGGTTTTATCGTGCAGCTGCGGGTTGTTACTTCCGCCTGAATTACCCAATTTGCATCTGTTTCTCCTATCGCAAGATCCGCTTAGTCAAGCGGATAAACGTTTCGTGAAAGTGCAATGTAAAGTACGACTATATAGTTTATACAGAAACATGGTGAACAATGGGTATTTAAATATGAGCAGGTCATATTTAATAATAATTTTTTTTTAAAAGTTTGGTTAAACTTTAAGCATGTTCTTGTTGTATTCACAGTTGATATCATATCTTCCTTGATTTTTTAACTTAAACACATAAGCTATAACTTACATCTAATAATGTTTAAGAGTATTATCAACAAGTCAGATTCTTAAAATATTTAATTTCGTGTTTGCGGAAGTTACTGAACAAAAATAAAAACATTATTAATCAGTTAATTTCCATTATTTTTCATTTAGTTGGTTAAGACATTCTTATTCTTTTGGAGTAGGTAAGACAAGAACGTGAATGCCATGTAGACAAGATTTGACAGGACGAATAAAAGCTTGTCGCTTTCTGCAAATTTAAATAAACCGCAAGCAGAGCATAAACAAGAAAAATAGTCTTGTATTAGAGAAGATGAAAGAATTTTGAAAAGACTACAATGACGACGTTAATATATCTTTTGAAGTCTGTTCCTTGAATTCGCAAAAGCATAGATTTGGGATTTAGAATGTCAAAGTTGATTTTCAGTGTACGAATGCGCCAGAAGTGAATACAAGACAAAGGCGTTGCTCATATTGGAGACAAGTGTAAATGTAATGGTTACAACTATATAGAACAAAATAAAATTACTTCTTTGTATTATCTGAATTTAACTTGATAAATACATTGTAGTAGGTTTTTATGGACAGAAAAAGTTTATAAACATATTATCAATAAGTGTAATAGTTTAAAGTAAATGTTTTTACTATTCTGTATCCTACTCATCCGTATTTTTTGTGTTGATGGTTATGTTTATGACACGATAGGAGTTTATTATACATACATACATATATCCAATGTCTCAGTAATCTCAAAACTAACAAAGATAACTTGTTGACTTGAATTTATTCTTAATTTATCAAAGTATCGGGAAATCATACTATAAATTATTTATACCATCAAATTTGGTTACATTTCGGTGCTTCAAGGGCGATCCCTTTTACCAATTAATGTGTGCATTAATATTCTTCTCATAAATTATTAAAGCGGTAATTACATATGCTAAATATCAACTATAGAGAAGCAGTATAAGATTAAACATAATTAATATTTATTCAAAATAATTAAACGTCATTAATGCCTTAAAATAGAACATTCTAAAAACGTTGTATAGGCATATATATTTCTGTTTTATTTCACACAATTGATTACATTTAATTATGTAATCTAAATATTAGTTTACTTTAATACTATTTCTTTATAGTTCATGTTTACCATATGAGGTACATAAAAAAAATAAGGTAACACGAAACATCGATTAATGGATGATTTTAAACAGCAAAGAACCAAAAAGAATTAGAAAAATAAAATTGCTTGAAACTTTTACTGTCAACTTTTCTACCATCCAGTCATGCTTGAAAAAGTCAAACTTTTCGGATTACAAAAGTTTCCTTGGAAACTCCAAAGATTAGACTCATTCTCCTCGACTTTGTCGTTAGCATAACGCAAGCCATCGGCTTCAGCGCAGTATTATGTTTTCTGATACAATTTATTATATATTTGAAATAAGGTTCTTTATTTGTATAAAATGATTGTACTTTTGTTAAGCTTTTATTATTGTTCTAACTCCTCCAATACTGTGTTTAAAGAGCTGCAAGCTGTGAGCACATACAGTGAATGTAAATAAAACTCAAGTAAAAATTGAGTATTTCTGAGATGTCAGAAGGATTAGTTTACTAGATAATGTGTAAACAATTTTTTTCTAAATTGCTATTGGTCGAAATTGCGTAGAAAAAAAGTAAAGGCAACAATTTTTAACATTTTTATCTGTGACTGTAATGAAAATTTAAAAGACGCCTCTTGTAGATCTACAAGTAAGTATGTTATGTACAAAATTTCATCGAAACTGGTTGACCCATAAAAGAGCTATAAGTATTGTAAATTGCAAAATCTTTGAATTTATAGCGTCCAATTCATTCCAATTCATTTAAATTACAGTTTCTCACTATTTTTGCAATTTTTAATCATTCATGGTTCACAGCAACCTTAATCGATTCTGATGAAACTTTGTGCGTGCACATAATATATTTAGATCTATAAATGGCATCTTTTAAACTTTCATTACAGTCACACATGAAAGAAGTTAAAAATCGTGACCTTTACTTTCTTTACTCAATTCCGAACAACAGCAATTGAAAAAAGATATGCTAATACTTTGCACACTCACTGTACACTACTTATGACATGCATCTTACTTCGTAGAAATTATACGATTATATTAACTAAATAATTCAATATATTTTCTTTGTTCATGTATAGTACGTTAGAAATTCTTACATATAGAACTGAATTTTGGGCACATAATTGATAAATTAACACTCATCTCGTATGATGCAGCGTGCAACCAACTTCCTTGTCTGAACTGATACAATAAGTTAATGGGTTTCTCACTGGTTGTACGTTAGGTAGTCCTTTCTGCATTTTACGAATACAACCTCACACATTTTCCGCTTTTAACGCAACATGCATAAAATATAAGCGGGTGCAAGCTGATGGCGCGAAGTTTGTTGCAACCATAAAATCAATGGGGACGAGATTTATTGTCGACGGCCGGCCCGGCGCAAGGGAAAATGAAGAAAAAGTGACACTTCTTGTCTCGAGCAATAAACGACCATCGGAAATTCAAAACCGAGACAAGAAAATCTGTTATCTCGCCGGGAGGAGTGACTGGGCGGTAAATCAATTTTACACATCCTCGATTATTCGATTTCCCTCCATGAATAGTTCGAACTAAATCACCGATTTTATTGCGGTGGTCCGAAAGCAATAGGTATGTATCTACACTCTACACAGTTGATCCATCGGCACTTATAGCATTCCAATCACGATCGTTTTACACTCCGTGGTCTCGTGCCGATTCGTGAACGAGTTTACGGCCTCGTTTCTTTCTTCTTCTCTTTCGCTGCTATCCCTCTTCCTTGCCCCTGGTCCTTCCCTCCGGCAACCCTATACCAACATCAGACGAGGCTGCCTCTTGCATGTAGCTTCTTCTCTCGTGCAAGATAAGCTTGCTATGACCACTTAATTGCTCGTTTCCTGTCCAGAAGCGAAACGAACTGAACACCACTTCTCTTGCAGAGTCGAACTACATAGGTACATGTCCTGGCACCCCCGACTAGTTTATCGAAACATGTCCCAATTAGTCGGGGAACAAATTCACATTATGATATCGTCGATGTAACCAGATTATCTTTCAATTTAGCCGTGGTCTTTCAAAGGTAAACTTTCACGAAATATTATTTATGATAATCAGACTGGGAATTTCATATTGAATCACTCACAATAATATTCGGACACTCTTGAAAAGACTAACTTTTTTAAACCCTCGCTGTTTAACATCGTGTAAGATTTGTGATGAAGATTCTGAACATAGTCTAATAAATGTATGCATGTTATTAATTTCTTTTAAACCGAAATAAAATCCTATTTTGTTGTTGTTAATGTACAGTCATTGGAGAACACGTCAACGTTGCAGTGAACTACAAACGTTTAAAGATGGTTAAAATTGCAGTTTTTCGCAATGTTTGGCTTAAATCTAAGAATTTTGATGAAATTTTCAGGATATGTATAATTGACACAGATCTATAAAACGTATTTTTTAAATTTTCAATATGAGGCTACACAGAAAAGTTGTAAAAAACGGCATTTAGTATTTTCTAAAAACTAATGGTTTCAAACTTTCATCGTCCATTACACAAGTAAATATTATCGGAATTATATCTTATTTTGTATCATTTTCATTAGAAAAATGCCACGAATATGTTGGTGAAAATGCAAAAAAAAAATAATAAAAAATACAGAAGTCTTGTTATTGGATTCCTGATGGTCTCACACCGACACACTCGACCCGTATTATGTTCTACTTCTCGGCGACCGAGACCTCTCGAGCTTTGCTGACCTTTTCTACGTTCGGCAAAAGTCAAAGAATAGTATACCTGAGCGATAACTGTCCCTGGCTGGTCCCGTGTTGTGGACAGTTATCGATAAAATTCTGTATCGACAATTTTTCCAGTATCGGGAAAGTGTTCAAATACTTCTTGGGTCGTAAAGAGCAGAAGTTTAAAAATTTTAATAAGCTTTTTACCTTAGCTTTATTCGCAGTGAAAAATTTTATGACCTTGCAATTATAACCAAATTATCCCCTCTGAACCGTTGTATTTTGAAATTTACCTTTCATGAAATTATTATTTATTCTAATTAGAGTGTGGATTTCATACATTAATGGCGCAAGCGATTTGCTAAAATTTATTACAATCAAATCATGGGTAAATGTTACTTAATTTTTAATTTATTTTGTACGAAGAATAAATTCACATTATGTGATTTCAAATGTAGCTACATTATCTTAGTTTAAACATTAACCGAACATGTGAATTTCGATTGGTGCATTTCGACGTCGAAACGAATGACACAGCAGAGTTAATTTTATCAAAGTTTATAGTTTTGTGCACTAAAAACTGTTTATATCAGTATTGAAGAAGACATATAATATGTTGAAATCCTAATATTTATATCTTGAATAGTGACACTCAATTACTTTGAACTACCTCTTGCGGATTGTTTAAATGTAGTTCAACTATAAGTTTTAAAACTGTGCTAAACTTATGTTTCATCCGGTCGGACGTACGATGTACCATATTACATTCAAGAATACTCGTTTGAACGAAACACAGCCTTTCTAGTATGAGAAGACACCATGTACCCTGCACTTGAATAACATGAATAATAAGTTGCGCATGAATTAATAATAATTGCATTTGATGCTCATAATTAATTTTACTGAGGCTTCTCGACCGTCCAATGAACTTTACATCTATTAACCCAGTGCAAATTGACGAAGGCGGAAACTGAAATTTCACTATGTATAACAATTGTCTAAGCTTGTTAAAAGTCGAATTCCAATGGCCATCATCACTGCTATGTCTTTACAAAAGTAGAAGTAGAAGAAGATAATAATTGAATAATTATTATCGATCGTATCAATTGTAACTTCGACTTATTTCGAATTAAAAGCAGGACTCCCCCCCCCCTCTCGCTCCTTAAAGCCTGGTTTCCATGAGTCGAATTACTTAACTTTTCTTATTTCTTTTCTTTGTTGTTTCACGAAACAATATATACATATCTTCTAAATTCTTTGAAATTAAAAATACTAGGGGAGACCGGGCTAGTTGACTAATGGGGTTAGATGACTAATTGCTTTTTAACTTTTACATTATGATAGGTAGATTAACTATTATATTATAGATATTATATTATCAATTGATGGCACCTTCATTAAAGATTTTGAAACATATGCCTGTAAGCACACCATATAATGCGTTACCGTGACATTTACTTGTTATACCAGTGAGAACAAAAAACCTACAAACATCAACTGTAAGTAAATATATGTAGGATTTCCCTATTTCAGTTCGATATTCGATCGAGTTGAATAATCGATCTACGCGGGCAGGGGTAAGTCAAGGGGTCGACTCGTAACGAATAATAATAGTTTAATAAAAATTAAAAGATAGTGGAACAAAACACGGAGACAACCGTACAACGTGGCGACCGACGCGAGACTCCTCGATTTCCCCTCTCGCTCGCATTTCTTTCTCGACGTTACTTGCCTGTCTTTTGCTGTTCGTCTCTTTTACGGAGCGAATTTAGGCATCCCACATATATTGTTTTTTTACATATTTATGAATTTTTGTCCATTAAGTAGTGTTTGATATTTTTTATAAATATTTCGTATAGGGATGATACACTGGCTACAATTTGTGGTGTTACGTGAACGTTATGGGCATACAGCTGCCAAAATGTTGAAAATGTTAAATGGGGTTATTTGACTATTAGTTAAATAAGATCTAGACCTATACCCAGACTTAACCTCAGATATTATTTCTGTCTCGTTTTCATTTTGCATTGCTTTTTGTGCGAAATGGCTAAATTTTTGCTGACATTATTATGAGAAATTATAAACAAAAGATTGAGAAGGGCAAAATATCAGTTAATAGTTTTATGGGCAGTCTGATTTGTCATAGATAAAGGTAAAAGCATTAATTGTGACTTGCATGAAGATTTGTAGATCAAATTCGACTATATGAAATATATGTTAAAGAAATAAATTATTGATGTTAGGTATTAATTGAAATAAATTACAGAAATAATATGCATAAGAAATAAATATCAAATCAACTACCCTCATCATGTATATGTTAACTAACCCCAGTCACGGTGTTCGTTGGACTATTGCACTCACCAAAATAACTGTAATAACAATTCAACCAGATAACAGTAGCATGTTTATGAAATTTAGATACGTTAAAAATTAGTCAACTAGTCCCGGTCTCCCCTACTGCTTTTCCCTTCGTAGTCTTGTTTGTAAGAATAAAAATTCATATCTTTTAAAACACAACACATTCGCTTGAAACTTAGAAAAAGGGTATAGCCGGATATGGGGGTCAAATGTGCCCTTTCAAATCAAATTGATCTTAATTCATACAATTCGATAAGGCCTCTAAAGAAAACCATTTGTGGCAAGTTTTCAGTCCTATCATAAGGGTAGTTATGGGATGAGTTTTCTGTTCTATTTATCATGATATTTGTGTCACATTGTGGTTATTAACGTGTATTTTTGCGGATTTTTCAGATTACGCAAGCAAGTTTAAAAAGATTGAAAATCACCAACGATCCGACAAAATATACATTTATTATAGATGTTTTAGAGGCACCAGTTTTGAAAAATAGAGTAGTTAGGTGTTTTCGACAACAATGTTCTTAATTCTTATCAGCTTTTTTTCTAAAATGAATCGTGGTAAAAAAAATAAATTTTCTTTCCATATTAAAATTATATTTTTATCAATATCTTTTCACACATAATATACGTATTGACTTATCCCTGCAAAATAGGGTTTAAATTTTATACATATATCGACGCAATAAGTACTTGAAATTGACGAATTTCAATGTTTTTCTCCGCGCGTTTTCTACTTCATCTGCCTTTTTAACAACTTGTCCATCATTTTGCCGACAAATAAGATTGGGTTTACACTTTCTTATAATCTGAAGAACACCTCTTCATCAATAGTGTAGGTGTCTGAGCTATCCAAAATTTGGCCACTTTTGAACCTTCCTTTTTTCAGAAATTTTACGATTTTATTGAAACATGTGGATGTATAGTTTGAAACACCCTTCCTCTCGTCACCCTTCGTTCAACGTACCTCTGACCCCGATTGGCCTGCCGATCTCTCGCGAGCAATGCAGCCAGTCCTGATGTCACGGCGTGCAAGAATCACCGGGAGCAAGGCTGGACGAAAAGATAGAGAAAGCTAGAGATACGCATTCCTTTCGTTTTCATACCCGCAGACAGGTCGTTTCGACTTTTTGCTTTTAATTGCTCCTGAGTCGTCAGAAATTCGTAGTTGCGATTCGAATGGACAGATTCGCGATGCGTAATGTCTCATATCTATCATAAACAAGAAGTTTCTTTACATAAATATCTTCCTTGTCCCATAATATTTTTATCTTCCGCAATGCCGACATCAAAGATTCCATGAATGTCTGTATAGAGATTGCGCGCGATGTTCATTACGTACACCAATTTATAACTTCAATAGTTTATTGTGAAACAAGAAATTAAAAATAGTTTTATACGTCTAGTTTTAATTTTTCTGCCACTTGTCCCGATTTATTTTTTAATAATTATTCTTTCGTAACAACACTACCAATTCCGTCAAAATAGCAGATTTCAGACTTCTTCTATTACAATTAATGGAATTATAGAAACATTTTCTTGAGAAATTGTTCATTAGACTTCTTTATCTAAGTGCAAACAGTACCATAAAAATCGATTGAAATGTGAATAAATTCATTCTTTTATGAAATATTGAATGGAAGAAAGGTATTTCAACCGGGGTTTAGAGATGGGTAATTCTAGTGTTATTTATAAAAACTTTTTAAGTTACAAAAGAAATTAGGAAAACATGGAATATATACAGAAATGTTACTTTATTAGTTCTAGACAGATCGCTATAGGCTAGGAACTGTTTTGCCTTTATTAAGATTTCCTACTAACGCGTCAGAACCAGGGGTTGAAACGGTTCTGACAATAACTGTTTGAAACAGTTATCCATATATCGGTTCTGACTGACACAGTTATGAAGAACCGAAATGATGTAACTGTTATGGGAATATCGGTTCTCGCTTACATCGGTTACGGTTATGGTTCTTGAGAACCGATATTATAACCGATCTATAACTCTTATTTTTAGGTTCTGGATTTCGGTTTCAGTTCTTCAGACTTCAGAACCGAGCTTATGTCCCGTGTCGGTCTCATATCGGTTTTGCAGTTCTGCATAAGAGGTTCCTGAGATCATTTGATACGACATTTTCCTTTGCAAAAATGGCGTCCGCGACTTTGTTACGGAGTTATTAACGAAAAACACGGACCAATCAGAGCGCGGCTACAGCGGAGTCCGACACGGCGACAGGTCACGCTTAGCGTGGCGTCGCCGTTGGCCGAGCCAGAATCAATCCGCTGTAGCTGCGCTCTGATTAGTCCGTGTATTTCGTTAATAACTCTTAAACAAAGCAGCGGACGCCATTTTTGCAAAGGAAAATGTCGCTTCAAATGATTTCAGGAACCTCCCATTTCCGGATGTTGAAGGAATTTTGAGACACCCTGTATAGCCGATACAAAACCAAAAAATATCAGTTGCAGAACTGCAAAACCGATATGAGACCGATACGGGACATATTATAAGTTCTGAAGTCTGACATTCAGAACCTAAAATAACAGTTACAGAACCGTTATAGTATCGGTTCTCAAGAACCGTAACCGTAACCGATATAAGCGAGAACCGATATTCTCATAACAGTTATAACATTTTATCGGTTCTCGTAACTGTTCCAAGAACCGGAATCGATATCATAACTGTTTTCAATCCCTGGTCAGAACTAATCTTACCTGCTCGTACTAGGATACTTAATGTCTTCCGAAATATTTTAAACAGCGAACTACTCTATAATCTATACATATAGGTTTGTAATGCTGATTAGAGTCAGTAAAGCCATTTCTGTTAAGATAAAACTGACTTTTAGTACTTAACACTTTAAACTTTGTATGGTGGAGCAATTAATTTGGCAGGGAAGGAAGATGGTATTCCATTGAAGTGCAGTACAATCTTAAATCTCCGAACTAAACAGGGAAACATGACTTTTCGAATATTATAACGGTTGGATTCGGTTATAATGCTAAACTCAATTTTAATGAAGGAGGTATCCTGGCGTACAGTATTAAAAAATCGAATGTTTTTGCTTTAATCAACAATAATACATCTATAGAATATATTTCCAAAGTTACAATTCGAAATTCTAATAAACTTGAATGAATAAACTTATTTTGCAGTATGATGACATCGGTACAGGACAGATTAAAATCATGTACGATCTTATAATGAAGCATGTTCACAGTGCTGTCAAAACAGCATTCGTTACATTTTGTGACAAAACAGTGCCACAAGAAAAAAAGAAAAGGAACCAAATTAACGGAAATAGCAATAAGTACCCAAAAACTAACATTATCTCCGCTTTTCTAAACAAAAAATTTTAAACGCGTTTTTCTCGAAACCACTTTCTTTAGAATTAGCGAGCACGATAATTCCAAAAATATTGGACCAATCGAGTTAAAATTGCACACGCATATAGTTTATTATATGCTCTATCGCATGAACCAACAAAATAACTATATTAATTTCCAAAAGAGCTTTTTTTGTATCGATACAGGTTAATTTCTTTTTAACTATTTGTTATAACTTTCTTCCATTTTTTGAGGTTCACAGACAAACTGTGTTCATAAAGAATAAGAATCTTTCTTATTTTTTAATTTCAGACCAGCGCAGAAGAAGGTAGAGCGCTCAAAGATAAACGCTTTTACACTGTTTAATTGCCCATAATACCCCTGAAGTTTCGAAAGTGAATATTACATACTTTTCTTTAGTTAATTTAGTTCACACCGTAGCTATATTCGTACTGATGAAATAACTACTTTATTTTGTTTGTTCTAGATTAGCAGAACAATTAGAATTGTGTCAACAAGTACGACAATTTTTTTTACAAACTTCACACAACAAAATATATTGTATACTCCGAATAATTTTTATGCAATTATCTTTATTGTTATTTAAATTACTGTGTGGTTTCAGCAACATATTACTTTTCATGATTGCCATAGTATCTCAATAATGATTTGGTTAATATTTTTCAAAATTCACATATATATGCAATAGAGATCTCTTTAGCTTGTGAATTAGAGTTATGACAATATCGATAATCATACGTTTGCCGTTTAGTGAACTAACATACTTTTCTTTATAAGAAATTCCTAAAATGCGCATTAATTTCAATCATTTACACCAGGATCCTCCTTTAACTTCTAGGATAAATAGTGTTGCATATGGATCGCCTTTATTGAGCTATTATACATTTGACGCATGTTGGCATACTAAAGACTTCGGAGGTTCGGTTAATCGGGGTTCTACTGTAACCAATAAAGATAAATAACTAGTGGTGTGCGAGAACCCGAAAATCTCGAGTCGGGACGAGACGAGAATATTTTTCGAGATCGGGACAAGTTCTCGAAAATTTCGGGATTCTCGATTATGTCGAAATTCTCGATTATGTCGAGGTCGAGATTCTTGAAAGTTTCGGGATTCTCGAAAATTTTAGGGTGTTCAGTACTCGATTACCGTTATGAGACTCGCTTTAAAATGGATCGCGGTATATTTCCGATATTTGAGGCATTTCCGAAAACCACATTATAAATTTATTCATCGAACCTCCTGTTTTCTTCCTTTCGAGACTTTCGAGAATCCCGAAATTTTCGAGAACCCGACCCATCTCGACCATCGAGATTTTCGGGTTCTCGCGTACCGAATAACGTAACTTCTTTCGAACCATACGATTTTTGAAAAGCTATAATCTTATTCGCAGAGTTTTATCAATACGGAAACTTATATTGGGGATATCCAAATTCCTCCTACAACGTCGACGTTTTGCTCGCGAAATGAATGACTCCAACGCGACTTACAGAGCATTAGTGTTCAAGGGAGGAAGCAGATGCTTAATTAATTCCTTGCCGCTCTTAATGGCGAGATACGTTTCGCCCGTCCCGGCAAGTGATGACGCAATACTTTGAAAAACATTCTTTTTCCAGACGACCAACGAGTACGCATCTCCTCTGACTCTTTGAACCGTCTCAATTCCGATCAATTCTCAGACGCGTTTTACATTCTTGTGTGATCGTGTCATTTCTTCCGTTCTGCTTCGCGTATGGTGACGTGGCAAAACGACAGCAAGGAGATTTCACTGAGAAACTGTTCACAGATCCAGTAAATATTACTAATCTGATTTCTTTCCGTCCTTCCACTCTTCACTATAACGACAGAGACATTTTGAAGGTTCAGGTCGAGATAACTGAGTCACAGCTTTCTTTTGATCTTGAATTAATATCATAATGTACAGTGTGCGTAACACAATTTGTAGCCATGGCTTCACCAGGTGATTTTACGGCTTTGACTCGGTGGACATTTGTAAAAAAACTGTTGCTGCAAAATTGACCTAGATGGAAAAATTCAAGGTCAAACTTTTTTTATTGCATCTTATAATACTCATCGCTAGGAACAAAAGTCTGAAAGGAACAATGTGTATCAAGTCAATCGCACTCTTAAAAAACGACTTTAGAGTTTTGTAAACTATTTTATTTTATTTGGCTACAGGGTGTCCAAAAATGGTATAAACGTGGATGGGATGATTCTACATGCGAAAATAAGTCGACAATATAGAATAAATTTTTTGTGTAAATGAGTTTGCCAATTCGGCGGACATGCGTGCTATTAAATAGGAAACGTCTGACGCGTCTGTTCATGACCTACCAGCTCCGCTTCTTACAAACGTTAGGAACGCGAACATGACGGATTTTCAAAGTCGATTTTCTCGAAAACAAGGCGTGAAACGAAAAATACTTATTCTGTATTTTCGACTTATTTTCTCACGTAGAATCATCCCTTCCACGTTTATACCATCTTGGGATACCCTGTAGACGGTTCATTTGTGACCTATGGTTCCTTTAAGACTTTTGTTCCTCCGAACGAGTACGTCAAGGTCAATTTGGTGGCAACTTTTTTTACGGATCCCCACCGATTGAAAGCTGTAGAATCACCTGGAGAAGCCATGAAGTTGTTCAAAAAGAACAGTTATATAATTTGTCATATTCTGAACAGATAAATTCAAATTCTTCAACTACTTCGTTAGCAATTGTAATTACTAGACTGCGGATTTTAGGCATTTATAACAAAAATAAATAAATTAATACAACTATTGTGTAAAGATATTAGAAGAATTTAAGGATACTGACATATTCGCTTCGACTTATAAAAATTACTATAATAGATTTTCATTTAACTTCGGTCTAGGCAGTTTAGCAATTATCATTTGTACCATTACAGATGGAAGTTATCAAGTAGTTGGAATCCATAGAAGCAAGTAAACCGAAAATACAAAATAATATTTTTTAAATTTAAAATCACACTACAGATCTTTCGTTTCATAAATTCGATTCTTTCATTTGCAATTCATTTTTACTCAATAATTCTATCGTTCATGGGATATATTGTCGCTATATATAATAAAATTTTCTATCGAGTTTTGTTACATTATTAATGCATATGCAACGTACAACGTATACATAAGTAATTATACGGAGTTTTAGAAAATGAGTTTTTACGTGATTTCTGTGTATAATGCAGAATTATCGCCGAAAAGAAATTTTTGTATGATAATTGAATATGAAGTTGTAATTAATACGTTAATTGCTTCATGACTGTTGTTGAATTGTTGAGTTTACAATTAGCAAGGTAGGAGACACACGAAGTAGAATTACAAATTTCAGTTATACTATAGCAATATGCTTCACAAATACAAGAAAATTAATTACGTAGTTTTGGGTAATGTCTAAACCCAATACATATATAAATTTGTATTGAAAACTACATAGTAAAATAAAGCGTAGATGATGAGGGATTTTTCTTGCGCAAAATATAATATTTCGATTGCCGATAACAGCAACTGATTTTGACAAACATTCGAAATGCTGTAATAGATTTTTTCCTAGTCTGAACTATAATAATGTATTAACGTTGTGCTGTATTACAGTCTGGAAATCTCGTACTTCATTGGTTTCATAGTTCTACGAATCACATGCGTGGAATCGTCACTGCTATTACACAATGGACCATTCTATTCCATTATTCCTCGTTTCCGCGAAAACCTCACGGAGATAAGGCTATCATTGCGATGCAATAAAGTTAGGAACGGGGCGCCTGTAAGTATGCTTGCCTCGAATTAATGAATGCAAAATAGGCCAACGATTCGAGCCCCTTCCGATCTTGAGGGAAAATCTGAGCTCGTGCGCCGTGTCGCTGTAGAGTAGATTTACATAGACCTCGAACATTCTATGAGTTACAAAATAATATCAATTTAGATTCTACATCACCCCGATAAACTTTATAATCGAATGTTAATGTTTAAGCACTAATCCATGACAGTGACAACAATATTATTGCTGCCGAGAATATGTGAAATGTTTCAGAAAAATATTCGTATATTTTGATTGTTGTAACAATTTCATTGAGAGTTATTCTAACACATCAATAGAATCAAGATTATTTAACAGTTCATACAAAAAGATACAATGTTTGTTTCGACTTGTTAATAACTTACTACTTATAAAAATACGTTAACATGAATTAATTGAAAATGTACCTGGATATTAGATATATGTAGTCAGCGAACAGCAACGGCACACTGTAGCGACAAGACAAGTCTTGAAGATACATTTGTAGACGCTTGAATGTTTATTGACTGATATTCTGTTACTTCGTACAGGGAATGTTAATCTCAAATCATTATAAATATTATGCTTCATCGGGATATACTTATGTCTATTGATTAAATTATTATACTTTATTTCACATATTCCAACTGCTTTTTTTTATTCTTACATGAGGTCAATTTACTATGTCGATAACATGTAATATCATTCTTGTATTTTGATACCAACGTTTTCATTATATATATAATTACAGAATATTGGTTTATAAGCATTTAGAATTCACAAATATCTTCTTAAAGATTTCCCCATTAGGCATCAGTGCTAAATGTTTGATTTACTTTTATTTCTATAAAATTATTATTAAAAAACTGAGAGTACAAACACTTGTTTAGCTCGTAATATACATACATATATGTATTTAAATCCAGACTATAACGTTGGGTAGTAAAGTAATAAAAGTTTTATTGCACCATAAAATAACGATAAAATAAAGTAAACCTTCCAATGTTTTATGTGTTTATCTCCGCATTTTCATAAGTAGTAGACAACCTTGCGTGTTACTGTGCCTACTGTACTACGACGCGAGTGGCATAAATTGTATCAACAGGTTAACAAGCGAAATTTTAAATGTTAATTTTCCTGAAATCCATACGAGTGACAAAGACTTAACAGTAATAAGAATTTAGCATAGATAGCAACTGGCCGCATTTGAAACTAGTTTTTTTATCGGAGCTTGCAACAGCCGTCTTGTCAGTTCACCAGAAAACAGTAAATATCAAACAGTAGTACTTTTTGATCATCTACTTCTTGCACAACTTTTTACCTACATTTGGTTCATGAATTGACTGTAACATAAAATCTGACAGTACAATTTTGTTGATTAGAATGTAAATATATTAATTGCCAATTCATTTCCAATTTTAGTTTACGTTTATTTCTTTAAAAGTTCACAACTAACATAATATGGTTGACTTAAAAGATCGTATCGACTATACGTGTGCTCATAACTCTTATTACAAGCTACTCCTAGCTGGTTGATGTATAATGATTATAAGAAATATGTTATAGCTATTCTTATGATAATATTTTATAGTATGTATTGTGTATATTCACAATCACAATATAAATACATGCAAAATTAATCGGAATAGACAGTTAACAAATAATGGGATCTCAATTATTATTTATATAGTCACATAAACTAAGTACTCCATCATTAAATAGTACTTTACCATTTCTGAACAATGAGCTTGGCTTTTCAGTAAAAAGACTACTAAGAGGCGTTTAAACTTTAATAGACACCGTGCTGAAACTGACCTAATTGGAAAAGAAGTATGTAGTAACAATATACTATTACAAAATACTATTATAATGTAGTCAACTAATATATCATTAATCTTCGAAAATTTACAAAAATACAAAGTGCAATTGTATTAAATACAGTTCCCGTTTGTTTTATATTTACACAAATCAACAACAAACAAAACAAAATAAAATATGCGTTCACTTTTGTCTCCCTAAATTCGTCCTGTAAAATTAAATTTTGTATAAAAATCGATGGTTAGTGTAGAAATTTACTTTCCGGAAAATAATTTGCAAGCGACGGCAATTTTCTTCAGTTCTTCGAAGCCTGGAAAAATCTGTCGTAGTTGATGGAAGCTCAAGTCGGAAATCGGAATAATCGATTCGTTTCTAGCACGGGTTACTGGATCGCATTTCCATATTTCATGAGAAATAACAAATTTATAAGGTTACCTCAAAGAATATAGAAGCTCGTAATTTATGACGTTCGTTTAGATTCAGGGTCGTCCTTGAGCAACAAAATTAAATTTCACAGTTACAGTTTCTTAAGAATTGACAAAACCCGTGGAATGTCGATCTTGGTAATAAATCGTGGTCTCCGTTACTCGCAAGGCCACTACATCGTAACAAATGAACATGATAGCGCAATGAACAAAGAATTTAATTATACCGGTATCCTCCTTTGATTTCAATGACCGCAAATAAAACGTGAAAGCAGTTTTATACTGTACGATTAATCGTCGCGATTCCCTTTTATCCGATATTCCCCTCACTGTGCTTCTTTTTATAATTATCATATTTATTGGCCATGTATACATAATTATTTATAATTACCTAATTACATATTACTTATAATTAGTCGATAACAACGAAATCAATTTCTATGCGGATGGAGTGAGTACCTACAGTTTCCGGTGTCTCAATTTCCATACATTGTAATATCGACAATTGCAATTTCGAGGAATTAACAATAAACGGAATATTTCATGTATTGCAATCACTGTCCTGCAGATTTGTATGTATTTACGACATTTGCATGAATGCAAGATACAGACGTTTACGTTTACCTTTACTTTTGCCGTAAAAAAGCTATTACTCAGCGCAATAAATTTTTCTTTTTGATTTGGTTCTTACGAAATAACGTGCAAAATTAGAAGTTCGCATAAAAATTTCTAGTAATCGCAATTCCAATATTACAGAAAGATATTCAGGCTCTCCTTGCCTAGAACTTTAAAGAAAATTGAATTTTTTTCTTTCCTTCTTTTTTTAAAGGATATGTCTTTAGAAACATTCAAACTTCAATACGTAAAAACAACGAAGTCTTCGACGTTTAAAGTATGTAAGTATTCGTATTTTCATATAACGTACAAGAACAGTTTTAAACATGCTTTTCTAAACCATACTCTGATATAGCTAGTACGATATTATAAGATCCTGTTCGATAGACCTGAAATTTTAATTGAAAAAAGTTTAAACAATCGAAACTCAACCTTGGAAGGACTGCCATTTTTTTAAATAACAAAGAAGATATTTTAGTTAATTTAGTTCACACCGTAGCTATATTCGTACTGATGAAATAACTACTTTATTTTGTTTGTTTTAGATTAGCAGAACAATTAGAATTGTGTCAACAAGTACGACAATTTTTTTTACAAACTTCACACAACAAAATATATTGTATACTCCGAATAATTTTTATGCAATTATCTTTATTGTTATTTAAATTACTGTGTGGTTTCAGCAACATATTACTTTTCATGATTGCCATAGTATCTCAATAATGATTTGGTTAATATTTTTCAAAATTCACATATATATGCAATAGAGATCTCTTTAGCTTGTGAATTAGAGTTATGACAATATCGATAATCATACGTTTGCCGTTTAGTGAACCAACATCCTTTTTTTGTGTCATAATATGAAGAAGATTGAACAATTCATTATTGAAATATTACGGCAGCCATGAAAAGTAGCTGAAATCATATAATAATTTAAATAATGATGAAGATAATAACATAAAAATAACACAGGCTTGTATTATTTTGAGATACTGCCAAACATAAATACAAAACATTACAATTGCCATTTTTTATCTTATAACATGTCTAAAATTGACAGCTCTACGTAGGAATACCTCCTCAAGCGTTACAAAAAATAGTATTTTCAAGAAGTTTTTGGTTAGGGTGTACTTCCGAAAAGACCATACCTCCGATTTTTTGTATACTCTGTATTCTTACGTATTTCGACGTGCCGATTACGAATATGATAGTGAAAATTTGCGCAAATATTATTTTCGTAGCGGAAACCACGAAAAAACCATTAAAAACATAGTTTTTTCCATTTATTTCCGTGAATAATGATAATTTTGAAAAATTCCTCATTTAAAAGTTGTAGGTCTCATCGAAATA
This sequence comes from Sphecodes monilicornis, assembly GCA_913789915.3. Classification (NCBI taxonomy): domain Eukaryota; kingdom Metazoa; phylum Arthropoda; class Insecta; order Hymenoptera; family Halictidae; genus Sphecodes; species Sphecodes monilicornis. The sequence continues at coordinate 4,250,510 of OU565292.1, forward strand.
CACATTTATGTCGTATTGATTTTTGTCATAAAGACAATAGTTTTTGAGAAAAACGATATCAAATGTTCAAAACACCATATTTCTTCTATAACGAACAGTCGTTTAAGTTAATGTTTAAGTTTAGGTTTAGGTTTAGGCTAGGTAAGGTTAATTTATTCCTTTTGGGGATGAAGCTTCCCGCAGAGGGTGGATATTGCTATGCGTGGAAAGTTAAAAATCCAATGATACAGAAACTACGTGGGCGAGGGACCAGCTTTGCTGTATCCCTTTCTAGTGTTAACTAATGAAATTAACAATAAAACCTGATTTGTGTTGGATGGGTTATATTGAGTTTTGAACATTTAATATCGTTTTTCTCAAAAACTGTTGTCTTTACGACAAAAATCAATAGGACATAACCACAACTTTTATTTGAAGAATTTTTCAAAATTACCATTATTTACGGAAATAAATAGAAAAAATTATGATTTTTATGGTATTTTCATGGTTTCCGTTATGAAAATAACATTTGCGCCAATTTTCACTATCATATTCGTAATCAGCACGTCAAAATACGTAAGAATCCAGAGAATAAAAAATATCGGAGGTATGGTCTTTTCGGAAGTTTATTCTTTGGTTATTAAAATACTTTACATTTTAATAGTTTGTCTCGAACGATTTCAAAAGCTTCTCAGCTGTAGCTTTAAATAAATAATTGGAACAGTAATACGAATACGTCTGACGTAAAGGATATTGCACGTTTGAGAAAATGTTTAGAATGAACGGATTACTGATGCAGTTTTCTTTCAGCGATTGCTCGTCCGATCGAAAATCCGCTGGATGCTGTACAACTCACAGAGGTTTGATTCATTCCTGAGGAGCGCGGGACGGGAAGAGCGGATAAACGACGCAGACTGAGTGGGGCGGAAAAAGTAACGACAGGCGTAGACGGAACTCGGGCAGCTGTAAGTGCCCGAGCGCAGAAGCATCGCAGAGAATGAGAAGGAATTGGAGAAGCCAGCGGAGATATCACGGAATATACGGTCACTTGTTCTTGACTTACTTACACGTTAATTTGCACATGCGGCTCAGTCTTAACATACGTTACGTGTACGTACTATAGTTCGCGTTAAAAATAGTCCACCATCTTTACTCTTTTATGGCCTGTTTTTTCGAAGAAACGATATAACTTCAACAGTTACAATAGATGTCCACCTCACTCCTCTAACCTACATGCTACATATTATAAGCGAAGAGTGATCTGAGTGGCCTGGACTGCTATTACGGCCATTGGTGATCCATCTCAAGTCTCCTCTTTCAGAAATAGGATATAATTTTGTGCTTTAAGATATGATAGAAATATATAATATTTGAAATCAGTACGAAAATATTCCGGTCATATTAAAATAATATACGATGTAAAAAATAATCTAGAATTTTTTGAAACAACAAAAAATATTTAATACATCTCGTAATATTCGCTAATTATTTCTTAGAATCTCTTATTAGTAAACTGCGGATTTATTGCATTTATAGCAAAAATGGACGAGTAGAAACAAAATTATAAATATTTTACAAGAATTTAAGGAAATTGTCGTACTGTTCCCGACTTATTAAAATGATTAAAAGAAAAAACACGTTCTCATCGAGCTTCCATTTCTTACGAACTACTTAGAACATTTTTTATTTAACTTATACACCGGATAGTTTTCTCTGTCAAAAAGATTCAAACGATTCTGCGATAACGGAATTACCTTATGCGTTGGAAAAGCAAAATCAGAAAACTAGAACAGTTGCACAAAGACATGAACATTAATCTTTTTGATAAATATGAACCATACTTTGTTTAATTCTTTACTAAGGTGAAGAAGTAGCAAGTATTATAAATATATTTCACTACTGTAAAGATAGTAAACTGAAACGCAAGTCCGCAATTTTCAATAAATGAGCACATTAAAATTGTACAAAGTATTCAAAACTTAGTTGAATCAGTAAACTTTAGTATTGTGTCGTCGTTAGGAAGTTGTCGTCATTCTGAACATATCAGAATGACTGAAAACGACTGTGATGCGTATACAGTGAGAGTCAAAAGTGAGTATATACCTTGAGAACACGGCATTTATTTAACAATTCTTACGCACATGTATGTTACTTTAATGGAATAGTTATTTGAAGAACATAACGTGTACAGTCATAGAAATGAAAATTCGGAAACGTAATTCAATCTAAAAAATAATATTTGAGATACAACATAAAATAGTTGAGGATCTATTCAAATAAAAATCAAAAGTGAGGATACCGCCTTGGCATGGATTCAACCAACTAATATGTCGTTGAAACAGAAATATCATTCTATACTTTTAGTAGTTCGAATTTAAGGTTTTCCTCGTTCGTAATTTTTATTTTGCGTAATTTCATATCTAATATTTCCCACTACTGTTTTCCCTATTCCTCGAAATGATTTTCCTTCGTTCCATAATTTAACAATAAGTTTCCTCATTTCTTCTGAAGTTTGAATATCACTAAGTATTTCGAATTAATAATTCATGCTTATTCAGAAATTACTGCTTCTAGAAAACCACTTTATCCGATTATCTTTCATAACAGACTACTTTTGCTGTGTATATTTACTTTTGACTCGTCCGCAAGGTGCCCACTTCTGATAGGCATTTGTTTTCAAAACATTGGAAACGTAAATCACTAAGACGTGTGTTTATATACGATTGTGACGCTAGAATTACTATGTACTACAACATTACAACCTTGGTTTTTGCGACATATGCTATAAATATAATCTAGAATCTAATATGTATGGGGTGTATATTCATTTTTGACTCTCACCTGACATTTCAGCCGTATCTAGAAAAAAGATTGGTTAGGGTATATTGATCTTTATCAGTTTTGTACCCTCTTAAATATGGATGGAAACAAAGTCCATTATAGAGACTTGATGCTTTTCTTGTACCGGAAAGGTAAAAATGCCAAGCAAGCAGCAAACAAGATATGTATGATCTGTATTAATATAAAGAACTGTATGGAAGTGGTTTACTAGGTTTAAAGCTGGTATTTTGAATCTTGACATCCAACAACGCCCGCGTAGACCCTCCACCATGATGAAGATCAAATCAAAACACTGATTCAGATTAATAAGCAGAAATGTTAAAAGTATCGAAAACTACCATCCATGAGCATTTTGTGAAGCTTGGTTACGCAAGTCATTATAATGTACGAGTTCCGCACAGTTTAAGAAACAAAAAGATAAACCTGTCGAAATGTTACCTCCTCTCGGATTTTGATGAAATTGAAATATGTTGTCCACATCATGATTCTAAACAACTTTTTCCTTTAGAAGTATATGACGGTCTCTTCTAGTTTTCGAAATATTTTCAAAAAACTGTCAGAGCCACTATTGCGAATTCTGCCTGTTTTGAATCTACGAATTTGTTCATTACAGGCCTCTGCCTCGCCCACAGCACCCCTCCCTGAAAAATCTAACACGAACTCACTCTGAAATTTAGTTTAATGACAACAAAGAACAAAAAAGTTACTCGAACTTTCAGGCATCAAGGATGGTTAGGTTGATAGTTTTGATCATTTTTCGATTTAAAATGTGAATTTCAGAGTGAGCTCGTGTTAGCAAAGCCCCTCCACCGCCCTAAAGAACAAATTTGTTCATTGGAACTATGCGAAATTCGACAACTAAACAATTGTTCCGTCCTAAGACGAAACAGATGTTTCGCTACAAGCAAACATCTGCATGGCTGACTTTAGTGCCCTTAGCCTGCCACTTTTCCAATTTCAATATCAATTAAGGTAGCGGCCCAGGCCAAGGTTTACAACACCTTACCGGGCCCAGGTTTACAACATCTTACCGCCCCCATCGAGTGAGGGTACCAAGCGTCCATCTCGGACTTTCCCCCACACCCAAGGGGGTGAGACTGCTCGGGGAGGCGCGCACAAGGTTACCCTCTCTTTCGCAAAGGTGGGCGTCGCAAATTATTCTAATAACCAATGAAAGATAAAATATAAGACAGAGATTCTTCCATCCCACCCACAGCGAGGCTAGCTGCGAAGAGACACAAGCGACGAAAGTCATTCTGCTCAAGTTCACCATTCGGTACACAACATTTTAAACTAGTTCAAAGAGTCAACCTCCGAGCGACCAACCGTTAGTAGTTCAGTTTCCATAAATACAAGTGTTTTTTACATATCCTTCGGTGCTGATAACGTCAGTACCGAAAGTACAAGTAGATGCGCACAAGAGTATCGCTTGCACACGCTGCACTGCTCAATTCAATTGAGAAAGTGCACGACTAAACAACAATAATGTTTCGCGATTCAGAACTAGAAGCTTGTTGCACTTCGAACACTGAACAGGAAACTCTATACACTTTTCTTCCGCATTTATTGCTTGCACGAATTCAGTGAAAGACCGCATGTCTCACGTAATTCATTACACTTGTTTCTCCACGAAACTACTAATGACAATGTAGCTACAAGCATTGTGCAACAGTGTGGGACAATTGTTTGTGTTCTGTCTTCGTCGAAAACAAGGTCAAATGTTATTAAATGCCCTCGCGAGATACTCATGTCGCGTATAGCAACTTTAAGAAGTTATATTTGCGAATATCTCGTAAACTAAAGCCGACCGCCACATACTTCCAAAGTAATACGTTGTTCAGAATGGCGGCCTTGACAACATATTTAAAACTCATTGAAATCGGCGAGGAGGTCAGTAACACTTCGACAAGTTTACCTACAAAAATCTGATGGATCGCATTTCCATTTGCGACTCGATCTACAAACGCAACAAGAGGACACCATTTTTTAAGAAAATAGTGATGGTTGATGAAAAATGGTTTATTTATAATATATTTATAATGTTGAGCGAGAAAAATCCCGTGGTAAGCGAAACGAATCACCATTAGCCGCCCCAAAAAACGGTCCATAGAAAAACACATCGAAAAGTTTTTCGCTGAAAAATCTGTGAAGGTCGGGAAAGATGAAATTTTCAAGTTACGTGCAAGATGGAGAAAGGTTGTTGAATAAAATAGTGCCCGTATAATTGAAAAAATATACATCGAAATTTAAATTCACTGCCTTTGAACTTTTCTTAAAAATCGGCACGGACTTTCCCGACAACCCAATATAATAAAAAATGTATAGAATGCATTCGGAAGTTAAAATTATGTAATACCACAATAATTATAAAATTAAAGTCATGAACAAGTTGTAGGAAATGGTAAAGGGAATATAACAAAAAATATGAAATTACATTTTATACATAAATACAGTTATGCTATTGTGTTACTACTTCATTTTATAATTTTATAATTTTATAATGTGAACTTATGATAAAAGCTTTCAAGGTAACTGAAAGCATATGTTATTTACATTGAGTATTTTATTAATCGTAAGACAAATCAATGAGCTGGTGCAGTGGACGATTTTCAATATGAGCCACCATATACACATCCGGGCGCAGAGATTCTCACAAGCGATTTCCAATCTACAGGAATACTCGATTCGACTTTCTTAGGCTCGAGTGTCGTGTCGAGTGTGCAAGGTGTAAATCATCTATTGTCACAGGGGCCCGTACATTTGAATTCATTGAATGCCTTCTGTACGGAACTGAAACGACACCCATTGATCCTATTCAAGTACAAATTCATCGTAGGATCGAGTTGCCAGTAGAATGCGACACGTCGCGTTGTTTGCGGCTACTTAAACAATGTGCTACACGGGCTGCTAAAGAAACGCCGACTATTTGGAATTATAGCTCGAAATATTTCCGTACACCAAGATTCTAGACGTTTCAATAAAAACAAACATGAACAAAACATTGATAGAAATACGAGTTCGAACGATGAAATACCAGCATTCTGAATGGTAAATAACTTTCGCTTTCCCTTTCCTTTTGTTGATCCAAGACATTTTAATTCGTTACATGGTCTCAATAGTTATCGATTATAACAACTGTTATTCGATTCAATCGTTTTTCATATAATTCTATAGTGGAATTTTCATAATGAAATACATCTCCTATTAAAATAATAAAACGATTTTGAATGTAAACTATGAAAAAGATATAAGATATAAACGTTACAATTAGCCTTCGGAGGATGTTTATCCGTTTATGCCTTCTTAAAATGTTACAATAATGCTAGGATACTAAATTCGACAGAATATAGTATGATTTTTATCTATTTCAAAAATACAAAGGTTACTACAACTGACAATAAGATTTTGTTTAATTCCACTTTCTTAAAATTTGCCTAGAAAAATTGAAAATTGCTTGAACATCCGCAGTGTAGTTATAAATTGGTTTTTCTATAGTTTTTGCTTTCACATGCACCACGTGAAATAGGTTCTGTATAGTTACTCTGTTCAATGTTATCGAGTAACTTAAACGATGATTTATTAAACAATTTTGTCAGTAATATTGTAACGTTAATTTTACTCGATAGAAGATTTTAAATCGGCATTATTTCAAGACGCAATTAGCTATCAAAAATTTATTTTTGTACCAACATAATCATTAAAGATACTACATATTATTATTTAAAACAAACAATTCTGAAAATATTAAGCTCAACATTCAAAAATGGTAATCCTATATTCTTGCCAACAAGAGTCTTTCGTCTCTTCATCATCGTTTCCATCTTATGCTCTCACAGCAAGTTTGATTGCCAACGAAGATCTATTGGCTAGAGAAGCGTATAAAATACATCAAAGTTGCTTACAAAAATGTTAGTTTATCCAAGTAAGGATTTACGACTCGACTATGCGCGAAATATTTACTTCTCTTACAAATGGTTTGTAATTGTTTATCGAGACTCTAGACCGTCTAGAGTCTAGAGTCTCTAGATTATTATAATTATAATTATTTACATTATCATAGGAATAATTTTAAGCTGCCTGAATATGTTTGTACTCTCTCAGTTTTAGTAAAAATTGTCAACATCTTTTAAAACCACCCTACATAGAGAAAAACTATTAAATATATGATATTTGATTTTCGTAATTATGCAAAACGAGGGAACATTTTACTCGGAAAATAGTTGTCTAGATAATGTGTTCGCCAGTAAAATATGAAACGAGTGTCGTGATATTAAAAAAGTAAAAGGATCAGGAAGTTTCACCTCATAAAGCGTCGCGTTGTTGCATCCCCTGTAGGTTTGCCGTGGGTAGCGTAATAAATAATTTTCCGGGATAAAGCTTAAATGTCTTCATAATGCAATTCTAAAGGTATGCACATATGTACTTACACGTCGTGTCTCTTGTTAAATGGAACTTCAAAGGGCGCTCGCGCTGCCACGGTCGTTTTACAAGAAAAGAGAAGGGTTGAAAGAAAATTTATAGGTTCACCGTCGACTTAACGCTGTCCAGCTCAGCCGAGTAGTGAATGAACAGACACGCGTTTCCGTAGTAGCATCAGCAAGGGGTGAGAGGATCACGTTTGCCCTTATATTATACCTGGCCACCCGATCGGGGCCCATTTGCTCCTCCTTTCAACTAAATCAGTATTAATGGCGATAATATCCGAGGTCGCTCGCGCTCGTCGATGTCATAATTTTCATGACAGTTCAACGTGTAGGTCAGTTTACACGGCCAACACGCTCTTCTACCCTTATACTTCGATCAAAAGAAAATGCAAGTCATCGATTCCAGTTATCCGTACTGATCGCGTGTGATCGGAAAGGACGGTTTGTCACGCAAAGGGTGCAGACTGCAGACATAGCCTGCGCTCCCTTTCGTTCTTGCATACAATCCCCAATCGTGGATTAGATCCTTCCAAAATATAAAATCATGTCATAATTTTTATTAATGCTGTAGCATTCACACTCCCGGATAAAAAGATAGTACATCGTACATTTTTTTAACGGTTTGTAACAAATGTAAATTGTGTAGTACGCAAACGGGGCAAAATTATAGAACGCGTACAGAATCTACGCTTCTCAGTTTTACACGAGTTACTAAATAACAAAAATCAAACATGAAACATAGTCAACCCTTTCTGGTCGAAGTCCGAGAATCTCCCAGCAAAATAACCCGTATCTTACGCGATCCAACCGGAAAGGGTTAATGAAAGGTATAATAAACAAGACAATAGATTAATAAAAATGGGATGTGGAAAGTAACTCGAAAGTAACTCCAAAGTAAGTGCTTGTAAAATTTATACCACATCGAAATAAAAATATGAACAGTAGTCAGTGGCACAAATAACGAAAGTCGCAAATAGAAGCCGTAAAGGTATAGCGGATTTATTGAATGTTACAGAAAAATATGGAAGAAAGAAAATTATTAATTTGCATAAATGCCTACATTCATGAAGCAAAAATGCTGGAAGAGATTCAATTTACAACTTGTTAGATGAATCTGATAGTCTCAATTATGATTTTTTATGGCAATTATCCCATCGCCAAAGAGAAAATGGCGGCGTAATAAGTTGGTTCGATATTAGCTATTATGCGAAAATTAATATAAAATGTATTGCTGGAAAAATTAATAGCACAAAGTATTTAGAAATTATTGATGAACAAAAAACGCACATGCCACACGTAATCCTGAAGATAAATTCATTTTACAACACGAAATAGCTGTGGTTCATACTGCAAAGATAGTGAAGGAATAAGTACTTATCCTAAGAAAGAATTCAAATTTTACATTTGCCATCAAGATCTCCCGATCTCAACATTATTCTAAATAATTGGAAGAATCTTGTCAGGTTAGTATACAAAAGTAGCAGACAATATGAAACCGTTGAATTTTTACACAACGTATTCAAGAGAAATGGGGAAAATTGTCTCAGAAAAGTATTAAATAATTATATAAATCTTCACCCACTAAAAGCACTGCTGTCATTAAATATAAAAAAGATGCTCCAAAATATCAAATACAGAGTATCATTCAATTTGTTAATATATTTGGCTCCTATACACGCGTACTATCATGTAGTCTCATTAGACTTTGATAAAAATGTAATTTTTGTCAAATAAAATTCAACAAGTTGGTAAAATACAAACAAATTTTAGTCACACTGCGGAAATACATTAAAATCATGTAAAACTTCATGAGCGTTATATTTTTGTACCGGAGTGTATTAAATCGATGTGGTGACCGGGAACAACAAAAGCCAATTCTACATTGAAAATGGAAACACTGTTTGATCCACGTTGTTTACACTGATTACATATAATCATTTATTTACACAATATGTACAGTGGTGATATTCAATAGAAGATTTCAATTTAGTAGTACATACTGTAACATAATATGTGGTCTCTGAAATTCATATAAAACAAGTTTTGTAATTCTTATCTTGTCAAAGCAGAGTCATTCATGGCAAAAACAATATAAGTAAGTTCCTAAAATAGTTTAGAATGCCCATTTTATTAAAAAAGTTATTTCGTCTTATTTCCTAAGAGAAAATAGAAAGTGTCTTGGGGAATATTCCTGATTTTACCAATTCAATACATAGACGCTTGTCTTTGTACCCAATGTAGATACAGTGAGCAATGAAAGTATTCGAACGTCCTTTACATCAGAATAACTTTTTTAAAATTGGACCAAACGACTTTTTTTTTTAGTAATTAGAAGCATTGATTTAATAAATAACGTGCAAAAAATATTTGGAAAAAATTGCAATTGGTAGGAATTACATGAAAAATAAAAATGACACTTTTTAAAACTTTTTCATTTCAGCCCGTAAAGAAAATTTAAAATATGCGTTTTGTAGATCTGTGTTAGTTGTACATATGCAGAAAATTGATATGAGCTACATGCGGTTGAAAGTTTCTGTTACATAAAACTGTTAAATCAGTTTCTGCTTAAAGTCCACAGATTCTTAAATCTTTCGATGCGTGTCGATTTTTTCTTCGACAACCGATTTCGATGAAATTTTCAACATGTGTAAACTAATACAAATCTATAAAAAACATATTTTAAATTTTCGTCACGGGCTCAAATGAAAAAGTTTTCAAAAGTGCCTTTTTATTGTTGCATGTAGTTGCTACCAATTCAATTTTTTCAAAATCCTTTTAGCATGACATTTAATAAATCAACTCTCCTAATGGCTCAAAAAATGTTAAGTAGTTTGGTCCAATTTTAAAAAAGTTATTCTGATTTAAAGGGCGATCGAACACTTTCGTGGCTTACTGTATGTAGACGCGAATACATCACCTTTGAAATCTAAAAAGGAGAAGACGCGGTCATCAGGTCTTACATTTTGTCGAAACTTTGCATTCTGGTAGATTTCGTTCTCCTGTTTATGAAAATATAGCATTATAGGCGTCGATACTCAATAATTTTTTAGATATTTACAATTTAAATTTCATTATACACGTTAAGCCGATAAGTACAGTTTTGGTTGAAGTTTTTGTCAAGTGCCAAACTGCGTGATGGTAACGTACTAGATTCATCACCGGGAAGGAAAGTGTTCAAATCCCTTTTTCCTTTTTTCCATTTTTTTCTTTTTTTCTGTTCAGTTTATCTATTTTAATTAATTGTATTTTGCACATGAAAAATACACTCATAATATCTATAGGAAACAAAATATAAAAATTTTATTGAAAAGGAACATAATATGAAAGAAACACTAACTTCATCAATCTTAACGTATCTCAAAAGTTTTTGAGTATCGACGCCTATAATGCTACATTTTCATAAACAGAAGAACGAAATCTACCAATATGCAAAGTTTCGAGAAAATCTGAGACCCCATGACCGCGTCTTCTCCTTGTAAGTCGACGCTGAGAACGTATCGCAGCTTAGAATATACAGATACTTCAGTGCGTGATTAAAAAGCGACAGAGAAATGATTTCTAGTTAATGTTCGCCGTGTTCCTGATAATTAATTAGAATTTACAATGTCGTTTATCCATACTCAACCGTGTCAATTCATTCTCCGTACATGCAATATTTTTGCCAGTCACCGTGAAAGGGGTCCTCGAGTTATCAAGGGAGTTATCGTATTCACTCGTAATCGGATATGAAAAATTTTCAGCAAGGGCCACCGTCTGGTATTCTTAAAATTCGCTCGCGTCCACGTCCATGTAAATAGTTTAAGCATCTCTCTGTACGAATGAATATTTATGACACTATACCCCGAGTCTTGAATTACCATAATTCTGTTTGCGAATGCAGTATATTATATCTTCCTTTTTTGGGAGGGCAGGTAGGGAGAGGGAAGCTTTGCTTCGCAGATAGCAGATTCCTCGACAAAATAATCGTGATATATAAATAGTCCCTTTATGACTCAGTCACGACTGCCATTCGAGAAAATGCAATGTAAACTTTGTTAAAAAAAACTTAATATTTGGTTTTAATTTCAATATTTTTACAGGTTTAACGAATGGGGAAGGGAAAATTTAATCTTATATGCAAGCGGAACTGTAATCGATTAAACTGCAAGTTCAGGTAACTATAACAGAGAACTTTCACATATCGTACAACGCAGTTATAACATATTTTATATGTTAATCTTTGGTCTACGTCGCTTTAGGGTTTACCTCTATATTCGAGCATTAATATACAGCTATTAACCATTTATATGTCAATGGTACATACTTCAAAATTCCAGTTTTATTAACACACGGGAACGGAAGATAGTAACTTATCCTCTTTTCTAATCCTAACAAGTTGGTCGGCTACGTATTCAATATATACGATTGGACTTTTATGTTAAAGTTATTAATTTATTTAAAATAATATACTATATGAATTTGTGCTCTAATATAAAAATGTTTATGTTTAATATGGGTACATGTTAATAATAAGAATTTTTCACTACATTTCTAAAACAAAGGTAGCAGTTAAAAATATGAGTGGTATAGTTCAAAACATATAGAGTTGAACATCTAACCAGTGTCGCCAGATCGCTGAAATCGAGGGGAATACAATTTACCACCTCTCCGATGACCAGAGTAATATTTAACACGTTGCGCGGCACGTCACGTGACCAGTCTACGGTCTTAGTGGGGTACGTTGGACTGTGCTCAGGAGTGGAATGGGATAGTGGAAGGGGAAAAGGAGGAGAGGAAAATGTGTGTTTATCATGCAGAAGATATACCACTAAAGTCACTTCTGAAGAACCGAAAAATTGATCGTGATTGTTACTTATTCAGAGATATAAAGGCAGTAAAAGAATGCAAGTTACATGCTTCTTCTCTTGGAATCTACACAATATTTGTAACGGAGCATCGACAGATCGATAAATCGATTATAAGAACTCATCGGGGAAAAAAGAAATCGTCGTATGATCTTCGCAGCAGAGTTCAAAAACAACTTCAGTTCAGTGTTAATAATCGAATGGAAAATATACCAACCGATGATTCCCACGGACTGAAACATGAGATTCTGTTACCGCAAACAAATTATTTTCGATAAAGGCATCAAAGACATATTATTGCGTAACTGAAAATTAGAATACTTGGCGGGGAGTAGTGAGTGATACAACTGCATTATATCAATATTTTCACCCCACAGCTCTTTACTCGGTTTAATGTAACGCTCGTACGTAGAAAGGAAATCCAGATCTCCGACTGTGACTTTGATCGTTCTAGCTAACCGACGCGACGCAACGATCACTGAAGTATACGTTTATAATTTATAATGATCGCTCTCTAATTTACTTTTTGCGATTTCTGTATACACTCTTCGAGCATCAAGTTTATTCGTATCAATTTAAGTAGATTTATATTGTATACGCCAAAATGAAAGTTCTGTTCACGACAAATATGTCAGACATGAAGAAACTAGTTTGAATAAGTTCGCAATTTCTATTCAGATAACACATGCTAAAAGTGTAAATATTTTTTCAACATCATCAAGGTATAAATGCAGTGAAGCTTTAACACTAACCGTACAATGACCGTCAAATGTCCGGATTCATATTTTTGTTTTATAATTATTGAAATTACAAACGCTTCCATTAGAAATTATTAGATAAATTTATTCATTTAAGCACATATTTTTATAGAAATTGCAAGAAATCTAAATAAATTCAGGCTTGTAATATTTATAAAATAACATACATATGTAGTTAGTAATAAGTGCATGATCATTTTTATATCTCCCTTTTTAAATCAAACGAGACAGAATAATGCGTTCGTCAGCAAGATAAATAAATAAATGTACGTGTAAAACATGAAGAATAAAATATATGAAGTTAATTACGAGTAAGACAAAGAAATAATAAGTATATGGGAAAAGGTACGGCTGGGTTGAGCATAATTAGAATAAAAACTCGTTGAATGCAATACGTTCTTAGAAAATGTTAAGCAGTGATGTGCACTTTTCTGCACATTTCGATTTTCGGAATCGCTAAATGAGTCTCGTTTATAATCTATCGAAGACGAATATAAATCGTGATTACAGCCGAGAAAGGATTTAAGTGCCAAGACAAAAAGCAGGGAGTCAATCAAACCAGTAATCACAATTTACAAACGAATTATTTATGGACTGTCATTTTGCAAATTACCAAGAGATTACGGCTCGTTATGCGCAAAGGTTCATGGAAAGTTGACGGTGCCTGTGTGCTTCCGACCAGGATATAACGGGCATGGTCTAAACTCTTAACGACATGCACCCGTAGGGGAAGGATACCTGCATGGTACCCTAACTTCAATTACGTGGTCCGTGTATGGACTAGACAAACTAAAATGCTACCCTAAATGCATTGCGCTGACCTTGTCAAGTAATAATGTTCAACGGACAAGCATATTATAGGTTGAACAAACATTTCTGCAGCCCCCCTTCACAGAAAAAACTAATCTTTATTTACTTTTCTTCTGTAGCTCGTTTCAGCTTACTGTTTCTTCAATTTCTTCCACCCTAGTTTACCTTATGGTTATATGTATTTCATTTCTGATATAAAACGAAATATTGGGTTACGTTTATCATCTAGAACTCCCGACATTCTTTTCTTAAACAATACAAAATATTGACCCGTATCAGTTATCACTTCAACCGACAGTATTATTGCCAACCAGAATCCAGCGTTCTACTCCAACTGGAATAACTGGTGTACGAACTACCTCTCTACATTTTCTTTTAAGGTAAATTGTCATATATCATCTGTTTTCTATAGTTTTGGTCCATAAAATGACCGATCAAATTCTTTGACGAGTACAGTTATGAAAATGTTTATGTCAAAATGATAATAACAGAGGTAATTACCTGCTGAACTTCATCCTTGCGCACCTTTCATTTCCTCACTTTAATTTTAATACTAATATTCCACTCGTTATAGTCCTTTTACCATGTTTACATTGTGAGTAAACTTAATGTATGCATGTTAATTGTTATTATAATTAAAATATTAAAACTTCTTGATCACTACACAAACACGTATAAGTAAAGACGTATTTTAGAACAAATAAAAATCGCATGAACGAACATTATTGTGCACTTTCTTTTCCGCACGTTCAAATTATTTCATATAACCACAGTATTTTAAAAACAAATTAAATAAACAAGTTGCTTGAATTTTATAAAAACAGATGTACTAACACTCACAAAAGACTTTCTACTTATTTGATATTTCACATACTTAAGAAAATAATTAAACTATTATAGTTATACAGTTAAAATGCATCTTAATTTAGATGAACAATTTATAATACAGAATTAATAGAACAAATACGTAACTTAAAGCATTTTGTAATAAATCACAAATTTCATGACTTGAATTTTGAGAAAGGATGAGAAACTTTTATTAACTTTCGTCATACACACACAAATAATCTATTTGAACATACATGAATACGGGAAAGATATTGCGCCAAAGCGATGGTAAACAAAATATTCAGTAGACAATATCATGATAAACAGTATTAAAATAACGCACCACAATACAAATTATGGAAATTGTAATGAAATTAAAATAACATTAACATGATTTTAAAAAATTTAAGTAATTTGAAACATAATTTTTGTGTATTTTTTTTTAGAATGTATCAATTGATAACAGTCCTAACATCTCATGTAATACATAACTATGTGTCATACACTATACGTAAGTGAAAACAGCTTCTGTTTACTTTTTCATTTCATCTTAATTTTTCAAACCAAACATTGATATCGTTTTCGTACTGTATGTTGAAGATTATTGCAAAAACGAATCTGTTATTAAAGCCACAATTTATTCACTGACAAGCAAGGCAACACAAACTACAAGAGTTACGCGCAAACTGGGAGCTATGAATACCATTGTAGGTATCCAAATCTTATCATGCGATAAGATGAAGTAAATGGAATTTTATAACACTGATCAAATTCAAAATTAAAAAATATTACACAATCGGCAATGTATTATATAACTAAAAATCTTAGCATTTTTTATAATTCTCACAACTATAAAAAGTTACGTATTCATCAGCACTACTTCATTCTCGTCATCCTATGTTTGGCAAAAAAAAACGAACTGAAAAATGGCCATTGCTGACGTTGCAATTGTATGTTTGTTTCACGAGATTACCTTGAAACAAATTCTTTTGATGCAGACCGAAAAATTTGTATGACATACCAAAAGAACTTCACGATGAGGAATGCGAGACTTGATGGTGAAACATAACCTCTATCGAGAGCACATACAGAAAAACTATTCTGGGGAAAAAACTCAGAACTTGGTTCAGAAGTTTTACTTGATATTGACCCCATATATTTCAAATCTATCAACGTATAATCATTTACACTATTTGTCATGCAAAATTAATCAACAAAAATTATATTTACAGTTGAAGATGTCAAATTATCAATGTAACTGCTTCTTTTTTATCAGAAAACAAACTTTTATAAGAACGAGATACTCTTGTCACATGGAGAAGAGGTTATCGAATGTAACAGTGACAATGTCAACGATGAAAGTAATTGAATTAATACAAGTACTTATGCACATTTCACCGGTTCAACGCTGCTTTTTATTCTACAGTAGAATAAATAAGGGATATAAATAAATGAAGTTAAATAAGAAATAGACAATAATTCTGTTCATGTTACTCAGAAAAACTATCAACACGAACTAGAAATTATTGTATATTGAATTGAACGGAAAGTTCGTTCTATTCTTTGCCAGGGAATAATCCCATCTGTAAAAAATTGTCTTTAACCTTACTTTAATTGGTTTAACCCTCGTGTAACAACCAAGCTCTGAAAAATGTCCAATGAGCTAAAAGTTTTCATATCTGAAAATTCTGGCACGGTGTATACACATGCAGATGACCTAAAGTAGATTAATACAAATTTTCTTCGAAGAATGAAGGTTCGAAGCGGTGTTGTCATAAATTGCTTATAAACAAGAGACATCTACTGGCAAGCTCCTATACATTTGAATGAGCACAATGATCAGTCTATTTTTCATTTTTAATGTATAGCTTCATCTTCTCATATACAACATTTACAAAATAATATATTTAGACTTTATCTACCGGAATAGAATTTTCAATAACTGTGTTGTACCAAAAGAAAGCTTAAAAATCATCTTTTACATAATAATCCCAAACGCAATTATTGTACTATGTTATCGGGGGTGAGGTGTTGGCATACGATTCAAGTTACGATTGCTGTTGAAGCATCTATTTAAAACGTCTTAGCCATAGACCATAGACTATTAATGTTAATAGTTATGCTAATACTAAAATTGTAAGATAATCGCCGGTAGATATTGTGCTAATAAGATGACTGACTACTGACCGCAAATGGCAGACTATTAAAACAATTACTCTAATCCTTGTATTCTCAGCTGTATACACATACACAATACTGTTCACTTGAATAGCTTTGAGTAAAAATACGTATAAACGTAAGCTAAAGAAAGAAATTGTGTGCAAAATTCTTGCTTAGTAGTCAAGTTCGTTTACTATATGAATTGGTAGACAGCATTTCTTTTCATTATTGCAAGCCCTTGTACGATACGTTGTTTCTGTAAACATATGAGGATTCCACACAATCAACCTCATATGATTTGTCACAATTAGTTAACGCTTTGTGACAGATCAAAGCAGAAACATCCACAACCACTCTGCATTTCATATTTATATTAAGTATTAAACCCACTATTTTTTGCATTAGTATTACCACTTTGTTAATATGGGTCTCGGAAGTTCATGGTCTACCGAAAGAATTGAAAAAATAATCTCTAAAAGACGATAATTTTTTTAATGTTCGACCATACGACTTGCATTTTTGTGAAGTTAGAAAAATTCGTTTACTATGTAACGTTAAAAAATTATAATTGGCCGTAATCGCGCAGAAAATACTAAACGTTTCTTTTTACAACTTTTTTATATGGGCCTACATTGAAAGTATAAAAAGTAGGTTTTGTAGATCCGTTAATTAAACATATTTTGAAAATGTCATGAGAATTGCTCAACGTTGCAATGAGCTACAAACGTTTAATGATGGTAAAAATTGTAGTTTTCACGACTTTCGGCCTCTAGCTGCAATAAATGTAAAAATTCTTACATCTTTCGATGCCTGTCGTTTGTGTTCGCATCAAACAATTTTGATGAAATTTTCAGAGTGTATATAATTGACACAGATCTACAACTTTTCAATATAGGCCCACATAAAAAAGTTGAAGTGAGCAACTTTTAGTATTTTCTTTGCAATTTGGATCAATCGCAATCTTTTCAAACTTCTCAAAAAAAGAAAAATTGCGTCGCATGGCCCAATATTAAAAGTTAAGGTCTTTTTGAGAGTGTCTGAATATTAATTCCAGTGACTGCATGTAATAAATATTATACATATAAATGAAAAATAACAAGTTTGTTTTCTAATACTATACACTACCTACAATTTCCTCCGAAAAACAAACTTGTACTATTCGAGATTATTAATGTGAACAGCTCTATATAAGCATAATAAATAATGAAAAGAGTTTGTTAATATTTACCGTTTCTTGGAGAGAAGCGTGTAGGACTCCTTGGAGCCGGTGCAAAGTCGCATCCGCATTTTGCGGGCGGCTCTGTCGACACCTCGCTTCTTAGCTACACCGCCGTCCAAAACTGGCATCCAGGCGAATTCGATGTGGGTCGATCGGCGACAACACAGAGATCATTGAATACCGCCCACGAACACGGTTACACCACTCCTACGCACCACGCGAACGCAATCCCCTCGCCGAGCGTGTGGAAAAAGTTCGATTCACGGACCAACGGCGAATAATCTAGCCAACGATTAATCGTCTTCCGATCCCGTGAGCACGGTAATTATTTTGTCGGGAATTTTTCCTAGTCAACAGTAATATAATTTACTGCCGATAATTCTCGTTGGTTGCAAGGCTTATCGGAGAGAAGGGAACTATCGGCATCAACCCACGACTCTCTTCTCCATGTGCACATGCACCACCACCACCGCCACTTCCACCGTCGACTTCTCTCCTCCCCCGCCTTAATCTTTCTTCGCTGGCGTCTTTTCCCGACAACTATTACGCCGATAAGCTCGCACGGCGTCCGGTCAAAAGTGCTCTCATCGACAGACGAGCTCTGTACGCCTCCTTCTCCTCCTCCTCCTCTTTACCCGTGACACGTTTCTGCTCTCACAAACGATCCGCCGGAATTGATTTCTAGATCACGGCTAATGCACCGTGCGAAACTTATCCTACGCGGTTAGGCAGCCCACCGTCGAAAAAGGCGCGGACCTTTATAAGTGGCCTTTTTGCTTCTCAATCGAGGCAGAACTGTTCGGCTGATAAGCGTAAGTGCAGTGGCAAGAAGTTACGCTACCCGATTGCCCGAGATCAAAGGGGAGTCTTGACAGCGACGTGTTTCGGTTACGTATGGATTCTGGAGTGGATGTTTCGAGAGCTCCTTGTGTTCGTCGACCTCAAGTCGAAATCCTTCGCGTGGAATTCGAGGCACAAAGCGCCGATTGTGCCGAGCTCCTCTGCTAATTCCTGTACCATCAATTTCCTGTGTCGAGACTCGCTTCTCCGTACTTCCGGGACAATTTTTGCCCCCCTTTTCGATTTAGTTCGATCGATATTCCTCGCGGATTGTATCCCTCGAATAATTGAAGGAATAATTTCTAGTAATTTTAAAAGTGGTAAAAACGAACGATGCTCGCGTCTGCGCGACCGATTCGGCACGCTGCCCCGGCACAAAGAATCGCAGCAGTTTATCACTCGGCGACGATGTCCTCGTTCAGCGATCGAGAAAGACAACTCCACTCTTGTCCGTTATCGCACTCAAGATGCTTCGGTCACGTTCCAATTTGTGAATGAACTGACGACACTACGATCACCGGAAACTATAAATTATACTCTTAACACAGTATCGATCCGGTGGTCCCGTTCCTAGAGATATTTTCCCAAGAAATTGCAAATGATGATTCTACCGAACGTGAGTAATTATCCGGAAACTAAAGCACGCCCTTTCCCTGACCTTTCCAGCGCACCGTCAAACTATTTTTCACTCCGAGTCCTCCGGAAACTTTTTCGAACTTTTATTACTAATTTTAATCACTATGTTTTTTGATTTTCTAGACTCGAAAATTCACGTTTATCTTTACTAACTCGTTATTACGAGCCTGGGGATGTTTTAGTTCTAATCCGATGAGACGAGTTGCTTCGATTATCCAGGATTCCCGTTGGCTAACACTCGATATAAACTTCTCTTCCGTTACGCGTTGGCAAGTAACTGAGCACTCGCGCCGACAAATATAACGTCCTAAGAACGTTTACAGGAGCAACGCAAATTGGAGGCTCGTTATTTTCGCCGGGATAAGCGAACGTGCTGTTAATCTTGAATGAAATCAACACTAGGAACACGTGACCGAGTAGAGAGCGACGAGGCAAACACGAGGCTCGCGTTTCTTCGTATGAGCCAGGCAGCCGGCAGCAGGCCGATCGTCGGACGAGCGTGCACAGTATGTTCGTCGACGAGCGAGAGGGGCAGAGGGTCCTCGAGGAGCCCAATGGCGAAAGTCAACAAGAGTTCTCGACGCGCTCACAAAAAATCTTCAAGTCGCTGATAGACAGCACGCTTACAGCTCTCGCATTGACCGATACGCGCGTCAATATTGTCTGAATATCGCTAGGACTTTCCTTCGCATGACGTCACTTAATATCTGAACTTCGCGTTACTAGAAGAGTCAAGACGAATACGACGAGTCGACACTATAGGTTCGAGAACGCTATCATCAAGATTCAAAAGCCTTGTGAGACCACTGCGTAACACTGATAAAACAAGAAGAAGAGTATAAACAAAGTCACTCGATGTAACTATACACTTTGATTATGTCCAATTTGTGTTGGGCTTTCTTGACAAACGAAACGATTGCAGAAAATTGTTTACAAAACACCTTATAATGTTTCTGAAGTAAAGCTTTTCTCAGTCACAGACCGAAAATTGTAACAGAAATTCACACAGTATGCGACTTCGTCACACCCGAGATTATAAAATGAGGGGGTTCCAGTGATGAAAACACCTTTGCTGGATTGTAAATAAAACGAGTTGCGACGAACGAAATAATCGCACAGAAATGTTTATAGTACACTTTAGTTATAAGGTTTATAAAACAGAGTTTTTCTAAAAATCGCTTACAGAAAATTGTAGCAGTAATTCACACAGTATGCATCTTTACACCCGAGATACTGTGGAGAACGAGATTCCTGCGATGAAAAAGTTAAAAATCGGTGTTGCACACTTTTCACACGGAGATGAATTATCTTCACCGGCGGTAATTGTTTTGCCGTGTAGCTGGCGTAGTTAAGCCGGCGGAAGAGTAAGAAGTAACGAGATGAAGAACCGATCGAAGATCGAGTTACGCGCGAAGTTAGTTCTCTAGTAACACGCACAGAACAGAGACAGAGATAGACAGGGCAGAGTATAGGATTCCCGCACGTACACTTGAATGAGCCTAGGTGAAGAGCGCACGTGCGTGCGTACGTGCGCGCAGCCCGACGGATCGAGTATGAAACAAGAAGGCATGCGTCACGCGCTCGTAAGGCCCCGGCTAGTGCCGCAACTGCACCGGAGGGGGCCGACCGCTCGGAACGATAGTGGGGAGGAGGGAGGCACGGCTGCAAGGAAAGGAAAATCGACGAGTGGACTTACAGGGAGGAAATATCTTTCTTCTGTTCTGTTTCCCTTGATTTTTCTTACCGTCTCAACTTCGCCTTCCACGTTATTTTATTTGTTCGTTCCTGTCATATACATACCCAGTTTCATCCCTTTTCTTTCTTTTGTTCGCTTCGTTTTGCCTTCGCTAATTTGTGTCCCCTTGTAGTTCTTTTCCTGCGTAACTAACTGTACTAGTCTTCTCCTTTCCAATCTGCGAGCCTTTTTCTACATATTACGGTGCTTCGAGTTTCCAAGGAGTACAAATCATTTAAAGAAGCGGCTACCGCTTTTTACACTTCTATCGTACTTTAACACGTTGACTGCCGAACAATGGACCCCCAAAAATCTCACAGAATCAATTTAATTTATGATGTAATAAAGCTTGATGAATTACTTCTTGAACTCTTTGAATTTCGGTTCAAGCAACTGTATTCTGAACAAAATTAAATTTAAAAACTAGGCGAACAGTCGCGTCACCCACATATGACCGACGTGGCATTCGTTGTGTTAAACGTTACTATTTTCTTATACTGTGATCAATCATGTATTTATGGACGTGTTACTTACTAAGAAATTGTAATTCAAACAAATATTTCTGCTTTCCTTTTTTCTTTAAACGCACATTTTGGGCTAGTGTTTACAAATGTTCATACTAGGAAAAATAGTGTAAACATTATCATGATATTGAAAATATAAAATTAAAAATGATAGCTGCACGGAAAGGAAAATCGATGAGTGGTCCCACAGGGAGAAAATGTATTTTCTCTACTGTTTTCCTTGATTTTTCTTACTGTCTCAACTTCGCCTTCCACATTCTTTCATTTGTTCGTTTGTGTTCGTCCCTTTTCCTTCTCTTGGTTGCTCCTTCGTTTTGCCTTTGCTAATTTGTGTCTCGTTAGAGTTTTCTTCCGTTGTAGCTAACTGTAATACATAGTTTTCTTTTTTCCAATCTGAGCCTTTTTCTAAATATTACGGTGCTCCGAGTTTCCAAGGAGCACAAATAATTTACACAAGCTACTACCGTTCGTCCGATTTTCGAGGAGGCCAATCGTTTGCGGCAGAGGGACTCGCAGAACGAGGAATGAAACTTGTGATATCGTGTTAATAAAGATATAAATTATAGCTGATATAATTTTTTAATCCTATCGAACCCTACAGTTGTTTTTGTTACAACAATTACGACTTTATGATTTTCCGTCGCTTAAATCGTCTACCCTCTGTTTTTATTTGCAACTACATTTTTTGGTGTAGATATTGTTAGCTACATGCGAATTTTTCGGTTCAAGAACCGTGCATTCTATTAGTAAATTCTTTGTTGAACAATTTTTACATGCGATTATTAATTGCCGAAACGCTTTTCAAATTGAATATTCGGAAAATAAAGTACTTTTTAAATATTCAAATAAGTTAATTTTAGCAATACAAATAAGTTTATTTTAAATAGAAAAATGTAAGGGCAATTATTTTGATTGTACGTCGTCTCTTGATGAGATCAGTTTTTATTGCTGTGGAGGTCGAATTTAGCATGTATCGCATATGGTATTTAAACGTGACAGGAAACGCGGTTGCATTTACGTATCTACGTGTACTCAATTAAAAAAATCTTCGTACATCCTTTAAAACAGAAGAACTTTTTCTAAATCGATTTAAACAACTTGCGCTTTTTGAGATGTTAAGATTAATTTACTAGCTGATGTATAAAAAAGATTGCTTTTATTAGCTTTGGATGCGTGTTTTGGATAAAAATTTAAATAATTCTGTCATTTATATACACGCCGAAAAAATTGAAATTTGTCGACCCAGAAACGAACGACAGGCATTGAAAGTTTAAAAAATATTTAGACTCATTACAGATACAGGCCGAAAGCCGCGGAGAAGTACATATTTTTTACTATTTTAAACTGTTTATAATTCGTGACAACACCACCCAATGCCGATGTTTTAAATTCTCATTAAATTCTCGGCTAAGACAGCTGTAAAATCAATACTTTCTATATTTACACAATTCCTGCCAATTACTATTTTCTAAAAATCACTTACATGTCATGTAGTAAACTAAGCCTTCTACGAATTACCTTAACAAGATACTCGTTTTCT
Organism: Sphecodes monilicornis; assembly: GCA_913789915.3. Classification (NCBI taxonomy): domain Eukaryota; kingdom Metazoa; phylum Arthropoda; class Insecta; order Hymenoptera; family Halictidae; genus Sphecodes; species Sphecodes monilicornis. Next base: position 4,273,648 of record OU565292.1, read on the forward strand.
TACTATTACTACTTGTTTTCTTAAAATCCATTAAAGTTTGTTACTCTTTTATTTCTTATTCGAGTTGTTTATAATTCTCCGACTGTTGTCTGTGATAGTATCCATTTTGTTTAGGTTCAATGTATTATTACGAAAAGTCAGGCAGACTTGTCATGTGTAAAATGAAGAAAATTGAAGATGTTTAAATGAAATCAATTCGTACCAGACTGCTCGAAACCATGTAGAAGTGTTTTTGTTGAAAATGGATTTAAAAGCGTTCGACTTTAATAGAATAAAGATTCAATTGATGCAAACTTTGATAACAAAGTAACAAAGGTATAATGATAAGTAATGTAAATATATGTATATTTACATATGATAATTAATGTAAATATATGTATATATCCTTTTTCAAAATAAACGAACATTTTGCAGGTTACGTATGATTTGTGTATTTTTGATGTTCCTGTAATGTTCCTGTGATGTTCCCGTTTGACGTAGTATTTGCTATTCGTTTTGTCCATGTCTATATCTTTATCTTTCGGCGTCGCTGTGCGTGCCAGTGGGTCCATCCGCTTCTTAGATTAATCCTCTCCTCTTCGAGTTACCCACGGCTTCTTCTCGCATGTTATTTTTTGTAGGTTGACCCCATGTCACGCGTGCATATGTTTCTGTGATTGCTGACAGCGAGGAGGTTCAGTACCGTAGGTGGTAATCGTCAACGGTGTAAATCGAGACTATTTTCGACCTCCTACAGTCAGATTTCTGAGCTTGGTAGTATAATTGTGAGTTTACGATTTTAGACGGAGCTACTAATGTGAAGCAGGAAACTTCGTTTTCTTTGTTCGTCATATAATTATATATAACCCCATTTATAAATTATATTATATTAATTATTTTATCGCCATTCCTTTTGCTCTTCAATTAACAGCATTTTATATAATAATGAAATAGTTTTCTGTTTAAGTAGATATTTTTTTGTAACAATTTCCATCATTGCAAATATTACATTTTGAGTTAGTATTCACAAATGTTCATACTAGTAAAGATTTATTGAAAACGGGAGTTTTTATAACAAAATATATTATGAGTATATTAGCAAGTATCTTTTCTATTAACACTAACCGTACTACGACCGGACAAATGACAGGCTTCACATTTTTTGTTTCATAATTATTGAAATTACAAAGATGCTTTCATTAGAAATTATTAAAAACATTTTATCCTTCAAGCACATATTAAAAAAATTGCGAGAAACCTAAATGGACTCAATCTTGTGATTTGGATAGAAAAATTTTATACAATTTTATATTATCATTAAAATATTCTATATGAAAAAGCAAATGCATCTTTGAGAATTTTTTGTAGAAAAACATTTAAATTTATTTTTATGTTACTGGAAATTATAAAACACATATTTCATAAATGCTAATAATTTTTTCCTACTAGGATAATTAAATTTACGGGAGATAAACATTATACCCAAACAGCTGATTTTTCATGAGCGTTTTGCGGTGATTATTTACCAATTGTTGTTGGATAATCGAAAATAAAAGTTTCTGAAATTTTTCAGTTATACATCATCTATGTAGAATGTTATGGATTGGATTACTGAAAGATTAATTCTCAGTAAAATACTAGAAAGCTAAAATATCAAGTTTTGTCTAAAAAGTTATTCGCTTTTAGTTTGTGATGGGAAAACTGACTACAAAAAGAAAAAGTGGCCAATAATTGGTCATACAATTATACATTTATATGTATACAAATGAAGTCTGTAACGAATAAATAAATAAATTGTTTCTGCGTTTTTCAATTTTTGTATTCGCTCCTGTTATTCATTTTCTGCGTTTAACACGCCTTTTATTACAGCCAACAATGATAAACACGAAAACAAGACCGTACTAATTAGACCATTTTGGTAGAGTCGATCGAGTATTTAGTAGGGTCGGGCATCAATCAATTACTCTGGCAAATTTCCATTTATGTAAACGAATGCACCGCGTGCGGCGTTAATGTGAACACCATTGAGGTTATGGGTTCGAGTTCGATGCGTTTTACCGCTTAGATCTTCAATAAAATCCTCGAGGTGGTCGCGAAAGAAAATGTCATTGTGGGTTTAAGTATTTTCCGGTGGTGGAAAATTCAATGACTCGAATCGTACGCTCCATTTTCCTCGGACCATAAACTTCCACATAAGTAGAAAAACGCGGTCGCGAACCCCTTTTTAACAAAGGTGACAATTTTCGAGGGTTCGTACGACGGCACGCGCAACATATGCGAGCCTGACACTCGATCCTGCCAATTCCCGATGGAATTACGGGAAATGCTCTCAACCTGGCCGCAAAATCAGACCGATGGGGGGACGGTAAGGGAAGCTAGAAACCGAAATTAAATGTCCGACCTTTGTTATCCGGTAATGGGCGATGCGCCGATCCGTTATTGATTTTGATTCGAAGCCACCGGACGCAGACGTTTCGGTCACGAATCATCATGCGACAATGGGCCCAATTCGCCGCCGGAATTGAACCGTTCCCGCGTGCAATTATTCGAGTGCGTTCTACCTGTGGCTACCGCTAATTCGATCTTTTATGCAGGCTGTTAATTTTCGGAATCATGGTTATTCATGTTTACTACACTATTTTTCCAAATCCTCTGCGATATTCATCGAAGCACATGAACGATTAATTTTATAAAATTGCTCTCTCCTTTCCTGTATTTTTCTGGTTACATTACGGAATAGTTTCAGCAGCTTATTTAATTGTAAATAAATTAACACATCACTCGCTGACGGCTATTTAATAAATTTGAAATATCTATCAGGAATGTAATCCAGTCGCTTCTTCCAGAATTATTTTTTAAATGGAACTTTAAAAATTTCTTTTTATGTAAAGCAGTCATTGATATTTTAATTTCAAAGTAATTCCAATATTTTTTGAAAACTAAATGTTTTCAACAAGAGATATATGTATGAAAATTAAAAAACGAAAACGAAGTTATAATTGTTAAAGTGTTCAATAGCTCACGATCTAATCACACTGCTCTCCTAGAATTTGTGATGTATAAAATGAACGTTGTTTCTGGTAAATATACTGCAAAAAGATGATTACAGAAGATGTTTATGCATACGGTTAATTTATAGAATATTAACATTGGTTAAATGAATTTTAATTGCGGGATAATTTTAACAGTAAATAGTGATTATCAAAAATAGAGTGTTTTATTGGATGTTGGGCTATAGGTAGGTGAATATTTATGGTATGATGCTTTTTAATTTGTTAAGACGAAAATTAATATAAAAAATTGTGATTTCGGACCGTTTTCGAGTTACTTGTATTATCATCTGGCAATGAGATACTTCTGATGTTAACGGGATTAGAAAAATTTTTAATTGCTGTCACATTGTATAGTCTTATATTTATTAGAAATAGTATATTAGTAATAAGTTAATAACAATAAGATTAGAAACACAATTTCTACTACAAACATAAAATAGAAAATTAACTTCATTCCAACCTTCGATTATTTAAATTACAATTGTATGTATACGCAGAGAGATGATAAAGATGAATAAATATTCTACTTATGTTTTTGTATTTGTATAATGTCTTTTTGTCAGTTATAAATTCGATTGTAGAGATAAAATATCCAAACTCGCAATATAACCCGTTTCTTTCGCCCGTGTAAAATAAAAAAGTGTTAACGCGGTATAAATTAAAAGCGTTGTAAGAAAAATTGATTTTGTTCCTCCGTAATTAACATGGAAGAGGCGAAATTTTCTAGTTTTACAACAGCAGGAAAAAATGTGGATACGTTGACGCGCTTAAATGTCGATGGAAAACTGGATTGTCGGAAATGATATCGAGGCTTTTTTTGCAAGATATTTACAGGTTTTTTTTCACAAATGAAGAGGGTACTGTCCCAATGTGGAATACACCGGCAAATACACCGAGTGACGCTGTAACATATGCGCGGCACTCGTAAACTACACGGACACAATGCAAGCTCTTCGACCTGATTGCTATTGTTCCAGACGCATGTGCACGAACAGTGAATGAGAGTCAACGATGCTACAACACTCGGCGGTTATGCCATAAGAATATTGTTTATGTAAGAAATCAATTGTGATGCGTACCTACTCCTGTAATTTCAAGTCGCACTCCAGTGAGTCGATTCATTCAAGTGTTTAAAAATGGTGGGTCTGTAACGCAACGGTTCTTCTAGTGTCCGAAAGCCGCAATGTTTCTGTATTTTTACTACATAGTTACCCGTATTTAAGTTATATGATAGTAATTAAGTAATAATAATATTTTGCTATACTTATTTGTTATTGCAGATGTTTTCAATGTTGGCGACGATTGTTGAGTAATAACATGAGTATTTTGTTGTAATATTTAAGAAAAGTTGTGTAATACCATATGAATTTTAATACCATGTACACCCAATACTAGTAGTATATTCTAAAAGAATCATTAAAAAGTTAAGTTACGTGTTTTTATTTTATGTTCATATTTAGCAAGAATGTTTCATCGGCTTAAAGATAATATTGATGGTAAGTAAAAGAATATTCCATTTTTAACATTTGCAATCTTAAACATCAAAAAGCAGATATTAAAGATGTTTCTTTAACTGCCAAATTTAGTTAGAGTATTTAACTAAAAATACTTCTTTCAAAAAGTCGAAAATTCCAATCTTTTTAAACTTTTCAACATTATAGAAACGAAAAGACTTATCTGATGCGATGTCACTTATTATCTTGAAAAGTTACAAAGATAGAAATGCTTAAATTATCAAAATTCTGTGAATGCATATATCGTGACTATGAGTCAGTTAACTCAACAAATCAGTAATCTCACAAGGAAGTATGATTTCATACGGAAATACACTGGGTGGTTCCCTTAATTTGATAACCATAATAAAACCACTAACTTCGTCATTTTATAACCAGTTTTTATCATAATTTATATTTTTGATCGTTCATAAAAATACAAACTATTTAAAAACATAAAAGTAGCTTTGGGTGTAATAAATTGTTCATGAGCAGTGATTCTTGAGGTAGAACCTCGTTAATCTATACTTAAACATATCACATGATTGTGTATAAAACATAAACTAAATGCATATTTAAGATATTTATAAGGAAAAATGAAAGTATGTACAATTGTATACCATGAATAAAAGACAAAGCAAATTCTTGATTAACAAAATATATGTATACATTTTTATGTGATAAAAAAAATTCAATGTGATCGACGATAGGTAAGAATTAAAGATATTAGAAATATATATAGTACAACTTTTTCTGGAGCTAAACAGTTAAATGCAAAAAATTGTATTATTTCAGAAATTAGTAGCTTATTTAGAAACCATCTTGTTAGTTAATTAGCATAAATCATATGATAAAATTGTACAAGCACAAATGAAGAAGAAATTAGTTCCATGAAAGTTTATGTTTAAGTGACAAGATTTAAGGATGCTCCATTGTGGAGATTTTTATGTTGGATAAAAAAACATACAATATACCTTTAAAATAAGATTTCAATTAATGAAAACACAATAAAAGATATTAGAAGTTACAAGACCCCCATATTTTGTCTGACAATTTCCAATTTTACGGAATGATAAATAACCGACCATTAATTACACGCTAAATAGAACGGGCAGCCATGCAAAATGAAATGTTAATATTTTTATGTATCTAACCTGTGACATTCGATAATTTATAGATATCGCGTGGAAGCAAATTCATACATGCGCATTCGATTCAGAAATGAGTCATACAAATTTGTAGATTCGTCAATATTGCTTTTCTGAAGCTCATTGAGTTTGTATCCATTAAACATTCGAGTATATCACAGATTTTCGTAAACTAATTGTAGGAGTTTCTGTGTAAACTGATAATAACTGGCATTTACGACGCGGATATCTATTATTCCCATCGGTGGTTGCATCCTGTGCGTCCATTTCAAATTACCGAGCAAGCTCGTGTGCGTCAATGTGCGCACACGTTCCCTCTACCTACACGGGGACAGTCGTTTGCCCTAGCTATCTACCTACCTACCTACCTACTCACCTACTCGTACATATCCATTCACCAAACCTGTCCTGTTTCTGCAGTGGTATGCTCTCGCTTAATGCGAGCAAAGTATGCGAGTGTATTAAAACGCGCTAAACGGGCGAAAGCTATAAAGCCGGCGCACACTCTACCCGATGTCTGATCGCGCGATTAAAATTCAGCGGAAGTTTCTTGGACACAGTGAAACCTTTTAACAAGGGAAACAGGATGTCTCAAACAATTGAACGGTTCAACATTTACTTAAGCGACTTCATCGTCTGAGAAGAGAAAGGATATTCAAAAAGACGATCATACCGATGTGCTTCGGAAATCTATACCACACTTAATTCAAACCGATATCATCAATATTTTTTATGGTTACTCTTACTAAAGATATCTGCTTCGTAGTCACCTTAGTTTCACTTTCGAAAAAAGCCACAGAGTAATAGAAAGATATTATCAAAACGTTCAGTAATTACAACTTTGTAGAATGCATCAACAACCACGTATTTTCGTCCATTTTAACTTACATCCGACCGTCTGACAAAAATTAATCATCTCACCGCCAATCACTAATGACCAAGTGTATAATATTAGTGATATTAGTCAGTTGCGTCTTACAGTAAATTAATCGCTCTAGTCTTTTTAAATCGAAATTAATGAAAATCATCCATGACAATTATTAAATAGAAAATGCAAGACAGCACAGAAGGAACACCCATGTGAAAATATTGGTGTGTTAAAAATCAGTTATGTACCTTTTATTAAACCCCATACGTTCCTCTGGGTGAAAATTCTCCACTTACTTTTTTTACGTACATACTCTTTTCGTCTGTGTTACGAGATGTATTTCTGTAAAATGTGATATTATAAATGAAACATAGTTTACTGATTTAGAGTGTAAGCCTTGAATGGGTGAGATATTATCCTAGAATTTTTTGTGCAGTACTTCTAAAGAACGTATGAGGGTCCAATAAGCTGTTTTATGTTTAAAATTTTGAATAATATGTCGTTTTCGAAAGCAGAGTTGGGCAGATTTCATTTAACATAAGATAACAAATAATTATTTATAACAATTTATTAAATATTTATTTTACAAATAAAAAATTATTTTCATTTGGCTTAAATCAAATGAATTATTTTGAGATAATGTTTGATCTCATTTACACTATTCAAATAAAATAATAAATTATTTCACTTCAAGAACTAAATTAATTATTAAATTTAGATATGCTAACTTTTTTAGTTTAATGATTAAAGTTTAGCTGCACTCATTTTCAAAATTGTTCTTTAGTACACGAAATAAATGGAATTTCGGAGAGTAAGTGCTGATTATTTGATCGAATTAAAGATGAAATAAAAAATTATTAGAATTTCAAATGAAATTCAAATAATGAAATAATTTTTAAAAAAAAAGTGATTTGGCTGTTCAAATAAACATGATTATTTCAAATTACATGTAGCCAAATAAAAAAATACATTATCTCAACAATTATTTTTGAAATTATTTATTTCGATAATGCCCAAGGCTGCTCTAAAGCAAGTTAGGTCTTTAAATTACTTTATAGTTCCTCTTTTGAATGTCTGAAAATCTGAACGATATTTGTTGACTGTTTGAGGCGACAAAATTGTAAAAGGGAATGACGAACATGGAGTTGCGACGCGAATGCGACAATAAAATAGGAATTGCGATATGCAGGTCGTGGCGCTATGAAAGAGGCCGTGCGACGCGTTCTCACTCTCTCTCGTCACCGCTGAAAAAGTTGCAAAGCCGTACACAGCTCCATGGTGCATATGGCAGATTTCGTAAACAACGAGATTAGCAGTCTACGCACGGACGCAATAAATGAAGAGGCGTGAATATAGCCACGCGGCGGTAACGTAGATACCGTAGGCGATAATCTGTATTATGAATCACAATGCTCATTAATATGAAAATGATATTCGTTATTTCCCCGAGATTCGCTTATCTTGCGTGTACCGGCGCAAGAAAGGACAATGCACTCGGGGAACTTGCGCACGGGAAATACGCCCTTGCCTTGCGGTAGAAACCGAGAAAAAAAGAATAAGAGACGTTACGTAACGCGTTGTGTTCATTGTGATATATGTATACACCGGCTATGTACGTAATAAGAAAGCCACGCGGTACATAAACTTTGTAAAATACATATAACAAAGAAGTTAGCCGGCGCTGCGCACGAAGAACACTAAAGCCATTGCAATTTGTCTTTTAGCCCCCTTTGCGTTGCACAGGATAAACTCGGGTCGGTCGTGATTCTGGTTGGTTCGTAACCTTTTGGTGTCCATTCATAACCAGGATTTTTAAAAGTAAATTCACAAAATTTACACAAATAAATGAGAAGACATTGTCCAAAATATTTATCAAAATGTGATTTAATATCAATGAATGACATTGTATCAAGGCATAATTGTAAAATTATTGTATACAATAACATTTCTTTCATTTTTCATTATGACTAGATTGCGAAGTAATTGCTGAATGCAGTACCAACAATAAAAATGATTCCAGTATAAGCTGTGCATTTTATGAAAATCTAATTCTGTATCTTTCATTACATTACTTTAATACAACTTTATTAACTTATTATTAATTTGTGTAAATGTCAGGCATGCCATTACATTCCTAACTCATTTTCCAAACAAATAGATATTTAGTAGGAGAGTTTTGAAATTATCTCAGACTTATTCAAGTTTACTCTATGTAGTATGTACATTATAGATTCAGCATTAACACGTTTTCGAATATTCGAATTAGGTTCTATGCATCTTCCGCTTAACCCACGCTCTATGAATGCAGGGTACATTTGGACCCACGTTTGTACAGAGTGTTTGGCAACAGGTGGAAGAAAATGTAAGGGGTGACTCTCTATAGTGTATAGTATAAAGCGAAACTAAGTAAGAGTAACTAAATTACGGTTTCAACTTGCACTTCCAGTTATCAAATATTACCAATCTAGTCTATCCACCAATTTCGCGCGCATAAATCAAGTCAAAGAAAGCATAATAGTGATGTTCTATGCGGGGACACAAATAGTGGAGTTTAATTGTTACTAACTTAAAAGTAAAGCTGAATTATTTTAAATTTGTTTTTCCTTGATTCTTATCTTATATTATCATGAATGGCTTATGTTTATATTGTGATTTTATTAACGGAAAACTATAAAACTATTCATCGAAGAAAAAATCAAGTTCTACCTTACGATGTTACTTAACAACGTTATTTAACATTTACAAATATAAAACTGTAGTCATTAGAATATTTGAATGATGATAGTATATCAATTTCGACTTACTGAAATTATTAAAAGGAGAAATATGTTTTTACTTAACTTTCATTTCTTAAAATATTTGACTTACAATCAGACAATTTTTATTTTACATAAGGATCCACAGTCTATTGATTCTATTCATATTTGTGAAGGAAGGTGTCCAAAACGGATATCACAATTTTACTATTAATTCATTTCATCTGATGTCATCTTGCACTACAATAAGAGTCAGACTCGTGATGAAGATTTCGAACAGAATCTTCTAAATATGTATGTTGTTAATTTTCATTAAATCGAAATAAAATTCTATTTAATTATTGTTAGTATACAGCAATTGGAGAATATCTACGCACGCGATAGCGACAAAGAAGGTCTAATCACTAACTGTAATAACGATCGTAGTGCAAAGGGTTAATGGGCTATTACGTTGACTGACAGGTGTACTAACTAGTCAACTGGAGTTTCTTGTTAATCGATCGATTAGATCTGGAAATATCATAGTAACCTATTCAAGAAAGTGGAAGAAAAAAATTATCCTTTTCATGTCTAGATTCGATGCCTTTTTAACTTTTATCTTCTTGCCCTTTCTTGAACTGAAAAATGCACATATGTACCATTAGTACAGCCATAACATACCGAAATTGGTAGGAAATTAGCTACAATCTTTACCTTAATACTTACATAAAATAAAAAATTGAACATTATTTTTTATAAATGATAAGCAAGTTATAAGTGATGTACGTCAAATTCGCTCTCATTAAAAAGTTAATTTATTATTATCTGGGATAAAAGTCATTGTCTATCAACTGGGTTTGGTATTCCTGTATGTTGCCCGTAATGCTTTTAATTGCTTGTTTACTTGCACTGCCAATGATCGTCAAACATGTTCAATTATATTCAAATTTGGAGATTGAAAAGGTATATACATTTACAGTTACATACAACCTGGTTCATGTAACTAGGTCACACTGTATGGCTGCAGCGTTTTGAAATTGTGAGAAAAACACAATACAATATTTAAATGTTTCAAAGTAATGATGAATATAAATAATGTACTGCTTGAACTGATGAGAATATACGTATGTAGAAAGGTATTAGCGATCTCTACAAAATAAACTGTAAGAAAAACTATTGCACATATTTAAGTAAAATATATGCATTATTATATCACGAGAACCATGCCGACCATGCAGCTATAAAAGAAGGACACACAGGAAACTCTGCGTAAGTATCAAAGACAAAAGGAACGAGAAGAAAGAAAAAGGTGGTGCTATTATACTGCTGCTTGGCGCTTTCCGTGAGATTATGAATGTATCTCCATACATACAAGTTAGGTAAAACGCTGTGAAATCCACCAAATTGGATACATGCATTCATCCGAGTTTTCAATGACGGTATAGTGCTGAGAATTTGAGCGGATTACGAGAACCTAAAATCTGGATTCCAGAATGAAAATGCCGATACGGCACAATCGATGCAGACAGAAGTTCGCTCCAAAATCCGAACTCTCCCTCGATGAGGGAGCAAGGGGGAGGGGGATGGCAGATAATGGGGGGAAAACAGAAAGAAAAAAGTGGAAGGACGCTTGAGGAAGGTGAAAACAAAAGGGAGCGTGGAAAGGGTAGGTGCCCCTTTCGACGGGAGCGTCTAGGTTTTGACAGGCCTTGACGAATTTTGACACGAGCCGCCGCACGGCTGCTCGAATTCGGAATGCTGCGCGGATGGAATCTGAGGGAGGGCACACACCGTGGCGAACCAACAATCGAAATAATAATGTAACGTGTACTTGATCGTTTTCAGTCCACTGTCACGTTGCGACATAACGGCGCGGCGGGGGCAGCCTCGAGAACACCTCTTTGTAAAGTTGCGCGGCTGCGATCGTGTTTGGATAGGCGATTCCACATACGCACGCGCGTTCTACGATTCTCCGCTCTACATGGATTCGGAACTGGCTAAACATTATAGCACTTTTGCGGCAGCTGGCCAAAAAGGGCATCGAAATATAGGAAAAAGACCACGACCGGGATGTTCTATATTGTTTGAGGCCGATTATCTTCGCTCTTGATAGACGCGTGATTTTCTGCTACCCCTGGCAAAATACATTCGATCGTATACATCAGATCGTATAAAGACAAGAACATTTATCACATCATTTTATTTTCTTACAATATTGTAAACTTTGTTATTTAATTTCTTCGATATAACGGGATCAGCAACAACTATATAAATTATAAAGAGGTAAATAGTTTTAATTTTCATTGAAATATATAGAAAATTGCTGATAAACTCTTTTAATAAAAATCAACGAGTCAACTTGTACGTTCTTCCCCTTCCTAATAATTATTACACATTGGAGTAGGGTCTCTATTAATTAACTTAATCGAGAGACAAACGGCACAGATAAATCGAGGACAGGCGAGAAAACATTAAAAATGTAATTTACATTCACAATGGTACGTTGTTATATTTGCGTTTTCTATTATTTAAGGAAAATATTAGTTAGTATATTACCTAAACTAAATTGAAAGGGAAAATTATACAGTAAAGAGTTGCACATAACGTACAATAGCACGTAAAAATTTTTCATATTTACAGTATTCTTCGACGAAATGAGGTCATCTTCAATTCTTTGATTGGACTGCTACATATTTTTTACCATATGAAAGCGGTGTGGCGGTCAAGACTAATCCAAATATGTAGTATACAATGACCTTTAAACTTATGTTAGGTCAAGCATTGATTTGAAAAAGAAACTTGAAAATCAACATTTAATTACTCATTTTCTGGCGATTAAATTAAATGAACAGCTGTTACATTTGAAAAAAGGGAGACTGACGTGTCTACAAGAAATATTTTCAAAAATATGTTTCCAAAACTTGATAAATAAATCAGTGAATAGTCATAAACATCATCAAGTAGTAAGGACGGCCCGCAGTCGGAGGGTTAATGTCTAGAAAGCCATTGACAAACACTATTAAAAGTAAAACTCATAGTCATATCAATAAGATGCGTTAATAAATTATCATATACAAATTATTTCTAGTATTCCTGAGCTTCCATAATTTTCCATGTTATTGTGCACTACATATTTGAATTCGTCTTGACAGCCGTATTCATATGTTAACAAAAATCCTAGCATTCCATTTAAAAAATTGAGGGTGACCTCAATTTCTTGAAGAATACTGTAAATATAAGATATTGTTGTGTACCACTGTGTCGGTAGTGCCATACAGTACATACAACTTAAAAACTGGCTTCATTTGACATTATACCTATACTATTTTCTGAATATGGCAATAAGATGCAAACTAGATATTTATATTGGACTACATCTTTAATGTCACATCAGTATACATATAGAGTAGTTTTGTGCAAATACTTCCTAACAAATCGAAACTGTATTATTGAAAAGAGGAAATCCAAACATACCTACCCCCATTTTTTTATTACCACTATTTTATAAAGTTTCTATTAAAATAGAAGTTACACTAGAACCGTGGTTATCTGAATTGATCGGAGGTACATGGACGTTCGAATAATAGAATAGTTACTTAGATTTAGTGTCGAACTATGTAATTTCTGAGTAATATAATAAATCGTGTGGCATATACGTAGATGGATGTAAATTATACTACCTATTTACATATAGAACGTATTTACGCAATGAAAAAGTCAAATATCATCGGTACGCATAATCAAGGTTCCCTTTCCCACAAAAAATGATATCCTTTTTGATAGTTTGCATTTATTTAATTCATTTCAGAAGACATATTTTGTTTTAAAAATAAGAAGAGTTGTAAAATCTGGCCGTAAATATTCCGAAATAAAACTTGAAACATCGAGTAATCGAAACATCAAGTAAATGCACTCGGTTGATTGAGATTCTATAGATTTTCTGTTTTTTTAAAAGAAAGAGCAATACGAACATGACAAATGTATTACCGTACACAGAAGAGACTCCATTATAGGGCAGAGTTAATTCAACGGTATTGTTGTTCGCTTTTTGAGAATTTAAGCTCACCACTTTAGAGCCATCAAACAGTGATCCGTATTTAATGTTCGTAGGGAGATAAACGGACCCAGCGCGTGCATTTCCGTGGGGTGCAAATGATGCACGCGCGCAGTCGCTTTTGCACAGCATTCTGGAGCGGAAACGAAACGATTGGAACGCGCGCTACGGAAATAGGATCAAAGCATGGGGGACCGGGAGGAGAGGGGGCAGAAGACAGAACGGTTAAAGAAAGATGAAGGGTGGTTCCATAGAAACCTGTTACAAACGAGGGTATCAAATTCTGCGCTTTTATACGGTCGACGCACGCATCGCGGCATAGCCGATGAATACGGGGACACTGATGACGAAATGATGCGCGTGCGACAGACAGACGTATTGTGTTATTAATGACGACGAAGGGTCAGCCAATTTCGAACAAAACTTTCGAGCGAAGCTACTTTTTCGGTGGCGACACTTCCCCCTTGGCCCCGTGGTGTCGCTAGCTCGCGCCCCATGCTGAGTGTCAGAGTTCATTTTTTGGCTAAATTACTTCTACGCCCGGTCCTTTGAAATCAGGGCGTTTTCCTCGTCCTGTGAATCCTATGCAATTTATTTTTCTACCCGGCAAACGACGTTTCATGCAGCCTCGAATTCGAACATTTCCGTTGGAGGTCCAATCACGACGGCAATTCTGCCCGAAACGAATAAATAATAATTTGATTCCACTTTTTTCTGCGCTGCGAAACGACGTGACAGTCAATCCATTTAACGAAATGCTGTGCGTCTGCCCACGGGGTGTACAGTACCGGACAAAGCAACAGGACGTTTGATATATTCGAATATTTCATATAATTAACCTCTTAACTGGGTGACTTTTTAATTACGAACTCGTACACGAAGACGTAGTGAAAGACAAGTACAATTGAAAAACTGCAATATCACAATAATTAATGTAAAGTACAATATAGTTTTGTACCAATATGGATATTGTGGCACAATTAAGTGAAAGATATATTCATCCAATTAAGAAGGAAATCAAGAGTTTCTGAGTGGTAATTCGTATGACGAGTTAATTCGTCAGCCTCGGTTGAAAGGTTAAAAGAAGGAAATGTATATTTTGCACACCGTATGTATTGGAAGTGAGCATACTAAATCTGAAGTATGGCATAGAAAATAGAAGATAGAGGAGAAAATATGAACATCAGCTGATCTTGGTCGGACAAAATGATAGGACACTTGCATGTTTTCCATTCTTACGTTTCTTGTCAGTAGGTAGTCAGCGGTGATTCAAAGCGGACGTGTAAATTTCTTGTTTAGCTACAACATTGGTGTATCTAATTCTAGAATGAATAAAAGACGGGTAAAGGGAGAGGGAGAAACAGAAATGAATCGATTGGATATCTTGTTGTTACTGTCAGCAAGTACCGTCACCAAAATTGCAAAATTAATAAATAGAAATCGTGACGTGATATATAATCTCCAAAAAAATCCGAAAATGTACGGAGAAAATAAAACAACTGGAAGCCTTCTAGGCAGGCTATACATACTATGTATTGCTTTGAATTTTAAGGGAGCCGCAAGAACAATGGATGAAGAAGTGGGAGTTTCAACTAACGTAAGGAATGAATGTTGCATTCTGCAACACGGCACATTTACTAAACCAAAAATTAAATCAATGATCTCCATGAAATGGAAAACGTGAGGAAGCTCGTTTGTAGTTGCACGAAATCATGTTCTTTGGAAAAAAGTGAAGAAACATGATTTTCAGTGATGAAAAGAAATTCAATCTAGATGGTCCTGATGAACTGTCGACAAATGGGAGGCCGTAACGTTATGGTATAGGGTACCATTGTAAAATTGAAATTTAACAATGCCGTATAAATAGAGAAATATGTATGAAATTAATAGATGAACAATTAGTCCACTCTATGGTTCGCACTGTAGGAAGTAATTACATTTTTCAGCAGGATAAAGTAGCAATTTTCACTGCAAAAGCAGTTCACAATTTTTCATTTAAAAAGATGTGACAGTTTTGAATTGACCTGTCGATTCCCCTGACCTCAATATTATTAATAATGTTTGCTGACCTGTCAAGATATATGCGGGCGGAGAGTGTAATTGAGTGGCGTAAAAGAATTAAAAGACAGTACAATATTTTATCAATAACTGTCCCAAATATCTGGCCGATAATTGTCCCAGTACTTTTCCTACTTCTGCGGGGTACGAAATTTAGTTTTTTACGTTCGAAAATTATTATAATTTAACCCCTTCGAGTGCTGGGACCCGCAAATTTGTATGGTTAATGGATAGGCAGTAAACTTTGTCAAATATAATACTTAGCCTTTTTTGAATATTTGTAATTCTTTAAATAAGACAGTAATAATACATTTTTGTTATTTCATCAAAAGTAATAAAATTAATTCATTCAAAAATTATGGATTACTCTTGTTTGAAAGCCTAAGCAGCCAGTTTTGAATTATTATTCATTATTCACACGATTTTTCAGACACTTCCGGTGGTGTGACAAAAAAATATTTCCTACAAAAAGTAATCAGTACTCAGCTTTCTACAAATTTCAATATAAAAAACTTAAAGAATTATTCTTTTAATAAAAAATTGAGGTCACCTTGATTATTTATTTGTTACTAAATGTTTTTTATTCACTAACATTATAGCTGACGCCAAGAGGAATCCAACGACATATTTAATATGGTCTTTAAGTTTTGAAATAATGGAGAAATAGTCGTGTACACCTAGCGCGTCGATCTGGCCGACTGTGCGGCGCGGCGGCCGTGACTATCAGCGTCTCTTTCTTTTCCATCCGCTGTCTCTCTTTGCGTCCGAAATTTTCATCGTTCCTTACACAAGTAAATATTATCAAATATTTATTGATCAGACTCGGTGTTGATTCTATGTCTGGCAACTGTTTTACTATGTTTATTTGTTCATTCACGCAAAATGAGTAAACGAAAATTATATTGACTGATACTGAAATAAGCCCTATCTAAGGACCTTAAATATTAGATTCCGGGTTATAAAATTATGTATAATACACCTGAAAACATAATACTATTTCTTGATCGAAATGTGTCATATGTAATGTTGGTTTTATAAAATCAGACATTTCATTGAGATGGGTCAGGAAGGCAGCGGGTCGAGATGACTCGGATTCCCAGGCACATTCGGATTCTTGATCGTATCAGGATTCTCGACAATTTTCTGGATTATTTTCGGGAAGTTCTTAAATTCTCGAGAATCCCGAAATTTTAAAGAATCCGTCGCGAACCCGACTAAAATTCTCGACCCATCCCAATCGAACAATTTTGGGTTCTCGAACACCAATTTAATGTAATTACATAATTGCATTTATTTCTCTTCGAGGTTATATTGGGGAAATTCCGTACAGCATATTCATGTTTGTAATGAAAGTCATTATTAGACTGCGGATTTTATACATTGATGGCAAAAATAAGTAGGTGGAACACAAAATAGAAGAAACATCAATTAATCTAATATTATTGGTACATTATTTACAACCTATTAAAATGATTAAGAGAGGGAATCAAGCTTTATGTAACTCTCCTTTCTTGTAATTCAGGCAGACAATTTTTATTTTGCATAAAGATCCGTAGTCTAGTCATTATATTCATTAAGGTTTTTGTGTCATTTTTGTTATTCTATATTAGCGATATCATTATTAAATAAGATTTTTAATAACATAAAAAAACTAAAAAAGCATCGTTTTTCATTTAGTGAAGATATAATTTTTCAAAGCGGTATACGCAATAAATTGTTACATATAAGAACAAGCAAATTGTATACGATTTCAACAGAAGCATCGGATAAATTATTGCAACGTAAATTCAATGCTTTGTTATGTCAGAAAGATGGCGTCATAATTTCTGTCTAAAAATCTTGTTATACATTGACGAACAAAAGAAAGTTTAAACGGTGATGTATACGATAACTACTACAATTTTTACAAACTGAAATTTTATTGTAAAACAGCAATAAATTTTTTAGAAACTACAAAAGGCGATAGAAAATTGATAGTTTATTTAAAATACTGAAACTAGTAAATAAACTGAGCGGACAACCGTAAGTTTAATTCTACAGGTTAGTGATTGTGAAGAAATCGACTGGTAGATAGGCAACTGCGAATCGGTGGCATCTCGAGCGACCGTATCGGCTGGGTCGAACGTGTGAATGTGTATGTGTGTGTGGATGCGTGAGGAGACACGAGTGATCGGCGGTCTAGTCTGTAAGAACGATTAACTGTGTAAACACGTATGAATTTGGCTGAATTATAAATATATGTAAGAGTAAAACCAGTAAAAGTAAAATCTAAAATCCTTTTCAAAGTAAAATCTTATCAGTGATTACAATTTTTATATTCAAACATATTGATAATTTGATTATTTTGTTGGACCTTCGTTGCTGTCTATTACAGTTCATAGCCTGTTTGGTATACTTGCAATTAACCCCTTGCCGTACAATTATCTTCATGGCTACAATAATTAGAACTTCTTTGTCTGTAATAATTACACAGATGAGGAAGAAAATTTATATTCATTGAATGTCTACGTCTACGTTTACTTTAATGTTGAAATATAAAAGAATATAATTCTATGTCATTTTAAAAGAAAGGCTTAACATTCATATTTATTAGGTATCGTTTGAAGTGTTCTGAAGTATTTCCAAAATAAAACAATACCTTCTTTGTTAGTACGAACATTTAAAGGAATATGCTCGTCTAAAATTATCCAGAGACTTTCAATGGTATTGAAATCTGTGG
Source organism: Sphecodes monilicornis (assembly GCA_913789915.3). NCBI lineage: Eukaryota > Metazoa > Arthropoda > Insecta > Hymenoptera > Halictidae > Sphecodes > Sphecodes monilicornis. Next base: position 4,291,755 of record OU565292.1, read on the forward strand.
ATTATGATGGGCACTCCAGTTTTTAAATTTTCTTTCCTAAAACAATTGGACGCTACCTTGGGCTTGGGGTCGATATCGTACTGATAGATAAACAACCCGAATCAATACTATGTATTTGCAGAAATTAAGAGAACTATCGACAAATGTGTACTGTGTAGTTGTTTGTATTATTACAATACAAATTACTTTAATTATTTGAAAGCAGACGAACAAACAAATGAAGTTTGATTTCGTTTAGTGTGGCGAGGATGCTTCAGATTAGATGAATGCTGTCAACATCTGTAAGCCCACCTAGTGCTAAAGTTATTAACCCATTGACTGCCAACTACGAGATATCTCGTAGTAAGCGTCTGTACCAAAACTGCCAGCTACGAGATATCTCGTAGTGGGTGCTGCAAGTTTAGATTGGTTACAAATGGCTATTTGAGTTAGGAATTATTAGAAAGGATGAATGAAAAATGTATATAGTGTAGAGAACATGTTAATTATCAATTTTTATTATTAAAATTATTGTAAATGCCACTGTAAATGCCATTGCAATATTATATCAGTAACTTAATATTATTATATTTTGTAAAACTTCATGTTTTCTTTAAAATAAAACCGTGGCGCCCAGGGCAAGACGCGCTAAATTTGCGTGGTAGTCAATGGGTTAATGCTCATATACAGAAATTCCAATTTTATACTTTCTTTTGTCCGCCATTGTACCTTTTATGGTTCCTAAAATATACCGAAAGGTAAGAGAATACATACTAATTTTTAAGGTTTTTACGTCGAATATTCATTGCTTAGAGTAATCACAGATCTGATATTGTCGTTCGGCGTTTTTTAACAACTTGTATATTCAAATACTGATTGATTCAAGTCATTTTATTAATAATTACTGAAATGAAATACAATTTGAATGACTTGGTTAGAGGGCGTGCATGGGTGTGAAAGGAGTGTGTGATAGTACGAGAATTCGGTGTGAAAAATAAAGAGAGAACTTGCCTAAATAGGTAGACATTAGGTCGGATAGGGCTTAGAAGGTGAGTAGTTTATCGGGAGAAAAAGGTGTCAGATTAATCAGTAGGGAAGAGGAATTGGAGGGATAGTGAGTAGACGGAGAGAAGTTAGGTTAAGTCGCGAGCCAGCGTGGGCAGAAAGGACAAAAGGACAGGTCGGTAAAGAAGGCAGCGAAAGGTAAAGATAAGGCAGAAAACTGTTTTCCTTATTCTCTTGTGGAACTTCTGAGGAAGTAAAGCGGAAAAATAGAAGGGAGAGAGATGGAGGCAGGGGCGGAGAGGTAAGGAATTACGAGGAAAGGGGGGAAGACGCCGGAAGGGAAAAGGGCATAGGAGATAAGGCAGAAGAGAAGCAGAAAACGGAGAAAAGAAAAAGAGACAGTTTCAATGATAAAAAGATCACCGACCTATGGGTGATTGAAAAACAGGAAGAGAAAGAAGAGGAAGCTAGTGGCGAGAATCAGGCAGTAAAAAAATTAGACACGAAGAAAACGCCACAGAAAGAAGTAGGAAAGGAGGGTCAAATGCAAGGATTGGTAGATTTACTGCTAACAAGAATGAAGGGCCTAAGAAGCGAAATAACAAAAGGAAGAGAAGGCCTGGAAATAGAAATAAAGAAAGAGATAAAGAGCCTGTCCAATAAAATAGAAACAATGGAAGACCGTTGGAGAAAGAAGGAAGAGAAAATATGTATGAAAATGGAGGAAATGATGAGAAAGTGGGAGGAACAGGAGAGGAAGGAAAGACAGAGATGGGAGAAAGAAAAGACGGAATTCATGGGGAAGTCTTGCGGAAGGTGGAAGAGAGGGTGGAAAAAGGGGCAAAGCAAGGAGAGGGGTGTAAAACAAAGAATGAGAACACTGCAACATGGGAAGAAATAAAGAAAATTAAGAGGAAGATATCAGAGCAAGATAGGAGGGACAGGAAAAATAGAGTAGGCATTAGAGGGTTAAAAGTATCGAGGGAGGAGCCAAAGAAAGGAGTGGAAGCATATTTAAAAGAAGAATTCCAGATCGAAGGAGGGGTGAACACGGTAGAATCTAGAGGGAAAGAGGAGACAAAAATACTGATAGTAGAAATGGAAAGCTGGGAGGCAAAACAAAAAATTATGAAGAACAAGAATAGGTTACGAGGCAAGAAAATATACATAGATCATGATCTGACGGATGAAGAGAGGAAAGTGCAGAGAACACTAAGAGAGAGGGCATGGAAGGAAAAGTCAGAGGGAAAAGAAGCGAAGGTAGGTTACAGGAAGATGAGCATTCAAGGGAAATGGTACAGTTGGAATGAGGAGAGGGAGGAGCTAGAAGAAAGTAAGGTTTTTCGAAAATAGTCTTACAGGAAGATAAGGATAGGATGGGAAAAAGAAAGGGCAAGGAGATGCGAGACAAAGAGAGTGGAAACAATCAGAACACAGAAATACGACAAAGTACAAGGGGGAGGGAAGCGGAATATGCGAATAGCAAAGAAAAAAGTACAGAGAAAAACAAAAAGGGTAAAATATTATTCTGGAACGTAGCAGGAATAGGTAATAAGGAGAGAGGATTCTGGAGGTTTGTGCAAAGATTCGACTATGTAGGATTATTAGAAACCAGGGTAGATCAGGGAAAATGGGAAACACTGAAGAAAGAGCTGCCGAAAGGATATGTATGGAGCTGTCAAGCGGCGATTAAGGAGAAAAAGAAGGGGAGACCGCGGGGAGGGATTATAACGGGAGTAAGAGAGTGCTGGAAGACATTGTAGGTAATGGATAAAGTAGAAGGCTTAATATTAAGAAAAATTGGTGTAGGAGAAGAAATATGGAATGTATGGGCGGTGTACAGTAATCAGGAGATGGATAGAATAACAAAAGCAGTAGAAGAGCAGGTGGATCAAACAGCGGGAGAAGTGGTAATTATAGGAGAAGATTTCAATGCGAGGATAGGAGAACAGGGAAGCCTGTATAACGGAGAGTGGGAAGGAGAACAGGAAAAGAGGAAGTCGAAGGATAAGGTGAAAAACGGATTGGGGGAAAAAATGTTGAGAATGACAAAGTTGAATGGATTACACATTCTAAATGGTAATAAAAGAGGGGACGAAAAGGGAGAGCTCACCTATGTAGACAGGAAAGGGGTGTCGGTTGTCGATTATGCGGTAACGAACCTAAAAGGTTGGGAGAGGATAGAAAGGCTGGTGGTGGAAAGTAGGACGGAATCCGACCACCTACCGCTAGAAGTAGAAGTAATAGCAGCAGGAGGAAGGTACCAGGAGGAGGAACAAGTGGAGAAAGATGTAGTAAGCTGGAATAGAGAAGCAATAGAGAGATATAGGGAAAAGACACGAGAAAAGATATACACACAGAATGAAAGTACGACAGAAGACTGGGAGGTTGAAGGCAGCGGTGAAAGGATCGATGGAAACGAGAAGGGTAAAAATAAGGAAATGGAAGATAGGAAGCAAATACTGGTGGGATAGGGAATGTACCAGAGCGAAAAGGAAAGTGGACAGAGATTACAGAATGTGGAAAGAGGGCAAAAGGGACAAGGAAGTTTACTTGCAGGGAAAAGCTGACTTTAAGAAGTTATGCGAAGGAAAGGAAGCAATGAGGAAACAAGAAGAGAAAGAAACAATAAGAAAAGCAAAGGTGGAGGGACAAATTTGGAAATATATTAATAAAGAAAGAAAAAGAAAAACGAGGAACGAAAACAAGATTCAAATAGAAACTTGGAGGAAACATTTCAAGGAACTATTGGGGGGTTCAGATAGGAAACTAACAGGGGCCAGGAGAGGACAGATGACAGCGGAAGAAGATGAAGAGAACTTGACAGAGGAGGAGCTGGAAAAACAGATAAGAAAATTGAAAAAAGCACCGGGGGGAGACGGGATCACGAACGAGGCGTGGGTGCACAGCGGTGGTAGTACAAGGTGGAAATTAAAGGAAATAATTAGGAAAGCGTGGGCAGAGGAAGGCTTCGCGGAGGACTGGAAGAAGGCCGTAATAAACCCCATATTCAAAAAAGGAGATGAGAACAACCCTGGCAACTACAGAGGTATAAGCCTACTATGCACTGCATATAAGATATACGTTGCAATACTAAACGAGAGGCTGAGGAAAGACATAGAGGATAAAGGAATTTTACCAGATACGCAAGCCGGTTTTAGGAGACACAGAGGAACAATAGATAATGCATACATCCTACAGCACGTGGTAGGGAGGGAACTGAAAGAGAGGAAAGGCAAGGTTTACGCCATGTTTGTGGACCTTAAAGCGGCCTTCGATACGGTAAAAAGAAGTAAGATGTGGGAAACTATGGAGAAGCGCGGAGTAAGTAAGGGGCTAATTGAAAGGGTAAAAGAGGTATATGAGGAAACGATGAACGTAGTCAGAACAGGGAAGCTAGGAATCAGAGGAATTCTGGACAGGAGAGGGGGTCAGACAAGGCTGCCCGCTAAGCCCATCCCTATTCACAATATATCTTGCAGACATGGAGGAAGAACTTAGGAAAGGACTGGTGGGAGGAATGAGAGTGGGAAAGGAAAGGTTCTGGTCACTAGCCTATGCAGACGACGTAGTGATGGTGGCAAGTAAAGAAGAAGACCTGAAGTGCATGATGAAGAGACTGGAAAGGTATTTGGACAAAAAGGAATTGACGCTAAACGCGGAGAAATCGAAAATAATGATTTTTAAAAGGGGGAGAGGAAAAGGGAAAAAACTGTATGGAAATGGAAGAAGGAATCAGTGGAGGAAGTCAAGGAATTCATTTATTTAGGAATAAAGTTCGAAAGTAACGGAAAGCTAGCAGGACACGTGAGGGAAAGGATAAAGAGAGCGAACGTAGTTCTATCCCAAGTATGGGGAATTGGGGAAAGAAAATTTAAGGACGACTTCAAAATGAGAATGTTCTTATTCGACAGATTAGTATTGGGGGTACTGCTATACGGGGTGGAACTATGGGGCTTCAAGGAAAGAGTGGAAGTAGAAAGAATACAGCTGAAATACTTAAAGTGGACACTAGGTTTAGACACGCGTACGCCGGGATATTTGGTTCTGGAAGAAACAAAAAGAACAAAGCTCAGAGTAGAGACAGGAATTAGGGCCTGGAAGTATACGGAAGGAGTAAGAGAAAACGAAGAGAGGAAGATAGTTAAGGAGTGTCTGAAGGAAAAGGAATCAGGTAGTGTGCAGGGCGAAACGGAAAAGAAAGGGAGAAATATTTAAAGAGAAACGGTTGGAGCCAAGCAGGGGTGGAAGAGATGAGAAGACAAGAGAGAGAGAGATAACGGAGAGGTTAAAGGATAGGGATAGCGAAGTACAATGGCAAGAGCAGCATACGAGGATAGAGCAGTCCAAATACAATGAAAGGTACAAATACATAAGAGCGGCAGAATTACCGGAATATTTAAGTAAAGAGGGTAGAGGGGACAGTCAAAAACTCATAGCACGGGCAAGATGCGGAAATACAGATAACTGGAACAAATATTGGCTGGGGGACGAGGCAAGAGGATGCGACCTATGTGGGGACAAGTATGGAAGCTTACAACATTTGACAAGAGAATGCAGGGTAATGGGAGAAATGATCAGAATTGAGGATGTAGTGAGTGGGAGGAAAGATAGAAATGTCGTAGAGTGGTTGGAGAAGTTAAGGAGAAAGAGAGAAAAGAGAGTATGAATAGACCAAAGAATATGCCAAACCAATGAACAAATGTTAGGGAATGGGGAAGGGTGAAGTGATTGGGTTAGCAGTAATTAGGGGACTACCAGAGTAGGTCAGTGTAGGAAGGAGGGAGACAAAGAAAAAGTGTGAGAGAAGGTATGGACGAATGTGTGCAATAAGATAAATTTGTACAGTAGGTTAATGTAAACCAAGTCACATTTCTTGGCTGTAAGGCTGAAATAAACCAAATACATACAAATACAATTTTAATGTTCGGGAAAATACCGAGTATTTGAATATTATTATATTATTAATTTTTATATTGAATAATTAGATAGAAAATCACAAAGTGGTTCACTGTAAGTGAATTCGGAAAACTTACTATCCCGTTGAATGTAGCACCGTTGTTGTTCCAAAATGTGGACGTTCTGGAAGGAAATAGTTTGCAAGATACCAGAATTCTTACCTGCAACATAAAACATTAAATTTTTAAACGCATCTTAATAACCAAGCAGAAAATACGATTTAAAATGATTATGTACTTGTATTCGTAGTTGATATTAGAGTTCTGAAGAGTCTTCAGAATATTGTATAACTGTAGCATGTTTGTTAATGCAGAATAAATTTTCATATAATTACATTATTATTAATTTTGCAGAATAAATACATTAACGTTTATTCAACGTTAGTGATCTCAAAACGAGTTCGAACTTGTTAAAGAGTATAATTATAAAGAGTTTTAATAATTTATTGCGCTACTGTCTGAAGTAGAGTCCGTTTGGCAGCTTTATATAAATACCTTTTATTATATTTACATGAAGCAAACGTGAAAGTCCTAATTAATTAAGCCTACCGATATAAGTCTCGCGTTAGTCATAGGCATAACCTGTTTATTCTCAACACACCGAGCGATAACTTTAAATTATAGTGCCTTGTCCTTACTAGATAGTTAAAGAAAGTAACAGCTTATTCCATTCACTCTTAAATCATACGCGGAGATACAGTCGCATTTGAGAATGTCGTTCCGTTAACAATTCAATTACCGTAATGATCACAATCGTAATATCTCTATTACGATGACTTTATTTGTAATAAATAATTAAAAAATTACATTCCATCCTTAGTGCCGATTTATTTATTTCACTGTATTAGGTACTTTGTTTGTACATGAAGCTTTATAGTTTCATACGCTACGCATATTTATATTGAAAAATACTAAAAATGCTATTTTGCAATCGTTCGTTTACAGCAATATACTCGTATAATTTTATAGTGCCCCCTCTACGAATCTGATGAATGTAATTGGCACACATTTCTTAATTGCGCGTTTTACATGCTCCGCTTTTTGTGTTTACAAGAGGTATGTTGAAAAAGTAGCTTGCTCTTAACGAATCGCACAAAAAATATCCTTTTACCTTACAATCGGACACGTATAAAATATTTTATTACCTGTTAGTACAGGTAGATGCGAAGCGAGTGCATCGGATGCTTTTACTCGGTAGCTAGAGAGTTAATTGTAATTATCCACTTGGGATACGGATAATTCATTAAGCTGATTGCAAAATAGTCTACCCTCGGTTGTAATTGTAAATTACATGGGCGGAGTAATTAATGGGTTATAACGAACAAACATAAAATATAGCCATTTTTGGCGAAAATTGCAATGTTCGTTTCCTTGCGCGAACATTATTTTGCCATCGACCATAAGTCGTCGGCCATAATTTCTTTCAGAAACATACGTTCCGGAAGACTGTAGTTTTAGAGTCCCTGAATTTTATTATAATTAAATATCCTAAAGTAATGTTTCTATTCGGATGATAGAGACTGAATTTCAAAGAATATGATTATATGTCACTCCTATTAGTATTTGGACACTTCTAAAAAGACGATAACTTTTTTAATAGTGGGCATTAAACTATATCATGTAGATGTGTCAACTATACATATATGTACATTAGGGTGGACTTTACGCCCCCCCCCCCCCCCCAAATCGTTCTTTTCGGTGACAAAAAGATTTGTGCAAAGTTCGAGATCAATCGGATAAAAGGATCACGTGGCGCATTTGAAGTGAAAATATTGAAAATTTTCAAATTCATCATAACCAAAGCATATTATATATCGTTGGATTTGTATTTTTTTTCTAAATAAGAATATGGAAAAAATATAAGTCTTGAAATAAAAATATCGATGAAATTTCGAAAATCTGACTTTCAAATTTTTTTTCAATATGCCATTATATTTGCCGTATTGTACAGTGCAATTTTCTCTAAATACCTAATACCTACATTAAAATGTAGCAAAATTGATGGTAGCACATACAGGGTGGAAATTATAAAGCGTTACAGACGAATATGTCCAAAAATATTGATTACACACGAAAATGTTTCAGATGAAAGTTGTTCAGTACCGAGGGGGGCATCATGTGGTGGGACTTTTATTCCCGGTGGACACTCCAAGGTGAGGTGAAGATCAATTTTCTTTTTTTAAAATGGAATGATATGTTTTTTAATCCACCAAGAGATAGTGCGATATTGGCTCCAGGTCATTCAAGGTCAATCTTGCAGGAAAATGCAGAATGCAATGATCTATTGCGGAGGTCATTCAAGGTCAACTGTAATAGAAAATAATTTGTCTCAAATCGCTTTTCGAAGAATTCGACGATTTACAGTATTACAGCTGCTAAAACGGTTGTCGTGTATCATCAGTTACTCTTTCGGCTCGATGGCATGTTCTCTTATCCACATTTCCGGTGTCTTGAGAAGTTCTTGTAACCTTTTTATAATGTTTGCAAATGCAGAAAGTGAAGGTCTATTGTGATCTGGAAATCTTTCACCATACACACGTACCGCTTCCCTCATAATTCTATGACATTCACCGTAAATGATAACTATTTCCACTTTCTCTACTATTGTATAACGCATTCTTGAAAATTTACCACTAAGGTTGAATATTACGAAGCCGTACTCTAGTCGGTAGTATTTGTAGGCACAGATAAGCGTACAATGTGATTAAATGTTTGTTTATGATCTGCGACGCTTATCAATAATTACAAGAACAGTATGCCAACAACCAGAGAAGACAAAACTACTTAAAAGTGCATTGAGACAATTTATTTTCTATTGTCGTTAACCTTGAATGACATCAATAACAGGTCATTGTATTTGTTTTGAAACACTACTAGAATGTAAATAAAAAACCGTACGGTTCCATTTAAACAAACAGAATTGACCTTCATATCTCCTTGACGGTTCCACCTATCAAAAAATTAGTAACAACAGATTATGAGCCCCTCGATACCAAGTCAATGTCAAAAGCAAGCGAGTTATTCAGGTGACCTCTTTTAACTGTCCCACCCTGTGCTGTCTACTTAGCTATGTTTACATTTTGCGTTTGTTTTAATTTTTTCTTGCTCGAAGCAGAATAAGTGTGCGAAATTTCTATAAATAATTTCTATAATTATTATAAACTTACAAACCTAGATACTTTTAGACAATTTCTTATATAGCATAGTGTTGTTCTTGTATAATGATAATGCATTTATACAAAATATTACAGAGATAATTTAGGAGAATGTTATACAATTTATATTAGAAATTAATTTTCCGTTGTTATTCATGGTTAAATATTTATGACTATACCGTTCATAAAGATTTGTATTATTATGGAGGTAATAGTAAAATACTATTATTTCCTTGAATACGTTCCTTTCTTTTATAACGGAATAGCACCGTTCAAAAAGTGGCGGTCCAATCTCTTATTGCAGGTATAGAAATTGTGGGGAAATACGTTTCGGCAGGGCCAGTTCGAGCGCGGACGCTGACAAACTATTTATGAATAATTGTGTGAGTTTGCTATGAATAGGCGGAATTAGAAATGGGCGAAGCGACGATGCGCGAAAAGGTTCTGACGAATTTTATAATCCAGCAAAACAGTATTACGAGTAATCAAAGAGTATTAAGTACCTATACTACATTTACTAAATAACTAACATGCAGTCAAATGTTCGTGGCGGCTTTAGATATTTATTCGTTGGTTATTATTTCTATAGAAATTAGTAACAGTCATTTTTCTTCTTGACATATATATACTATGCGTTTATATTATTCACAAATGCCATCAAATTTTTGTAATAGTTTTCCGCATAATATGTATGTGTGCTACTTTATATTTTGTAAGAAATATTCTTTGGCATCACTTTTGAATTATAAAAAAATAATTCAAGTAAATATCATCCAGTTTAACAACAGTTACCAGAATACAACAAAATTTATGTGCCTTTTAAATTAAAATAATATCTAAGAAAACGAATAACTTTTTTAAAATTGGATCAAACGACTTGAGTTTCTTTAGATGTTAGAAAGATTAGTTTACAAGGAAATGTGTAAATAACTTTTTTAAGTTGCTATTGGTCGGCATTGCGAAGAAAAAATTATGATCACAATTTTTAACTATTGTATCTGTGCCTGCAATTAAAATATAAAACATATCTTTTGTAGGTAGATCTACATAAGTATGCTATGTACATATACAAAGTTCCATTGAAATCGATTGACGCATGAAAGACCTATAGGTATTGTGAGTTGCAAAAATCTTTGAATTTAGTGTTTCCGATTCATTTAAATCGCAGTTTTTCGACATTCTTGCAATTTTTAATCATTTATGGCTCACAGCTACCTTAATCGATTCGCTGCGTGTGTATAACATGTTTAGACATACAAAAGGCATTTTTCAAATTTTCATTACTCCACTTTTCACTTCCTCCTTCACAATTCCGACCAATAGCAATTAAGAGAAAATTATTTACGCATTACCTAGTAAACGAAGCCTTCTGATAACAAAAAAAAGTTCCGGTCTAAATTTAAAAAAGTTAATTGTTTTTCAATCAATAAAATAAATATTAATCAATAAAATAAAGTAAGGCAATGCTGAATCTGGCTCGATACAGAACCGGAAAGGGATAAGGAGATAATTCTCAAAAAATTAAAAATGTAAATAAATCGTTTATCGAATGCAAAGATTTAGTAACCGAGGCAGAAGGAAATGGTATTTACATTGGGAGACTTGAAACGTGCGTTTCATTTTAGTCAAGGTGCAACAGCTCAGTATAATGAGGGTCAACTGTCAAGTATCTAAACAGCGACAGTGCTATTCGAATCACGTTCCGAGATCGGACGGTTCGCTCGCTCCCGTTTCCGACATACGATTTCCGGCAAATTAAATCAGTGCTAGCGTGCGCATCAAGATCTTCGGGCAGTTCGAAATCTCCTCCCTGCCTGACGCAAACCAAGTTTGTGTCGGAAAGCGGAAGCGGAAATTATTTTTCTGACCTTAGACTTCTGCACGTGTGTCATCGTTTCACTTTCATAACTATAGTCCCGAAAATTAGTACAGTGCTGTGAATATTTATAAACTCAAGCATACTTTCTGTATTATTTTTTCAATACTTTCCAAAAACCACTGATCTTGACTGTGTGTACCGTGATTCTCAAAAATTTTCGGGCACTCTAAAAAAGACGATAAATTGGTTGAATTTTATAACTTTTTTGTGTGAGCCTACATTGGAAATTTAAAAAATACGTTTTGTAGATCTATGTCAACTATATACACTCTGAAAAATTTATCGAAATCGGTTTATGCGGAAGGAAACGACAGGCACTGAAAGATGTAAGAATCCTTAGATTTATTACGGTGGAGGCCGAAAAACGCGAAAAGCTGCAGTTTTTTCCATCTTTAAACGTTTTTAGCTTATTGCAACGTTGGCCGAGTTTTATTTGAAAACTTTCCAGCCCAATATCTCGAAAAGTATGAAAGATATTAAAAAAATGTACAAACACCGGTCCAAGGATTTCGAGGGGGAAAGAGGGGTGCAGTATCAGTTTTTTTATTTCGGTGGCGTATTCAAGGTCATTTGAAGGTCAACTTTGTTTTTTAAGATAGAAACCTATATTTTTTATTATGGGATCTTATTGTACGTAAAAAGACCAGCAATTTTCGTAGAATACTTTTTTTTATGCGCGCATTAGTTTCGAAGATATTGAAAGATAAGTAGAGCGAGGCATATTACTGTGTAAAATTCTTTGACGCAAATCGTTGGTTTTTCAGTTGTACTAGCACGTACCGTTTGAAAACAAAATTGTCCTCTATTGACCTCTTGTTTATGTTATCTGTCTTTCGATATAAGATTGTACTATTTAGTCAAGTGTGAATCATCGTAATAAGAGATACTATATCGTAGTACAATTAATTGTATGTAGAGCTATTTCAATAGATACTTTCAAAAATGTTCGTTCAGGATTTGAGAATCGTCTGTGTTATTGTTTAGAAAACAACGGAGACCATTTTGAAAATTTGTTATAGTTATAAAGAAATTACAAAATATCTCGCAGTATAAGTATGACTCGCTCTACTTCTCTTTAAGTATCTCCGAGACTAGTCGGCAGATAAAAAAAGTATCCTTCGAAAATTGCTGCTCTTTTTACGTACAATAAGATGCCAAAATAAAAAATACGGGTTTCCATTTGAAAAAAGAAATTTGACCTTCAAATGACCTTGAAAACGCCACCCAAATAAAAAACTGATACTGGCCCCCTCTTTCCCCCTCGAAATCCCAGGACACGTGTTTTACACTTTTTTAACATGTTTTATACTTTTCGAGATATTCGGCTGGAAACTTTTCAAATGAACACCCTGTATAATTGACACAGATCTACAAAACGTATTGTTTATGTTTTCAATATAGAGCCACGTAAAAACCTTGTAAAATATAACTATTAGTATTTTCTCTGCAATTTGAGCCAATCTCAATTTTATCAAAATTTTTATCCACATGTAGTAAACTAATTCTAACGTCTCAAAAAAACCAAGTCGCAGAATCCAATATTAAAAAAGTTATCGTCTTTTTAAGTGTCCAAATATTTATGGGTGTCACTGTATTTGTCATAAGACAGTACGAGCTTTTATATGTCATCAGTTTTTTGTTGTTACTTATTGGTACTTTTTATCTGCTGATTGCTACAAAACGAAACTATTAGCTCAGTGCCTGTACATAGATATTTATAGACTTAGTTGCTTTCCAGAGCTTATTGATGCTGGTTCCTTGCTTTCATGCGATGGACTTAGTCAAATTAATTTAGATCAAATGTCTAAAAACAGTGTATTTGAAATTTCGTCAAGAATTTCCAGTTTTTGATTATGCCATATGGTACGGAATTTAATGATTTAAAGAAACAGTGAATTACTGATCTCGGAAGCTGTGGGTAGACATAACGACAAGCTACAAATTCAATTCATAGATTGCAGAGCGTTGTTAAGAATTTCTTAAAACTTGGTGTTGGAGATTATGGCTTAACCAAGTGATCCGGAAGACCAACACGGATTAACGAACCTTGAATCGTGCAGTTTTAAGAGCAATGTCAAGAATTTGAGCTTCCTCATGAAATCAAATGAGTGGTTTCAATCTGAAATGTGATTTCAGTCTAATAAGAAAGTGTGCTGCATAACCTGAAATATTGAAATAATTAGAAATGTTTGCAAAAGCAAGCGTTAAAGAAATGCCATATCGACGACAGATTGAAATTCACATAATTCATCCAAAAACGAAATATATGAAAATATGTAGTATGACACAATGAGAAAAAGTTTAATACACATATCGAAAAAAGGAATAAACCATATCGGTAATGATTTGAGCAGCATTTAAAACAAAGTAGATAAAATGGGTTTAGTGAACGGTAAATTGAACGCTGTAGAATACCTGGAGATGTTACATGATGAATTACTGGCTTTCATAATTGAAATAGAAGACAGAAAGGCAATTTTACAACAAGATAACGCTTTAAGCCAATCAGTTGTTACATTAAAAAGTAATTTTAAGACTTTGGAATAGAAATATTACCATGACCGACATTGAACTCTGATCTGGACCCGATTTAGAATCTGTAGAAAATGCTAGTGCAAAAGTTCACGATTCAAAGAAGCCACTTATAGAAAGTATTATTGAACTTTAACAAAGACATTAAATATTCAATGGAAACGTAACAGAAATTAACATTGAGCTTATACTTATTCACGGCTTAAAACACAATTTCAAGAAAAAATTGAATGTTTCTCAAAGTTAAAATGATGAAAATTGTCGTTTGTTGCATCTTCAGTTTAGTTTTACGTTATAACATGAAATTGTATAAACGATTTCGTCAATTTTTGTTTTAGTGTCCAGAAAATTTTAAAATAGGATTGATTTTATAATTCTTTACTGTATCTTCGAATACACTATATGGAAATGATGATGACTATTGCTGAAAAAATGTGTCGGAAGCAATGTTGGAATATTATCGCTATCGATAATACATAATCAACGAAGTTGGTCTTAACAATTTTTTAAAATTGTATTTTTAATGTTCCACCGCACAAAGGTCATTACTGTTATTAGCAACTACAAGTTTGTACATGAGTAGTCGTTCTTTAGATTTGGTTAATTAAATTAGTGCGTTTCAAGAAATTGATTCGGTTTTTGCCGGAGTCCTTGGAGTCGGTGGCATCTTTGACGTTTCCTTGGATTTTGTATCATCTTCTTTCTTGTTGGTATATTTGGCATGTGTTCGATTCAGTTTGTTGTGTTGCAACTAATGCACTTGGGTTTGTCATGGTTTTGATTAAGTATTTGTGGGTGAGGTTTGTATGTCCCACTCTCACTCTGTTAGTTATTACTTGTTCTTTCCTGTTAAGTGAGTATGCAAGGCTGATATGGCAAGAGTTTTTCCATATGTTGTACCATTTGCCCTGTAGGGCTTTGGTGAAGTTTTTTGCGACTTCTCTATAGTAGGCAGGTACATCTAATTCTTTGTTATGTGGCTCTGCTGCTTGTTTTGCTGTTTGGTCGGTTTGTTCGTTGCCTGTGATTCCAACGTGAAATGGAATCCATCCCAGCATGATTTTGGTAACTGGGTTATTTTGAATTAATTTATTATACTTTTCAATTATTTTGTGATTTATAGGGTGAATACAGTTCTCAACTTCCAATGCAGAGATGACACTCATGGAGACCGTGTAAAGTGTAAGCGTAGACTATGAATTTGTTTGGTGTGTTACGAGCCGAGGGCTAAGCGGGTGATGCCGCATCCAGTGTTGGTTTTATTTTTTGAGACGTCTTTTCCATCATCTTGACTATTTGATATCACTACAATGTGCATGTAGATTGTTTAAATGCATTTTTTATAATTTGTGTATATTATAAATATTATAATTTATTATTTAATAAATATTATTTGTTGTGTTTACTGCTACACTAATTTTTATAGATAATATTATAATGTAAATAATGTGAATGTAGAAATATGTATCATTAATCGTCAAGGTCTCTGTGGTGAAAATAGAGACGCAGAACATAGTGAAACAATAATGAAGTGTCACGAGAAATTCTCTCGTGAACTCATTAACTTCATCTAATAAGCATTCTTTCAACACAAGTTTCTAACAATTTTGCGCCAAAGTTTGCTCGGAATGTGCTAATATTTCGCTACCCACAACCTGTGTCTACCAAGTAACTGTGTTAAGAGACCAAGCAACACAATTGCAATAAATGGCTCTTCAATATTTGGCTGACTCTTTATGAGCATATTGTTATTTGACTTGTTATTATATGTCGTATTTAAAATTCAGTTTTGCTAGACTTGATAAACCTATATCTCTATTCGTTTCTATAGTGGGTCACACAGAAATAGAAACACATTTGTGAAATAATGCCATTTTATAAATAACTGTTGTTTAGTAAAATTAATTTTTAACATAGAATATAGCAATATGCAATTAAATTTCTCTGGTGAACCAGGTTGTACCCCTAATAATTCCTTTCTATGGATGTACTAAATTACTGTATCCTTTTTTAAATCTCATATATATATATATATATATATATATATATATATATATATATTTAAAAATAAATAATTATATAAAACATATAATCTCAAGTGATACATATTAGAAAAATACATATACATATGCGTATACTGTAAAGCCGTGATGGGCACGGTAGAGACCCCTCAAACGCCTGCTTCTCCCACCAACCTCACATCCTTCCTCTATGGTAACGGCGGATGGTGGTGGGGGATAATGGGCGCTATGGTGGGGACGGTTTTGTCTCAATTGAGACAAAAATGTCCATCCCTGCTGTAAAATTTACTGGTTTGTGTGTTTAGAATAACTTTATGTGTAAAGGATGCTCTATTAGATGTTGTACTGCAAGGTTTGTATCAAATTACCGACAATCATTTCATCGACCATGTTTTAATCGACAACATTTGACCGACATTGATTTCGTCGACAATATTAATTCACCGATATGATAAAATCACCGAAATTGGTATTGTGCATATTTACATAAATTACATAAGTATGCACAATGTCAATGTCGGTGATTTCACCATATTGGTGAATTAATATTGTCGGTGAAATCAATATCGGTCAAATGTTGTCGATTAAAACATTGTCAGTAATTTGATAGAAACCCGTACTACATACATGTGTAGTTCAAGCAGAACGAAATATAAAATAGTATTTTTTTCTCAAGACTCTATATTAATGGTTTATTATTGAATCTTTTAAAGTCTGTATAGGAAAAAAATATTCATGTTAAATTCATTTGAAATCATACGAGAAATTATACAGAGTTTTGTATTTTGACTTACTTTGATTTAATTTGACTTCTTTTTACGTAATTTGGCAGTAAAAGGACAAAAAAAGCAAGTCGATATATCTTAACGCGCGAAGAAAAGGAAGCAGAGTATATTGTGGTAATTTTTAATTACATAATTGGCTTGAATAAATATTACAAGAATTGAAGATTAAAATACGTATCATCTTGTTACGCGATTCACTGCTCGTTAAAAAGAATTTGATCCCAGGTTCATTGTATCATGGATCTGGACACAAAGATTAATACCACGTTTTCACCGATCGTTTAGAGATCCATCAATCCTTTCAGAGATTCGTTAAAAAATATGAGACAGTATGACACGCGGCTGGAAGAGCCGTGTGAACGGCACATTATTTTCCGTCTTTGCTCGCACTCGCAGATAAAACGAATGAGTATACTTGATCCAGGATGGAAATCCTTCTTCCTGTCGGCGGATCGTAAATCGACCTGACGTCCGTTTTCTCCGAGACAGTGACTAACGAGGTGTAAAGACACTTGGCGGTGGCGCGAGGAAGCAGGCTATGATGGAGGGAATGCGAATTCAAATTGGCAAATAACGTTACCATCGCACCAGTGTTCTAGTTCCAATCTTTCCCCTTTATCTTAATAGCTGTACCGCACAGTCAGTTGTTATGTTAACATCCTTCAAGTATTTTGAAGTAAATCAATTCTTCTTTTTCCTGCAAACTCAGTTATTCTAATAAACATGATTAACATTATAGCGAAGAATTTACACTCGTGCAAAGATATTGCTCTCCTTATTCCGGTTGATGCAACCTTACGATTGAAACTCCCGCTTCCTCAGCGATTTTTCTTGCAATACACTTACAAATAGAAGCAATGTGTAGACTACTTCGTCCATCGCGTGCTGTTCGCCTAGCGCCGAACATTTAAGGTTTTTCTTGAATAAATGAAAAAATCTAATACTTTATTAAATTAGCGATATTGGAAAGCAAAGTAAAGTGAAAAAAATCAACATTTCCATAGTCATTAACTTAAATTAACATTATACTTTGGTTGTAAGATTTTAAGAAATTATCAAGTGTAGACAATGTAAAGAAACGGACAATGTAAAAATTACTAATATACATATAATAATTCGTAACGATCGCAAATATAATGGTCAAAACTTTCTGGGATAGTGTCTCAAGCCTCGAGGGCCCATTTTTGCCAGCTTGAACAGTTAATCCATCTTCTTCACTAATTTCTAAGTAACTACGCAGATTGTCCCGTGATTCGTTTGCCTCAGTTCCAGAGTTCTAGCAATACGAAAGGGCCCAGCCGATTATGATGGTCAAAAGTGCCCTTAGAGGTTTTTGAATGACCATTGAACCATCCGAAAGCTGACCAAGAAAAACCCCTCTGAGTAAAATTTTAGCCCCCTAGCTTGCCCGTGAGGGTAGTTACAGGGTAAATTAGATTTCGCGCTTTCCCATGCATTTTCCGCTCTTTGATGTTTTCTAAAATTCTGAAAACATGTGGCATGTTTCGGGTCTCCAGGCGCATTTTTGAGAATTTTTTCAGATTTCTTGTTTCAAACTGTGCTCGTAAAAAATAAAAAACGCTCAAAACGTCGGAAAAATGCAGATTTCTCGAAAATATGAAAACATGCTATTCGATTGGTTCAATGGTCATTGAAAAACATCTAAGGACACTTTTGACCATCTTAATCGGTTAGGCCCTTTATTTTTCAAATTTTTCTTTTAACCTTTTTTCTTACTATTCATGTTGCTTGGAAGTATTTTTTAATTCTTGAAACCGAAATAATAAATAGTAGTACAAAACGGAACACACAAAACCGTTATTTGTACTGTCTGGCAATAGGGGAAATTGTTCTGTCCGGTATGGGGGACAGTGAACCCATCACAGAATTTTTGTTTATTAAAACCAATAAACTCTGTGCGCAAAATAGAAAGATAATTAAAGAAATACTTATCAAAAGATATAATAAACACAACTCACACGTCTCCAGATCACAAAAATTAATAGATATAATAGTTTATAACTTGTACGGTCCACCGGGTTTTTATCAGCCGCTACAATCAACTGATCTCCATGCGACAGGAGCGTGGTAAAACGTGATTATTGTTTATTTTTATACCTCTGAAACTTACACGATTGAAGGTAAAGTTTTAAATGTTAACACTTAACCTACCGTGCATTAATAGTGGCTATTGTCTCATAAAAACAACAAGACTGAATTTATTTAGATTTTGTTCGATTTTTATTATGATATTGACTTGAATAAAGAAATTTATTGAATCAATTTTCAAGAAGGCATCTTTATAATTGCATTAAAATAAAAAGATCCGAAACCGGTTATTTGACTGTCGATGGTAGGTTTAGTGTTAAAGATACAGCTCCTATCCGACATTCGGTACCGTCCGGCGTTAAAGGGACTCCCACGTTTTGGACTTTTAGAAGGTTACATATCATTATTATATCATTAGATAATTTTTTAATTTCTGTTTTCATATAATTTTCGGACCGCAACAATAAGATCAGATCGATTTCATGTTTTTTATTTGTTTTCCTCTATCCATGCCGTATTGATTTACTCTACGATTAGACACACTAATATTATAGATAAGTCAGAGATTAATACGTGCATTTTGAATTACTACTTACCTACCTATAGACAAGGAACCGAAGTATGTCGAGCGTCTTATCATTTTGTCAGATTATTATCCGGTAATGTTTAAATTTTTTCTCTAACATCCCTTTTATGTACCATACAAACTTGAGATTTAGAATGTTCAAAAGTGTGCAAAATATACATTTTCTTATCAATATGTAGCAAACGTTCTATGACTTTATCCATCACTGTACATTCCCTTTTCGTTTCATTTAAGAGCGCAGTCTCGCGTAAACACGGCAAAATTCAACAATTTTGAGCAATTTTTTTCGAAGTTGTTATACGTGTTACGTTATAATTTTGTTTGCGATTAATTTAGCTATTATTTTGTCCTACAGGACGATGTTTGTATACGGTTTCAACTATTTGTTTTTTGGTTCTATCTCGCATACAATAAATGCATGTTTAAAAATAGTATATTGCTAGCGTAAATAATTAGAAATCTCAGGGTGGACTACAACAAAAAATCAAGATGATTCTTAATCAGTATGTTTATCGTTATCACCTCTATCAAAAGAAATAATTTATCTTGAAAGTTGGCAAAATGGCGAAATATTAAATTTCATTCTTTTTTGGTAATTTTAAATTAAAAAAGTATAATAAATTCAACGTAAAAATATAATGTTGGTACCGACCAGAGCTAGTACTGTGTGGAATAGATTATAAAGATTTTATCATGCTAGGTGAAAAAAATACTAATAAAGTTTTATAATGACATCACTACTCAAAGGTAGATATCGTCCTTCTGAAATTGTCTCAACCTTATCATTGCAATTCATTGAAGCCTAAAATATCAGGAAAGTGTTATTAAGGTTCAGTGTATACTTTTAAAAATAACAATACTATAAAAACATCGATTTCGACCCGTCTACATGAGACTGTTCCCTTGAATGTTTTATTTCAGTAAATTTTTTAATAAGTGGAGGCTAAATTTTTAAGCAATCATTATATGTTTTTAACCGTTTTAGAACTGGAATAATTGCGTTTAGTGCTTTTTGTCTGAAGCATTGAGGTATATCAGTCTATCGCGATATCTGCTAGACGATATTGCGGTGGTTTGCCGAAAAACACGACAACGATGGCTGGACAGACGTATCGTTGTTCGAGAAAAATCATACAATGCGCCGAGTAGAAACACCTGTTGCACACTGGCTGGCGGTAAATCAATCGAGCTGGCAGTAATGTAGTTTGCGGGAAAGTTGTAAAAATTTGGATACGCCTTCAAGTTTCCTTCGTTGCAACTTGCGCGTTACATTGCGCGTCGATCGTTTTGCGTAATACAAACCTAGGTATTTATGCATAACAATTGTCACTGCCAAGTGATATCGCATGGAAACGCTTTATCATTTGATCTTAGGCCTTTTATACCGGTTTATAACAGATAAATCGCTTTCACTCCTAGACATGCACCAAACTATTCCTTGCCATTACAAATGTTCGTTACCGCGATATACGTATCGTAAGAAGTGGAATTTAATTGTCCATCGTAAATTCGATTTGCGAATGTGTATTTCTGTGTAGAAGGAATAAATGTATTGATTTGTTCAAATGAATCTTTAAGCAGGACGAAAAAAATATTTCAGCCGGTTTGAAGTGTCCTAATACACATAACTGCTTCTTAGAAGTTACATAATTTCTTCAAGAATTCTGTACTTTCGGAGATTATTCATAATAAGATGAAATATTTCTGATGCAACAATAAAATACTTAAACAAGACAGGGTGTTATTACTCGCAGTTTATTGTCATTCTCATCAGTAGACTGCGGGTTTTTATGTAAAATAAAAATTTTCTAAGTCAATTGTAAGAAACAGAATTTAAATAAAAATGTTTTTGTGTTCTTCATAGTTTTGTATTTTACCGATTCAGTTTTATCATAAATGCATAAAATCTACACTCTAATCATCAGCACCACATCACAACTTGCAGTTTATTGCATAAAATAATTGAACATAGAAGTGACAGTACGGTATGTAACATAAAAGTAGTAAGTAAGTAGTGCATAAATATCTGATGTGAAGCAAGAAGAAATGAAAGAACTGTCTTTCTTCAGAATGATAACAAAGATTGTTGAAAGAATTTGCTGACAGCACCAAATATTTTTACACTGTCATTTGTTCTCTGTATTGACAAATGTTACTTATGTATGCATTACGTGAGAACGACTGTTTACACATGTACGTTAACGACAGGTGATAGGATACAATACATGCTATCGAATAACCCAATATCTCCACTAATATGTAACTAATTATACTATGGATCATACGAAATATTTATTTATGAACAAATCGAGCTATCGAGCTTGAATTAAAAGCTTACTATTGAAGGAGAAACATTGATATCTTTGGAAATAATCAAAAGTTTCTGAAAGAAAAATGAAACAATTAAATCTTGAAGTAAAAATATTGCTAAAAATAGATTCTTTACGCGAATTACCATTGAACATCTGAGGTTTCTCATTATTAGATTATGCTTTCACAATGAATTTCTCATCTCGCAGAATGCAGATTGGAAAGCCAACAGAAGCAAGAAAAGTGTTGACAGCAATAACAGATTAATAAAAATAAAGATAAAATGTAAGGAAATGTAAACTAATTATCTCATGTTGACAACTACAAAAGTGGTAAAAATTGGAAAAAGTGCGTCTAGAAAAGATTGAAATAATGGTTGTTTACAAATTGTCTGCATGTTTCAATTAATGTTGACATTTCAAGACATGTAAATTGTTGTATATTTAATTATTAATATAATTAATATAATTAATATATAAAAATATTGTTCCTCTAATTTAAGACAAATTTTTAAAATTATTTATTTTTGTTTCTTGTGTTTAACGTAGACAATTTATTTTAGTATATTTTGATAGACAAGTACTAAGCGAGACCGTGCCTAAGTATCCGTAGCCCTCAGGCACTTTTGTATCCTTCCACAGGCACTGTGTTCTATGTCTAAGATATGATACCTAGTGGATAAGACGACCCTGACAGTGACACATGTCTAGTATTACGATAATGTAGCGATATACAATGTGAAAACTTTTGGACGACATGTCACTTACATCGTTTACAGAAGCTAGAGTACTTTCCCTATTAGCTTATCCCTATTAATATGCCTTCATAGCTAAATAAGTAGTAAAAATTAACTTGAAAAAATAAATACAGAAATTACTTCTTTAAATTAAATTAAACTGTTAATGTGTAAGCTACAAATGAAAATATTGTACATTTTAACTCTTATTTTTCCAAAGGTCCACATTACACTTTCGACAGTTTTTACCTAAATCCCCAGTCAAAAAACTAAGGAATGTCTACGTGTATAACAGAAGTAAATAAATATATAATAAACATAATTTATACTATATAAACTATACATTATATCTCAAAACTATTTAATCTTCTGAGAAGACAGTAAAATAAGTAGTTTTGAAGCTTTCTTGTGTGGCTTAACCTGAATTTAGTAACACCGCAAGGTTATGAGACTTGTCCGTAGTAGATGGCGTGTCCTGTTATTCGTCTGTTTCTGTCAAACCTAACCCTATTTTCACTTCCAAGCAGTATATGAATAAAAGAAGTGTGCATCGTGACATTCGCGAAAATACGCAAAAACGCTGATTTAAAGAGAAATACAATTTTTGAAGGTGCAGTGTTCAATCAGGCACGTTGATTGGAGGCACACAAATATAGACGAGCACATTAACTGGAGACACATAAACAGGGACAAGCAAATTAAAAAACCGCTCTTCTTATTTTATTTAAATTATTATGAAATTTTAATATTTTTAACTAGAAGAAAATATGTTAATAAAGATTAAATGTTTGAAAATCAAAATACATATTGTATGGATGAAATTGAAATCAAATAATTCATTGATAAATTCAGGAAGTAACAAATTAGCTTAATGGTACAATAACGGGAACAAGTACCCTATTTCTCTTGATCTCTTGCCGCAAGCGTCGAACGTAGACAAGAATAGGTAGCGAAAATAACGTCGATATTTACCACATTATCGATTTTATCAGTCAATTATGTTTTGAAGAAACTATTGACAATATATTTATGACATTTCTATTGGAAATGTTGAATAAACTGGAAACTTGATTACTGGTATAAAACACTAGTTTATTCTTATTGAGCTCGGAAGGACGTCGTATCGCTAAGAAAGCTAGACTCGAAGTGAGACTAAACGAAAAGGCAACGTGCAAAAATTCGTTGTCCACTTGAAAGAAAGGTCCAGGACGGCGTTCTGTCTCTTACCCAGGCAGTTAGGTATACGAAACACTAACAGGCCCATGGGTCCGCTGATATCTGGTTTATTTCCTTAGTCAGTGATTCTTACACGCAGTTAAATTCATTTTTGCTTTCTGGATGAATCGTTTTTACCAACAATCCAACAATTTCACTGATTGAAATGACACCAATCACGACGCAATTTAGATCGTATTTATCTTTGCAACTTACGATGCAGTAGAGCTTCGATTATCTGTACTAATCGGTGGAACATGCCTGTGCGTATAATAGAACAATTACCTAGTTACAGTGCTAGGTTAGCTAGATTAAATCTTTACTGGTTTGTATACAGTATTACGTGTTGTATATGTATATTAGATTGAACTGTTGACATGTGAAACACGTATTCGGCTAATGGGGAATCCTGATATCGTTGGCCCAGATAATCAATTTTCTACTGAATCGTTAATTGAACAAACAAATATAAATTTGTAAATTTTGAAAAAAATATAATCACTAACAAAAAAGTTTTGTGATTGGATTAGTATTATCTCACCGATCCATCTAATCCTGTACCATGTGTTACACTTCTCTGCGGCCGACTTTCTGTGCCCCTTCCCCTGTGGTAGTGCGGATCAATGTTTTACAAATCTCGTGCACATACATTTTAAATATAACGAAAAATTACTGTGCTTCTGAACATTTCATCCATATTACCATTCTCGCCGCAACGCATGCCTAAAGAAATAAAAGACCTCTTGGAATAATAATGCCGTTTGTCATTCCAGAAACATCGACTGTTAAAACTGTCACAAAATTCCGACGACCGAGTCTAATCGTGAATCGTCATAGACGAGGCATTCCAAAGCGAAACAAGGGAGGTCTTTTTTGTTTTTGTTTTCCATAAAGCCACCGTGTCTATATGCACCATTCTGCTTTCGTGCGCGCATACCGACGCATGCAGCGGTTTCTGCATACGTTTTCGGATTCAATGATTATTTCTCCGCGTACCAGTGAAAAGCGCATTCTTGGGTCCGGTCCGAGCAGAACTCCATATAATATGCCCCGCGTATACGTATATATATATGTACATGCAGACTATTTCAGACATGGATGCATCCGAGTGAATGTGTAAGTGCAACTGCCTGGCCTGTCTGAACACGTATAGGTGGCCAACGTTCTCGTTGCGGGTGTCATGGGATTATTGCCCGAACTCACGAGCACGTCGGGTCACTGTACACTTCATAGGTATAGCCTCATTCACAACAGGCTGTTCACTTGTTAGTGGCTTTGTCCAAGAAACCCGGCCTGTAACGTGGCACGTTTGCGGTTACGTCTTTTAGTAATGGCTTAACGATATCTCGCGATGCAAAACGAAGGACGCTCTCTTGACTTGCGCGATCCATAATCCCTCCCTGTGACCTACACAATTGAAATTAATTGCAATGTTCCATACGCTGCTCTCTTTTTAGTCCTGAAACCTACAGCTATACATAGATAGGTAGTACAAATTGTGCTACGTAACTGTAGCCACTTTGATAACTCCGTCAGCAATGACTCGGGCAAAAATTGGTTCAGACGAACCATGCACCGTTTGAAGAGGGCTACATTGTGCTCTTCTCAATTTCACTCATCTGTCCCTTAGATTAATTTTTTTCTAAAATGGCCATTTCATCCTTTTTTGTGAATTGAAATAAAATTGTTGAAGTTTCGTATATTAGAAGTTAGGCCACTAGTGAAAAGATGGAAGAATGGCGACAATTGGATCTAATGCCACAACTGAACGAGTATTTTCGTTAGTGAACAATGTGTGGACAAGTGAAAAAAATCAATTAAAAATCGAAACATTGAAAGCGTGCATTTATCGTCCTTTTGACTTGTCCTTTATTTTCTCCAAGAAAATATGGTCATCGTATTGATAAATGAAAACTTATAACTAGACTGTGGATTTTTAGGCAAGTACATATTTTTTTATATTGCATATGTTTTGCATAAATAACAGATAACTGAATATGTTACATATTTTACATATTTTTCTTCTGTTATCACCGATAGCACGTAACTTCCCAAACTTGGAGAGAAGAAAGTAGAAAAATTTTCTCAGAAAATATACATACTAGTCAAAATATACCCAATGTATCCAGTCTAAGGAAAAAGTACCTTGGCACTCTCATTCTTCCAATTAGTATGCAAAAACTAGAAACGAGACAGATTAACGGTATCAATGGAAATAATAACAGAAGTTGCAAAATATACAGAAAGCATGCATGGTACATTCGGAGAAAAAATGAAAGTAAAGTTCAGTCCCTTTCTTGCAAAATAAAAAGTCTTGGTTACGATTCACTATCTAAAATTGAAAAGATTTAAAAGGGTAGATGTATAATACAATATGTATACATATACTCAAAATCGACAACTTAAGGTCTGTTTTCTCCATTTCAACATGAATGACGGTCGAAAAAGAAATATGTGTCAAATATCTTTCCGAAAACTACCTCTCATTAAAATTTCATCAATATCGTTGCGTCCAGATTTGATATAGATATCCTACCTTGGATAAACTTCCGAAAAGGCCATACCTCCAATTTTTTTTATTCTTTGGATTATTACGTATTTTGACGTACTGATTACGAATATGATAGTGAAAATTGGCGCAAATGTTATTTTCATAGCGGAAGTCACGAAAAAACCATAAAAATCATAGTTTTTTTCCATTTATTTACGTAAATAATGGTAATTATGAAAAATGCTTCAGGTAAAAGTTGTAGACCTCATCGAAATACACATTTTATGTTGTATTGATTTTGGTCATAAAGACAGTAGTTTTTGAGAAAAACGATATTAAATGTTCAAAACTCGATATAACTCATCCAACACAAATCAAGTTTTATTGTTAATTTCATTAGTTAGTACTAGAAAGGGATACAGTAAAGCTCCTCCCTCGCCCACGTGTTTTCTGTATCATTGAATTTTTAACTTTCCATGTATAGCGATATCCACCCTCTCCGGGAAGCTTCATCCCCAAAAGGAATAACCTAACCTTATCTAACCCAAACCTAAACCTAGTCTTAAACATTAAGTTAAACGACTGTTCGTTATAGAAGAAATGAAACAACCTCATATAAACTAAAAAATAAACCTGTTTGTTCTAAAAAACGAAAACAAAGCGGATAGAACAATATCATGAAAACTATATTTTGTCCTCCGGCTCCACTTGCAACTCCCGTGTGTATGTGTGTTCTATTTTACACGAATATATATTATACTTCGATAACATATACATATAAAGGACATTGAAATCGAGAGTGGCTGCGTATAAGTCAATAATTACCTATCATTTATCTCAAAAAGTATTATCTTTATGACAAAAATTAATACGACATAAAATATGTATTTCGATGGGACCTACAACTTTTATTTGAAGTATTTTTAAAAATTCCCATTATTTACGGAAATAAATGGAAAAACTATGATTTTTACGGTTTTTTCATGGTTTCCGCTATGAAAATAACATTTGCGCCAATTTTCGCTATCATGTGCGTAATTAGCACGTCAAAGTACGTAAAAATCCGGAGTATCAAAGGAATCAGAGGTATGGTCTTTTCGGAAGTACACCCTCCACCTTTGCCAGATTCTGCATCATACAAAAAAGTTTGTTTTTTTAAAAGTAAAAAATAAATCTCATAATTATTCATCTAAGGCATTGTCTGTTACTCAAAAATGTTTAATAATAAATGCTTAAATGATATACAATCATTAAAATTTTTAAATTTTAACGCAAATGCGGCACGGGCGCGTATGGCGAAAAGGAAACATACGATTTGCCTCGATGAATAAATTACTGGTTGCACGGGACTGAAACCCGATCGGCAGCCCGTTACTGCGTGCTTTTCAGAAAGGAGAAACGGTACGAAAGCGACACTCGGAAAAAAGACATGGCGGAACCGCCGGGACGGATTATCTAATTCCATCTTATCTAGCCTTTACTTTCAGTTACGACTGGTTCCACGAGGTCGGGAACGGTGCGTACGACTTCGGCCACGTCAACCTCATAATTAACCTGACGTGCTTTCAGTTTAAACTGTAGGTCGTTCGCATCCTTTCTGCTCTCTATCGCGCGTTCACGTTCAAGCGTGACTCGGAATTATTATCTTTCACTTTCTGAATCCGTGAAACGTGACGCGTAATTGTACAGTTTAAGTGCAAGAAAGCCAATCCGTAATTGGTCATTACTAGCAAAGAGTATCGTGAGAGGAATTAGTCAATTAATTGCAATACAGGCAAAATCTGAAGATAACGTTCAAACCAGAGATTAAAATAGTTATCTTTCATTTTTTAAAAAAATCTATTCGAACGTGTAGATTTTACGTTCGAGAAAATATATTTTCTTGTGGAATTTATATAGAAAGAAATGTTACCTTTAGGAATTTCTTTAAATTGTGTTTTACAATCTGTGTAGGAGAAGTTCCACGAAAGCACGCTATTTCAGATTGTTTATTAGAAAAAGTTATATATTCAAGGGAAACACGGATAAGCTTTGAATTGATGTGACTTTAACTGTAATAATTATTTAATATTTTCATAGTCCTATCTATCGAACTGTATTTAATATTTGTTACATAGATAAAAAATAAAGTATTTGTTTTTGTTACAGGAAATTTCCGTTGTCATATTTTATAAGTTCTATTTAAACAAAAACTTTTACTTTCAAAGATTTTTCTTTGTCTGTTCTCATTAAAGCTTATAAAGTGAGAACGTACTTCAAAATATTATAGTTCCAGAACAATCATTATTTATTCGATTATTAAGAGGGGATCACAAAAATCTTAAGGGGCACGTCATTTTACATTCGTTTAGACTTAAGAAACGATTAATGTTTTAATCCCATTATATTAATTTACTAGTTACAATATTTCATTTATGACTCCAGGCTAAAATACTAACCAAGAAATATGTTTAATATTTTATTTAAGACCCTTGGACTTCCCTGATAGATGTAAATTGTTTTGGCATATTTGTTACTAGACTTTTGCAATATTCTCGAGATTTTGATCTCTATTGTTCCTCTATTCGGTCTCATAATTGTTTCAGTGAAGATGGTGATGAGTGATATTCTTAATTTAATTGCCCCTTCAAAAAAGCCAATATTATTCGATTTGATAAAGTCTGGCCTCTGTGTTGGTCAATTAAAAATTTTAAATAACTGAGAATTTAACCATTCTTACACTATTTTTCTGTATGTCTCGGATTTCAGTCCTGTTGAAAACTAATACTGTTGTCTTCGTCTGGCATATTTTCAATTGTTTCTGTCAATTACATTCGTAATATTTCTTTGTATGACCATTGGTTAGTTCGTCTTTTATTATAACAGATCATAGTAACCTAACGACATATTACGTAAAACACATCCATATCATGAGTACACCATAAAATTTTAGTTTTTTTCATATGCAATTTTTGTAATTTTTTCTTCGTCGAATCCAACATCAAATCTATTAATTTTCGATACATCTGATTACATAACTTATTTAAATTCTTAATAATACAAGATTTATTTATTTGCAAATTGCCTCCTAGCAATGCCTCCTTTTTCCATAGTTGTAAAGCTCATGCCACGAAGACTTCTTCCTACTGTCCATCTACTCTATCTTGCAACGAAATCTTTTTTTAATGTTGTTGCAGCCATTGAGGCCAATTTTGTCTTCGTTTTTTGGAATATATTTAACTACTCTTCTTTACGTAATCTATCTCCAAAATTCCCTGAAAGA
The DNA here is from genome assembly GCA_913789915.3 of Sphecodes monilicornis. NCBI lineage: Eukaryota > Metazoa > Arthropoda > Insecta > Hymenoptera > Halictidae > Sphecodes > Sphecodes monilicornis. Next base: position 4,320,718 of record OU565292.1, read on the forward strand.
TACAGATGTCTTCTCCGATGTCTTTGTACACTTAATAGGAATATTCCATTCTTTTTATACACTTTGCGGTTGACATTCCATCTTTTAAAGCAATAAGTAAGTACTTCTTTTCTAATATTCTGTGACACCCGTCTCATTATGATACTTTAAAGTGTTCTGTTTAGTGTTTCATACAAAACTAGTATAGATTGCACTTCTAGAACTTTACGACTAGTAGATGTGAATAAATTTGACCTTATTATTGTTGATATTTTATATCAAAGATTTTTGGACAAAATATTAAATACATCTTTTTGTTAATATTTTGTAACCAGTGAATTAAATGTAATAGAATTAAAATATAGTAAAATATAGTAAAAATAAGTAAATGTAAAATCATATGCTTCTAGAAATTTATAGTAATCTAATAAATTAACAAGTTTCCTCCTCACTATATTCTTGTCTTATAGAAAAGATGGATTTACTGGATTCATGTAGAAATACAACAGAAAACGTTCCGGCGTGCAAAGGGTTAAACAACATTCTGCTTTAATGTATACAGTGATATAAGAAGCACATGACCTATCCGAGACGCCTTTATACGTGAAAGAGTTGAAATGACAGGATGTGAAGAATTAACCATCGCCCGGACAGTTTTTTTGGAGCGGTACATGCGTTCTTTTAATTTTTCCGACTGCAAGCAGCGAAATGATCAACGTGTAACCGTTTCATTCGAGACCATTCCGCGTTCTCCAAAGGTTCCCCCTCGTGAATGAAACCGGCACGGCACGGCAACGGCACGGCGCGCCGGATGTAGCTCGCCCTTTTCCTCGTGACAACTTCCTTTTATCGAGCAAAGATTGCAGGCACAAAGAATAGCAGGTTTAACAGGTAGAGGGCCGGCCTATTCCCAGTTTCGTCGGTGCCTACGACATGGTAGATGTAATAGATTAAAGCGAGTACCTGGCGTGTACGCGCGCGTCTACCATTCCGTGTGGCCCGTTTCATCGACTGGCCTCTTTTCACAAGGATGTAAGACGAGAAGAGTGTAAAAATGAAGTAGGCGTGCATGAAAATATTCTTGCGAGCCGCTTTCTGCGCGACAGGATCACGTCACGGTGCTCTTTAATATTCGGTAGGTGGAGAACTCTTTATGGGCAGCTGAGTGACGGTTGAACAGATTTCGCATCTCTCCACGTCATTCGAAACGCAATGTATACATTGCGCATGAGAAAAATGTACGACAACGTGATTACACGATAATATCGCGGCGATGATATAGAATCTCATTATGTGCTCCCTTATGTGCTACTATGTTAGGTTATGCCAGACGGTTCTGACTGCAAGACGCAGCAGGGTCCTAAACCGACACCTTTTTAATATACAGTATTTCATTGATAATTGTCCACAACACGGGTCTGCGGAGGGACAATTATGCGCGAGGGATATCATTGTTTGAGGTTTGCCGAACGTAGAGAAGGACAGCCGAGCTCGAGAGGCCTCGGTCACCGAGAAATGTAAACATACCTAATCCGAATTTCCAACTTCTTTATTAATCATTATTTTTTTATGGGACTTCGATGACCATATTTGTGTCTTTGTCTGTTTATAAAAATGATACCAAATAAGATATAATTCCGATGATATTTACTTGTGTAATCGACGATTAAAGTTTCGGGCGCGAGGAAGGATAGTGTATGGGAAAGAAAGAGACGCGGAGAGTCGCAGTCGGCGGCACAGTTCAAAGGCTCGCGCGTCCTCACAATGTATTACCAAGGAATAACTTTTTTATTATTACTTATTTTTTTATGAGACTTTTTCTAATAGATTTGTGACATTGTTCTGATTAAAATGATACCAAACACGATATAATTCGGATCATATACAAGTGTATGGTCATTATGTATAGGTCTGGTAATATCACATAACATCGGTGAGGCAACAGTAACGCAATGACGACACTTTTTCATCTCATCGAAGTAACATCATTTTTAATTAATCTTTTAGGAGACTTTTACCATCATATTTGTAATATTTCTCTGATCAAAATTTTTCTGATTATACATCCATATCTATTTTTTTAATTGACGATGGAGTAAGTTTTGGTGACAGACAAAGAGATTAAATGATAAAGACGTTAAAGGCACACTCTCCTGACTGGGACATTTTGCGACTTTGAAAACGGGCAGAACCTCGGCTACATTCACATTAACCGTCTTGTCTTCTGTGAATTGGTCGATCATACATAGTAAGAATGCGGAGAAGAGAAAACCTAAGAAAATCCGGAAAAACCAATGTCGAGGTTTTACCGATATACCCGAACCGCATGGTGTCATATTTCTCGGCGACCGAGGCCTCTCGAGCTTCACGGCCCCTCAAGGGGGTACACCCCGCACTAGTGGGGATATCTCAGGAACAATTATGTCGGAGACATTTGGGACAATTACCGATGAAATACTGTACGTGCAACTAACCCACACCTGATGTAAAGTGGAGGAAGTTTCAAATATAATACATAATACAGGGTGGACCACCTAATATGGCACTAGATTTATTATCATTATTAATGAACAGATCCAAATTATTTTTTCTTGTAAATGATACGCTTCCGAGGGACTTTTAAGATGATCACATTCCATTTCTTTCTATATCTTTTTTTAAGTAATATTCAAGATCACTTTCAGCCGATAACAAGCATTCTATTTACCTAATTAAAGAATACGGCGACAAAAAATGTTTGGCGTTGACATTGTACATCAAAAATTAAAGTTGAGCTTAAAAACCTACTTAAAAAAAGATATAGAAAAAGATCAAATGCCATCATTCTGAAGGTGATCCGATATTGTATAATTTATGATAAATAAATGTTTATCGATCCATTAATAACGAAAATAATTGAAATGGTTGTATTAGGTGGTCCACCTTATATGTTCATATTTTATCATTTTCTCAATAATTTCACAGTCTTTTAGTATTGCTTGTATACTAGGATAGTTTGCATAAAGTAATAAATCAATTGCGTAAGTACAAATATTTCTATTGAAACTGTTGTTTCTCGTTGTATGTATACAAAAAGAATTAAATAAATGAAAATTTGCATGTGTTATTGTTATAATGCGCAAGTGCGACTACGAACTCCAGTTCTATATTTGATATCCACGAACGCCAAATGTTACTGGAAGCGAGTAACTTTGTTTGTAAGAAACGAGTTGTAAGTGCTTTTGGATTCATATATGTTTGTGAAACCTTTCTTTGCGAAGATGAAATTTACAAAGAGTTCATCACTTGATTTATTAAGTGATGCCAATTTAGAAAACCAGCTAAGATGTGCAACGTCGAACATAAATATAGATTTACAAAAATTAAGTGAAAGAAAGGATAAACAAATATCTCATTAATTAAGACTCGAGAGTTAATTATATTGAATCATAGTACACCAATAAAGTTCTATTCATTTTGTATTTGTATTGCATTTTTAAAAGCATGTTTACCTAAAGTGCGGCCCGCTGTAACGTTACGGGTCAACAAAGTGGCCCGTGAAACCATTGGGTTTGGCCAGGCCTGCTACAAACAAATCACATTAAATTAAAAACATGAACACGAATTCATTTAAATTTTTGGCTAATACGTCCTGTTCTAATTGAAAATATAATAGATAGCAAATATGCGAGGGGAATGCTTTTCAGATAGATTGGATTTTTCATAGACATAATCTACCACGGATACCTTTTAGCGTAGAGAGAAAATTTTCTTTTACCCACAGGGTAATCTTATAGAGGTTTCGCGGTAAAGCCTTTAAATTCTGCAATAATTTATTTAAAAAAAGCAAATTTTATACAAAATCATGTGTACTTTACCCGTTCTTTAATCCTTCACCATTAAAATTTTAATCGCCAATTTAATCGCGTGTTCAGAATACGTACAAATCTTTTTTTTTGTTTAAATGAATGGTTGGCTCAACAGTCTTTGTGATTTATTTATAGCATCTACGAAATAGCGTGCACAAAATTTATTGTTCACAATCATCCCGCGCGGAAGTGTTTAGAAGAGAGAATAAAAATCGACACGTTCATTATTGTGTTTTATTAATAGCGACGATGTAATTTTCTCAGCATGGATTCGCCGCATGGTGCAGCCATGTAAATGCTTTCTATGCCGAGCCCGTAAAGATGTAATTTCAATTTAACCGTCGCTCAGCCAGATTCCAAGTAGAAATATTGTTAACTTATTCCAACTGAATGTTTAACAAATGTTCCATCATGCAGATTATTAACGAAATAGCTCTTTCCATAGACGAACCCTACATCGTTGCGCAATATAATGATTATCTCGATCATTGTTATTAAATTTTTCGTGGAATTTGCTCGTTAATAACACAGTCCAACAAAATAAAACATTTTTATTTAGATTTTCTCTATACGGTTCTCGTAGAGTTTCTTGCGCTGATTCCGAATCTGTCATTCATTTTTCCTCTAGACGCACAGTTTCTGAGAAATTTGATTTTGAAAAAAAGATATATTTCTCAACTTTAAACAAATATGGTGATGTTATTATAAAAGATATTGAATTGTTCTTTGCAGCAGAAGATTCTGTGGACTTTCCCGAATACAGTGATATCCAGTATTAATACATTATGAATGTTTAAACGTGTTTTAGCAATACTATTAAAGATGAAGAGACACCATTTTTGCACCAATTTTTGAAGGTATTTTTCAGTTTATCTTACAAAATAAGGGTCCAGCTTAAAATCGAACTATATCACGTCATAGAGCAGACTTTTATCTTGAAGGAACCCCCTTTAAAGTTTGCAACATCAACGTTTTTATCGAACCAGAAAGCAAAATATCTTCGCCCGACATGAGTTGCCGCCAGTGGTGCTCACAACTAGCGTGGTCGTTCGACGGGAAACCAATACACCACGGGGACCACACACAAGGGCGAGCGAAATGCCCACGCCCAAACCCCCCGGACACCCCTCCCCCACTGCGACCACTCCGTAATCACAAAGCACGCAATTATGTCACCGTGTTTAAATGTTATATTTATTATTGTTATCTATTATTTATTACTACATTTCCATTCTATTAGTATATTTATTCTTTATAAGTTATTTTATAGTAAAAATAGAAATTTAACAAGATAGAAAACATGTTCCAGCAGTAGTCGGCAAGCATAGTTGCACTATGCTTTTTCCTTACTGACAGAAGTGGAAATTAAATTCCCATTTTTATTATAAAATAATTCATAAAGAATAAATATACTATTAGAATGGGAATATAGTAATACATAATAAATACAACATTTAAATAAGCAGTCATAATTGTGCCCTTAAAGCGATTGCATCGCCGCGCTGCGCCGCGCCGTGTCCCGTCGAACAATCGAGCTAGTGATGAGCACCACTGGCGGCAATTCATGTCGGGCGAAGATATTTTGCTTTCTGGTTCGATAAAAACGTTGATGTTGCAAACTTCAAAGGGGGTTCCTTCAAGATAAAAGTCTGCTCTATCACGTGATATAGTTCGATTTTACGCTGGACTCTTATTTTGTAAGATAAACTGAAAAATACCTTCAAAAATTGCTGAAAAAGTGGTGTCTCTTCATCTTTAATAGGATTGCTAAAACACGTTTGAACATTCGTAATGTATTAATACTAGATATCACTGTATTCGGGAAAGTCCACAGAATCTTTTGCTGCAAAGAACAATTCAATATCTTTTATAATAACATCACCATATTTGTTTAAAGTTGAAAAATATGTCTTTTTATCAAAATCAAATTTCTCAGAAACTGTGCGTCTAAGGGAAAATGCAGAGCAGATTCGCATAGTGAAAATCTAAACGTTTTTTGGCTGTTGGACACTGTAATCGTATACTTAATATTAATTTTTTTGTTTCATCGTCTGGTAAGAAATCTATACGATCTTGAATTATCGATTATAAAATCTGTAATGCATTGCGCAACATGATTAAGCCATTCTTAATGTTCCGGTACCTTTACTGGAGAATTATGCTATAATTAATCTTCAGTGCTTTTTCCTTTATAATAAAAGAACCTTTTTAACGTAATGATCTAGTAGACTAATTGTAAGTATTATGTTTTTATATTTTTGTAATTTAACCTTTTGCATTCAAATTATATTTGAAAGAATTTTTATTACTTTCGCTAGAACAATATTATTAATTATATGTATATGCTAAAATTTTGTATAGTATTTAATCTGGCTTCTACGTTTTATATTCTGTACTAATTTTAGAGATCAATTGTACGAGAAACAAATAAAAGCTACATAAATCGAGACATAAAATATTAATAAAAAGATTTAAGTAATTACATGATACCATTAAAGTTGAACAAACATTTTTGTAGAATATATGCATGTATTGAAACTTTCTATTAGAGTTTTATTCAAAATCGTCATACATGTGATTAGAAGAAAGAGTTTGAAAATCAAACAGACAACGTGACGATTTTAATTCAGTACTAACACTAAACGTACCGAACACTCAAAAGTGGCTAGTGTATGTTGCCTTTTAAAAATTACGAAATTAGATTGTTCGCAAATGAGATAATAAATACTTCGTAAATAACAATGTTTCTATAATTTATGAAGTTTCTGTTTTTACATTAAGATAGATTGTATTTTGGTATTATTAAGGAAGCGACTTTCTTAACAAACTATTAATTTAAAAAAGTCAATATGAATAACAAAAAATATTGATTAATATCAGTTATGGTTTACTGTTGTATATATGTATGCTAATACACGTTATCAGTACATTTCTAAAAAAATGTGTATCAATTAATGTACAATGGTGTGCAAAAGTTTTCAGTTCACATGTTTTCTCTTTATGTCGTAACTGCGATGTATATAAGAATTTCAACGAATATTGAATATAAAAATTTAACATTTACGAAAGAGCAGTACGAAAAGTGAACGCTGTTCATTTTATTTCGTGTATTTAATAGAAAACAAAAAATTCATTCAATATGAAATGGATGGTTTTCCTAACCGGAAAAATTCGTACGTCAGTACAGAGTTTTTTTATATGCTGTTTCTCTTTACTCATATAATTAATGAATTATATGAATTAATTATAAATTATAATCAATTAATTAATGAATTAAAGATTTTCGGAGTTGGAAATACATTTTCGATTGATTCTCTTTAATTCTTCAATCATGAAGGTGTCATTTTCGTTTGCATCGGTGCGCAATTATAAACTATTAGCACTCAACCTTGCACTTGGAAAACCAGTTGTCCCGTCAGCTTGCATTCCTTGCAAAATTCAGAATACCAGCCATCCTTAAAAAATTATAAAGTATATTTATATGTCCGTAAATAAATTCATACTTTATTATTTGAGATCTGATAGTAACTTTAAGAAATACTACCAATAATGACAAAAACCAAATATACAGATGTATCATGTCGAAGTCAGAAAGAAAATGAGAGCATCGTGGTAAACGATAGTGGAACCACCATTGACGCAATACAAATTAGGAACAATATTTTATGTGATAAAAATGAGGACATTATTTTTGACAGAATAGCCTACACAACTTAAATAGGAATTTTCAATTCATTTTAACGAGACTAAGAATTGAGCACACTGCATTCACACATACACACACACGCGTGCGCGCGCGTTTAATGTATGGGGAAGAACTATTAAACTGTGATTCCTAGGTCACCAGTTTCATCGTCGAACACATATTTACTGATTTTATCAAGTACCAAAATGAAAGAACGCTTTATGAAATTCTAAATGATCTCAGGAAAACACTAAATGACACAAGCACCTTAGAAAATGGAGTGACTTTTCTGAAAAACATCAATTTGAAAACATGGAAAATTAATTGTATTTTTTAAGTTTCAATGATTAAGTCAAATTCATAAACAAAATTAATTTAGTAATTATCGTGTGGTTGCTAATAAGTGCTAATAAGTCTAACATTTCCTATACATAATAACTAGTTTGTACATTTTTGCCAATATTTTGCTTTTCCTTAGTAATTTCGCAAGTTATACAAGTAACTAATTTTTTTCTGCATTCTCTCTATTTTACAGATTTCCCTGAATATGTAAATACTCATATTGTTCATACAAAATTAATCAACGACAATTTCGCAAAGTGTTATTTGAAATTGATGTACGAATAGTTTCTACACCCGCTGTAACTGATGAATTTAATTTCATAAAATCGGTCTCTAATTGTTTGGAGAATGTTTTTAACATTTTGAGGTTGAAATTATATTTAAAAAAGAATTATAAATTTTTAGGGAGATAGATGTATCTGTAGACGAATAATAAAGTGAATTTGAAAAGACGGTTTCTACAAGTTATCACTAGCCCGCGAAGGTATAAATAAAAATGTTGTCTTGCAAGAAATCGTTCCACAAAAACAGAGCGCACAAATACTTTTTGGATGTACTGTACCACGTATCTGTAATTGATACTCGAGGCACTATACAAATCCGCGAGCGTACGTTTGCAAAATGCTGATATTTGATAAAGCGGAGGCATTGAACGGGCAGACGAGCTTCATATATGCGAATCGCAGATTCATGTCCGTCTCTCATAATGCGAAATTGCGCATTCGAGGATCTTGAAACGAGGCTATTAAAGAGGATAATATCGGTGCTGCGGCGCAACGAGTTTTGCATCTTGCATGAAACTCAATTCGGACACGCATTTTAGACAAAGACGCGCGACGAGCCAATTACCATACGAGCAACTGAAAAATGAATCTGTAAATTAATTTACCGATGAGCTCGTGCATCTCGTAACCGCGCTTCAGTATACGTCTCCGGTGTGGAGAAGGCTTGCGTTCATGCGCTGCCGCTACGTGAACGTGAGTGATTGTTGATCAGATTCCGCATCTCCCCGTGTCGTCCGGACGCACCAAACAACCATACGATTACACGTACGAAAAGATTGCAACAAGGTTATTAAGAACGATAATATCAAGGGCGGAGTGCCATTTACATTCCTTTAGGATCAAACGGCTTCGCCGATTTCATGCTTCGCGAGGGGATTATATATATTTCTTTGCGACGCTCAACAGATGATCGCGTGCATTATTACGGCTCATAACTCACCGGACATACATGTTAGTCAAAGTAAAATGAGAAAGAATCCATGTTACGAAATGACGCAAAGTAACAGAACAGGATAGTACCTACTTATCGTGGCATTGTGTATTATTCATAAAGGAATGTACATACAGTGACACCCATAAGTGATCACACGCACTTTAAATCCGGATAACTATTTTGCAAATGAATCGCGAAAAAGTAGTAAATTTTAAATTTACTGGGCCTGTAATGAAAATTTAATAAATGTATTTCGTAGACTCAATTACGTTATACACAATATATTCTGAAAATTTTATCTGCATTGATTAAGCGGTTTATGAGTTATAGACAGTTATAGACAGAAAAATCGTGAGAAATTGTAATTTTCACCACCTCTTGTTGATAATAACAATTAAACCTAATAACTAACGAGTAATTTCACTTTATTTCCTGGAAACATCTCGCTGTCCTGCGATATCTGTGATAAGGTTGAATTTCTAACTTGATATTACACGAAGAAAAATTTCAGAAAATAAAGTGAAATTACTCGTAAGTTATTAGGTTTAGGGCTAATGAAGGTCAATACTTCTTTTAATCAGAACTCGACATTCGTCCATATTTTGGTATAAAAAATATAGTATTCCATTAAAAAAAACAAACTCAACCTTCAAATCTTCGAAACGCTTCCACCTATAAAAAAATAAATACACTACATAATGTACCCCTTCACATCATGCAACTTCTGTATACAAAACTTTTTCGTGCAACGCATACTATGGAAGTTATAGAGTTGTGCAAGTTGCGTGGACCAGCCTGTATATGTATGTAACGTATTTGAGTTTATAAGTTTTTAATGTATTCTTCTTATCCAAAATGTAATATAGAGGCTAACGGAATGACAGTCATATATATTTTTCCTCTTAATTCTTTCTTTAAAACTTTGATTGGTGAATATCAGACGTATATTATTAATGTTACATTAAATTTTACTTTCCTCTACGTTTTGTTTGATGAATATCATACGTATATTATTAAAATTATTAATTTTACAGCGAATTTGATATCCCTAAAGACAGATATTTAATTTCATGCAACAGATTACTAATTAGTACATAAATCCAATTTTTATTTCACTGAGATACTGGTTTACGTTACAAAAATGTATTTCTGTTAATTTTGTCATGTAGATGTTTTGTACTAATACACAAACAATGTCATCAAAGTTTGCACAGTGAATTTTTCTGGATAATTAATTTTGTTTTTAAATTAAAAACAAAATATACTCTACAGATAATTGATTTCTCTTGTTGGGACAGGGAACCACCTATTCAAGCTATGTTAGGGGAAATATCCTAAAATCCTACAAATATAATTAAACTATTGTTTCAGTAAGACAATAATAGCAGTACACTTAAAAAGATACTGCAAATTTGAAAATATTTTATATAACAACAATAATAATGTTCGCTTCTCTTAACAAAGTAATTGTATCTCGTTGAACTTGTCAGACCGATTTGCAATCTATATTACAAAATTTATTTCACAATTATGAAATTTCATTTTTTATTATTCACAATGGAATCAAGTTATTTAAAAAAAATATGGTCCGTGTTTTAACAACGTATGCAATACGAAATAATCAAGGAAACTTTATGTTTCTTACTTGTAAAGGTACATATTGAGTATACCAACATTCTTACTCAATTGGATACTTAAACGCAACAAGTTTTTGTTATAAAATTCTCGGATCAAGTGTCAAAGTACATACACGTAAATATAATAATTATGTATATTTAAGACGCGGGTAATATCAGTAATATGATCTTTACCAAAGGTGAAGCAAAAATGATTATCGTATCTCGCATGTTTAAAACACGAGTGATTATGCAAATACATTGTATCAGTTTGTTTCTGTTTCGTGAAAAATAATCGGTACGAGTTTCGAAGATTGATTGAACCTGAGCGTGTGTTGCATACTGTTTTGTGGTTCTTGCTGGGAGAATTCCGGGAGTACTCTTTAATATTCCCCAGAAGCAGACTCGCGTGCGATTAAACAAGTAACTGAGAAATAGATTTTGTATCTTCCCGGCTGTAGTCTACATTGTACTAAGTAACATACGCGGATGAATATAAACCAAAATTACCGGACAGACGAAAGGATAATATCTCACCCAAAGGATTGGAATTTACATATTTCGTGTGCAAAATTAGTTTTGAAAATACCTCATAACGTAGGCGTAAATGTTTCGCGTATCCACAGTACCGAACAAGAAGTATTGGCACAATGAAATATAAGTATCCATTAATGGGAACAAAATTTAACTAAACGTTGATTTTTCAAAATATATGTATTTGATGCATTATAGTACATTATATAACAAAAAATAGTAACAAATGCAGTTATCAGAAATTATAATTTCTAGAATATATTTTCTTAGCGTTTCATAGTATTAGCATATTCTATTGCATATGTTCGTAAATAACTAAAATAAAATATTATATTGATGCTAGCCTCTTCCTTTCGGGAAAATCTTCTAATTTGTTGATAGTTAATAAATACGATGAGGAAGTACCAATATCCTACATCTTGTAGCCTGTAGTGACACTCTTGTTCATTTATATTATTTTTATGAACATTTTATTTATGTTACTATTTCCGTCATACAATCTTGGAATGTATAAGATACATACATATATTTTGAAAAACGGACGTGAGTAATAATTACTTTACATAATTCTTTATGCATTTTAAAATCAATGCTACTAAATAATGGTTAAGAAAATAAAAATTTTAGTAATACTAAACAGAGCTATAGTATTCTTCTTTATATGGCAATATCTATTAAGGTAATATGTTTCAATTTAATTGACGGTTATATCGCTTGATCCTTACAAATTAGAAATTTTCGCAATGATCTGTCGTTTAATAATAATATCCACGAAGTTTCAAAACAATGATGGTATGCTATTAAACAATTTATGAAGTTTTTTGCATGCTTCATCATTATACATGTCTGCCCTCGTCCGTAATTAATAACAGAAGTTTTCATGATTCAAATGTATAATAAGAAATGTTTGGTTTTTCGGCGCTACGGTTCGATCGTTTATTAATTAATGTTACCAAGCAATTTTTGGACCAATCCATGTTTGGATCATTATCAAGATTAATTTTAAAAAGCGTCTGTAAGAATGAATATGTTATACAATTTTCAAAAAAACTTTTTTCCTTTTTTAATTAACGGTAAATTGATTGATGTAGAAAAAAACATTGTTGGTAGAAGATTGTTTATAAAATCAACTCACTTGCTTTAAAAAGAAACGAAACAATTCTTAAAAAACAACAATAATTTATTAGTGCTAAAATCTGATAAAGGTAATACGCACGGTTTAACGTGTGTCACGATGCTCAAAATAACACATTAGATTAAACCAAAGCAAGTGAGTTGATTTTATAAACAATCTTCTATCAACAATGTTTTTTTCTACATCAATCAATTTACCGTTAATTAAAAAAGGAAAAAAGTTTTTTTGAAAATTGTATAACATATTCATTCTTAGAGATGCTTTTCAAAATTAATCTTGATAATGATCCAGACATGGATTGAAATGTCGATTATTTGATTATTAGCAAAATTGCTTGGTAACATTAATTAATAAACGATCGAACCGTAGCGCCGAAAAACCAAACATTTCTTATTAAGAACATTACGATCGATACAAAGGACATATTCAAATGTATAACAAAAATAAAGCCAAGTTCTAAATCATTTCTTTAAAATCATTTGTTCGTACGTAACAAAATAATCTATTTCAATCAAACATCCATATGTTACAGCACAAATATTTTTATGCTGCAAGAATTAATAAATAAATTAATATAAAACATTATATGTACACAAAGATTATAAGAAATTGAAAAATATGAAAAATTAATAGAGCATCGGTTTATGGCGGCTACGTCCTATGCTCGCCAACAGATGGACAGTGCGACGACACCTTTCCCGCTACTACCTGAATCTTCCTCTGTTTGTATGTATGTATATGTATATACCGTCCTAAGCTGTTCTTACGACATCCGCGTCTAAGGCTACGCGCACAGTGGATCCGACATCGGACGAAACAGGTAACGTCAGAGGAATCGATCCGACATTTCAAATGTGTGGGTAGGCCCGCCTGTGAGTCCTTTCTAGTCTCGTCCAACATCGGAATTTCGCGTCTCTTTCTTTTCCATACGCTGTCCTTCTTTGCGTCCGAAACGTTCGTCATTCATTATACAAGTAAATATCATCGGAATTATATGTTAGATATTAGTAATCGCGACTCTGCTCTTTCACGGTTCTGGGATAAGTGCTGAGCGGTCTAACACAGTCCTCTTACCAGAAGGCACCCCCGTGCCTTCCCCACTCCGTGGCCAGCTCCTTCAGGGCAGAGTCCCAATCCTTGTGCAAGGCACTCGTCGCTATGTCTATATGTATATACTATATATATATATATATATATATATATATATATATATATATATATATATATCTTTCTCACAAAGTCATTCCAAACTTTCACTCATCTGTTTCACATAAATATCCCCGTGACGGCCAATAGCCGGAAGACCCAGCGCGGTCGCCTGCCATCGTCCATCGACGGTTCTGTTTCTGCCATAAATCCTTCCAGGCCTAAGAGTCGCCTCGATACAAACCCTTGACCTGGCTTAAAACACATTGACGCTAACATATATCATATTTGGTATCAATTTCATCAGAAAAATGTGACAAATACGACGGTGAGAGTACCACAGAAAAGTAATGAAAAATAAAGAAGTTTTGTTATCGGATTAGTAGTGGTCTCACACCGATACACCCGACTCGCATAACTACACTCCTCGGCGACCGAGGCCCTCGAATGTCACTGACCATTTTCTCAGTTCGACAGGGCATCATAGAGTGTAGATAGTTATTATTCAGTGCGGTGAGTACATTTCTTTAAATTAAATAAAAAAAAGAGTCCCGCCCATTTTTTTTGGTTTAGAACTGGACGTAAATATGAACGTTATAACCCAAAAAAGTTTGCGACTTTCTGTGACTTTCCTAAAACCGCGAGAGAAACGATTTCTTCAGATCCATATTTATCAAGCTTAAGATTTTTAAAACCAAGAAAATTAAAACAATATTCGAATTATGTCTTTCAGTTTTTTCAAGAACCAGAGATGATCAATGAAATAATAATTAAGATAAACGATAATTAAAAATAATGTTATCTTGTTTATCTCTTCTCCATTAATTTATATTTCCATGTACATATTTTATTTGACAATACGGATTACAAAATATAATTTCTACTGTAGACACATCTACTCGGCCGACGTATCTGACGAAAAACAAAATGATTTGATTTTCATCCGGCCGTCGTACTACGTCGGGGCCCCATGGGGTTTGTCCATTGAAACCCTTCCCGAGGCACTTGAAAAGATTCGGCTACCGCGGACTTCGATCAATTTGAAGTCGGACTTCGGACGAAGTCGGATCCATTGTGACCGTACCCTAAGGCACGGGTCCGCAAGATAGCCTTACCAATGAGTCCTCTAGCGGGCCTAGGAAACGCTCTCCTCTTTCTTTTTCCATTTTTTCATAATTCGAAACCAGCTGCTACAGGTTAATTTTTAGTAGTGCTACTACTAATAAAGAAGTGAACATATTTAATTTTAAATTTCCTTCATCCATTTACAGAAATGTAAATTTGTATTTTCCGTTGTCTTAAAATTAATGAATCTGTCTTAAATTGTCTTAAAATTATCTTCAATAGACTACTGTTTGTTTCAATTATTCCTCTTCACGAGGGAAAATGTTGCGATAGGCAACCATAATCATATTTCCACAAATTAAAACCCGGAAATAGAAACTGTTAGATTATGAAAGTAATTGCATTTTTTTAAATTTCTATCAACGTCATAAGCATAAGGAAATCATATTTGTAATTATGTATCTTACATTCTGTAGAGTGTAGAGCGCTTCGATGAGAATTACATAAGAGAAATTAACATTTTAAGAATTCCATTCAATCTGAATAATTTTCTCGAATAATTCACATGTAAACGATGTTTTCGAATGTATTGACAAATTGATTCGAATGATAAATAGATGCTCACGAAAAGTGCAGCAACGGTATATTCAGCAGAGAAACGTTTTTTCAAAACACGCGATGAGCATTATGGAAATTAAAGCTACATTTCAATGAATCTCTGCATGATTAAAAAGTACATATTTCCAGAAGTTTTTTATGTGTTTTGTTCGAATGCAAGGTTACGCTTTTGAAGAATTCTATGATCCTCTGTGCTTCGACCGTTCCATGTAGAACATATGTATACATAAAAGAATGTCTGTGATTCTAATCACTCTCTACGGCACTGATAGAGAGCTTTCAGATATTCCTGTGGAAATATAACGCCTTCTTCTTTAACAAAGGACTGAGGACTTCAAATGTTTTCTTCTTCTTCATCTTACTTGAAGACAATACAGTGGCGGACAAGATAAAGTTTGAAATTGGAATTCCTGTATATGGTTAGTAACTTTAGCACTACATGTTTTTTAAAATGTTGATATCATTCATCTGATCTGGGACATTTTGGCCACACTATACGACATGAAACTTCTTTCGTTTATTCGTCTGTTATTATACATAGTACACATTTGTTGATATTTTTCTTTATTCCTGTGAGTAAATAACTCATTTAATAACTCGAGTACTCACAACAATACCCAGATCTCCATCCCATTGAAAATCTTTGGACAATTCGAGATGAGCATATTCCTTTAAAACTAGGTTTACGAGACGCGTCAAAATGACGCGTTCTAATATTTTTAATTTACCGTTATAGAGATTATAAAAAGGCATCCACGAGGAATTATTCAACAAATTTATTTCTTTGGGTATATATTATTTAAAGAATGACTAAAAATATCGATAGACACACTCTCGTTACTTTTAAAAAATAATGTAAAATAGTCACTTTTAGGGCTCCGTAAACCTTAAGTCAGGGATGGGCACGGTAGGGGCCCCTCAAACGCCTGCTTCTCCTACCAACCTCTCTTTCATGCGCGAGCCCTGCGCACTGCTCGCAACGGACGAAGCACTGCCTTCATCTATGGTAACAGCGGATGCTGGTGGGAGACATTGGGCGCTATGGTGGGGACGGTTTTGTCTCAATTGAGACAAAAATGCCCATCCCTGCCTTAAGTACTCGTACTAACAAAGAAAGCAATATTTTGGAAACACTTCAGGAAACTTCAAACAAAATCTACTAAACATGAATGTTATGTCTTTCTTTTAAAATGAAATAGAATTCTATTCTTTTATAACCAACATTTAAGCATTGAAGTAGATGCAGATATACATTTTCTTCTCTCTTCTGTGAAATTCACGCAGACAAAGAAGTTCTAATTAATCTAACTATAAAGATAACACTGTCCAACACTAAATTTGTTTCCTAATTACTGTTGGGTGATTTTTATAGAGATTTTTGCGCTGATTTCGAAACTGTCCTTACTTTTTTGCCTACACGCACAGTTTTTGAGAAACATGACTTTGAAAAAAATCCTATTTTTCAACTTTAAACAAATATTGTGATGTTATTATAAAAGATATTGAATAGTTATTTGCAGCAAAAGATTCTGTAGACTTTCCTGAATACAGCGATATCTAATATTAATACATTATGAATGTTTAAACATCTTTTAACAATCATTGAAGACGGAGAGACACCACTTTTGCACCAATTTTTGAGGATATTTTTGAATTTATCTCAAAAAATAAGGGTCCAGCGTAAAATCGAACTATATAACGCGATAGAGCAGACTTTTATCTTGAGAAACCCCCCTTTGAAGTTTGCAACATCGACGTTTTTACCGAACCAGAAAGCAAAATATCTACGTCCGACATGAGTTGCGTATCATTCGTCGGGATACGGCGCGGCGTGGCGCGGCGTAACGACGATGCAGTGTCGAAAAGCGCGCAAATATGACATCTTATTTAAATATTATTTATTATTTATTAGTACATTTATTCTGTATAAATTATGTTATGTATTATTTTAACGTTAGTATCTTGTTCATAGTATATTTCATTCTAAAAAGGTCTTTTGTAACAAAAAAATTATTTAGTAAGTTTTTCTTTTGTATTTAAGTTTTCTTTATTAAGCATTTCTACACTAAGCGATATTAAATAGATTTTTATATTAAATTATTTTTTGTTACAAAAGACCCTTTTAGAATGAAATATACTATAAACAAGAGACAAACATTGAACAAATTCATAAAATAATTTAAACAGAATAAATTTACTAATAAATAATAAATAACATTTAAATAAAATTTAATATGTTTCCATCTTGTAAATTCTCATTTTCACTATAAAATAATAAATAAAGAATAAATATATTAATAAAATGGGAATATAATAATAAATAATAAATAACAATAATAAATATAACATTTAAATATGCTGACATAATTGCGCGCTTAGAGCGACTGCATCGCCGTTACGCCGCTTCGTATCCCGACGAACGACCACGCTCGTGGAAGAACACAACATGGTTTAAACATGTTTAAACATTCATAATGTATTAATATTAGATATCACTGTATTCGGGAAAGTCCACAGAATCTTTTGCTGCAACGAACAATTTAATATCGTTTATAATAACATCACAATATTTGTTTAAAGTTGAGAAATAGGATTTTTTTCAAAGTCATGTTTCTCAAACATGTGCGTGTAGGCGAAGAAGTAAGCGCAGATTCGGAATCAGCGAAAAAAACTCTATAAGAACCACCCAACAGTAATTAGGAAACATAAAAAAAGTTGTTGGACAGTGTAATCGTACGACAACTGGTTAGTTGCAAGTGTAACAAACAGACTATAAGCTGTAATAGACAGCAACGGAGGTCCTACAAAATAATCAAATGAACAATATGTTTGAATATGAAAATAGTAATCACACACTTGTACAATTAAACTTAGGGTTGTCCACCCTGTTTTTTTACTTGTTCGATTGTTTTAAATAAGCTATCAATTTTCTATCTCCTTTTGTAGTTGTCTCCTTTGCATAATTTTATAAGATGTAGCTTTTTATAAAAAACTGATTGTTGCATTAAAATAAAATATTAGTTTGTAGAAATTGTGATAATTGTCATATCTATTATTATTTAAATTTTCTTTTGTTCGCTACTGAATCTCGGTACATGCGAAAAAGTTTTATACGTGTAAATTATATTTGTAATTTTATTTCGATTTCTTCAACGTGTAAGGTTAAATAATAATAAATTCATAAATTATAATGACAAATCAGCGAACGTTAGTGGTTGTTTTCACATTTATAACAAAACGTAGATGTGTTGAAACAAAATGAAATTTATTTTTTTTATTAATTCATCAATATTTCCAGTAAATACAAACAAAATAGTATCAATAAAGTTTATTTAACTACGAATTTCATTCTATGGTATTACCGCAGAAAGTTCCGTAATTTTCCTACATGTTCTTGTTATCTGTTTTTAGAATGTGCTTCTTACTTTGTTACGTAAGGACGGCAATAGTCTGTTAAATGCAATATGTAGTTACTATAATATAGTATGTGTGTGTAAATTGCTATGTATTGTATATACACAACAAGAGATATTCAATTAAATGGTTTAATTTTCTGTCATGACTAGATTGCAGATTTTGCGCATTTATGATAGAAATAACTAGACAAAAAATAAAAGTGAAACTGGAACCTAAAAACGTTTTAACAATGTTAAATATAAAAATTGGACCACACTGTCAGAATGCTGTCAAACACAGGACTTCATCCGAAATGTCACAACTAACTGTCGCATGCATGACTAGTTCTCACGATGATTCGTCGCTTTTTTTATAGAAAAGCTTAATGGACACTTCCAGAAATAGTACATGTGACGAATACTATGGCTCAGAATTAGATGAAATATGGATATTTGAAAAAACAAATATGTTATTAACAATATAACGAGCTTTAAATCAGCGGCCGTTTTGCTTTGTAGAGCGTGCAGGCCAGAATTCACAAGCCTTCTACGTAAATATCATTCGTATAGCTATTACAGTTAAAACGTTAAAACAGAAAGAAATTTTAAAGTTTAATATTGAGAGCTGGATTCAAAAATCAATTTACTCTAGCAAGTCTACTTATTATTATGCTTAATCAGTTATACCTAAAGTGTCCACTATTTCGTATGACTTTGTCTCATTCTTGAGTAAGATTATTGTATACACTGTGAACTATTTCTTATAACGTCCATTATTCCGTGAGCCTTTTAATTCTGAACTAATAATCAATTATAAAAAGTAATCTTATCATAGCCTAGTTGAAAACAGATATGTATTATTTCCCTACCAACCAAATTGTATAGGGTATCTCAGAACGCGTGTTACAAACAAATATAGTATGTAGTGATTTTGCATTCGAAAATAAGTAAAAAAGAATGAATAACATTTTCTCATTTGAGGTTTCCCATTCGAAAAAATCGAATTTAAAATTTACACACTACACTATATCTGGTATCATTACTTATTAATTTATATTTACATTAACATGTATTACCAGTTTATTCAAATAGTAATTAATAACCAATTGATTGTATGAATGTAAAGATATAGACAAGATATTATTATTGAGAAATGAAATATCTAAAGCTGTACTAGCAAGGAACATATTTAATGGAGGAGAATTCTAAAGTGGTTCACTGTAAGTGGTTTCCGTACTTACTGTTCCGGTGAACACAGCACTGTTATTATTTCAGTATGTAGAATTTTGAAAGCAGGTAGTGTGTGAACTATTAGAGATTCTTACCTGAAACATAAAATAGCAGAAAGTGCGATTAATGATTACTTCTTATGTCTGTAATTAATATTGCATATATTACAAGGTAGTACATATATAATTGTGATTATCACACAATATTATTCAGAAGTTAAAGTTATTATTTAAGGGGACATTTCTATTTATAGTCGTCAGTTCTAGACACCACATGAGATAAAAAATGGTTAGGTTATTATACGTTAAGTGTTTTGAAATTTAATATACATTTTGATTATGTGTCAAGGTAATACAGTATAATGTTTATGCAATTATCTTTATTATTATTTTAATTAATTTATGATTTCCAAAACATACCACTTTTAAGGCTGCCATGATATCTCAATAATGAATTGATGAATCTATGTCATATTTTACACATATATGAAATAGAGATCCCTTTCTCTTGTGAACTAGAATTATGTCAATATCAACATTAGTTTTTTTATTATTTCAAGAAGCTTTAATTTCAATGGATTTTTGCTTTATACGGCTATCATTTTCATAAAAAATTTTTTGTACATGATTTTAGTTGACAAGATTAGGGACCTCTATTTTATGTGTGTAAAATTTGAAGAAAATTGATCATTATTGAGATATTATGGAAGCCATAAAAAGTGATATCCTGCACAAATTATACAATAATTTGAAAATTAATGGAAATAATTGTATAATACAAGTACACAATATTTTAAAACACTTGACTCATAATAGCCAAATCACAACTATTTCATAAATTGTTTAAAATTGACGGCTGCTCAGAATGGGAATACCCACTTAATACTCTACGAAACTTTGGGTTCCTGTATTAACGTTGACGCGAGAAGAGACACGAATAAAATCTAAATTGAATATAAGTTGTCAGATGGTGAATGTGATTTTTCCAATATTTGTCAAAATTGAAACCTGCTATCTTCTATTTATATCAAGATGAAATGTAAATTTAATAAAATGTCATTTCTGTGACATACATCAAATTATCGGAAAAGTATTAAACCTTCTGATGTGTTAATCGGAAGTTTTTGACAATACAACTAAAATATACAGGGTGTTTCGTCTAAAACAGGACACCTAAATATCTCCTCTACCTCTGAAAATACAAAAAATATTTCTAACGTAATCTAAATGGTTTCAAAGGACGAATCTGATGGAAGAATCGTTTTGTATAAATTGTAATTTTTTAATCGTTTTTTCAAGGTCACGCGTGTTTTTTTTACATATATACACACATTTTTTGTTGTATGTTATAGCAAACATTATTTTGCATTCATCCATATTTAATAGCACGATCTTGAAATGACCGTGAACTCTAAAATTTGCTAATTAATGGAGAACTTACTTTCAGCGACATTCCAGATTTCAACGGTAACAGAAATTCGACTATGAACTTGAACTTGTAAATAAACACATTATATCATTCCTCTGTATACATAGAGAGTGAGAGAGATCGGTGTGTAAAAGAGTTTGCTCACTGCTAGATTTTTCAGTGTATCGACGAGCGATCCATAATTCGTTATTCAGAACAGGAGAAAATTCAAATGGCTTTAATTTACGGTGAAGCTCGAGAGTGTCTAAGAGAAGCAATACGAATTTACAAAGACAGATTTCCAGAACGTTCTTGTCCATCACGTTCTGCATACTCAAGTATTGTTAAAACATTTTGTGAGACCGGTAGTGTCAACAGAAACATTCGTGTGAGACGCAAGATTGTTACTCATGAAGCAAATGTAAACAATATCATCGCTAAAGTTAATCAAAACTGGCGTGTTAGTATAAGGCAACTTAGATGTGAAACCGGTATTAGTGTGACAAGCATATTCCGGATTCTTCATTCACAAAAATTTCATCCTTCCCATTTATCTCTTCACCAAGAGCTCCATGGAAGAGACTTTGAAAACCGCGTACACTTTTCTCAATGGGGTATACAGATATAAGAAAGCGATGAAGTGTTTTTCCGAACAGTATTGTTTACGGATGAAGCATCCTTTACAAATCATGGTCAGGTGAACCTCAAGAACATGCATTATTGGTCGGTTGAAAATCCACGAAGGTTTAGACAATTCGATAAGCACAGACCATGGACCATAAATGTCTGGTGTGATATTCTAAATAATAGGGTAATTGGTACGTAAACTGGGCAGAAGTAGGCTGAATTTGTAGAACATATTCTATCAGGTTTACTAGAAGATGTACCATTTAGGGACCCGTCTAGTATTATGGTATCAACACGATGGGTGTCCAGCACACTTTTCCTATATTGCAGCACGTGTCCTCAACGAAAAATTACCAAATCGTTGGATTGGACACAATGGACCTGTATCATGGCCGGCTCGTTCACCTGATATCATCTCACTTGATTTTTTCTTATGGAGGACATTAAAGGGTACGGTTTATCAAGAGCAGTCCACGACGCCAGAAAATATGAAGGAACGAATAATTGCTGCATGTGCTGATATTAAACCTGAAATCATCGAAAGAGCTGTACAATCTGTCGTTTTTCGCCTCACGAAATGTATCACAACGGAAGGACATCATTTCGAACATTTATTGCAGTAATAAATGTGATTATTTACAAGTTCAAGTTCATGGTCGAATTTCTGTTACCGTTGAAATCTGAAATGTCGATGAAAATAAGTTCTGCATTAATTAGCAAATTTTAGAGTTCGCGGTCATTTCAAGGTCGTGCTATAACATACAACAACAAAAAATGTGTGTATATGTGTAAAAAAACACGAGTGACCTTGAAAATAATATTAAAAAATTACAATTTATAAAAAACGATTCTTCCATCTGATTTGTCTTTTGAAACCATTTAGATTACGTTAGAAATATTTTTTGTATTTTCAGAGGTAGATGAGATATTTAGGGGTCCTGTTTTAGACGAAACACCCTGTATAGGCCATATTGGTGGATGATCTTTTGTCGGTTTGTGGAAAGTGTTGTTGTTTCTTATACTTCTAACTAAAGGACCCGAAGTTCGAAACTTTTTCGACCGTTCAATAATTCAGCGATCAAGCGACGTGCTAATCTGGGAATATTTAAAGCTGTCATTTTTCACAGCTGAGCAAACTTCAAAATTGTTGTACCGTAAAATTAGGAAAGCCGTAAATATCACTCTTTCCCATATAACCACAAAAATAAATTTCAATTTATTTAAATAGTCTTTAATCTTTATCTTTATATTTATACATTGTTGTATGTATAAAAAAATCTCAAAATTGCATCAATCACAACAACCAAGTATTCATAAAGTTTTTGTAACGAAGATATGAGTAGACATCAGAGTATTCAAATTTTTGTTACATTTGTAATAGCAAATGTCACTATACTACGAACATGAATTATTTACACGAAATATGTGTAAAGTTGTAGATATATGAATGTCACTGTGTTTGATTCTTTCATTCCCAGAAATACTTTACTATTGCAAGTCATTAATGTAAAAAGATATTACAGACTGTGCAGTTGGAAATAAAATTGTAAGCGTATTGATGTTTGTAAAAATCAAATAGAAATAATTCTAGAATTTCTCATTGCAGACAGATTTATAAGTCTCGTAATATTTCTTTTTCAACTAAATTTTGTCAAAGTTTAGAAGTGATCTAACAAGTGAGCTAGAGATAAATTCTTTTCCGAAGTATTGGATTCTTGTATCGATGGTAGAAATAATTAATTAGTAGATCTCGCAGTAATTAATGTGTTCTTTTTGATGGAAGACCAAAAAGAGAAAGGTCAAACGCAACCTCGATTAAATGAAAGTTCGTAACTACTACATAATATGCTTCGAGTATCATTGCTGCTGATAGATTCATTGACTCAATTGAAATCGAATCGCTTGAACCACGCTAGCCAATTACACATTCATTCATTCATTACAACGACCAAGACCGATCGAAACAGAAACGTAAATATATTGCCTTGTTGTAACTTCATCTTTTCCGCTACTACCGCATTTCGTCACGCAAACATTGCGGCAAATAAACTTACAAGCACAAATATAAATCCATTTATTCCAAACACTTTTTAGCAGATTTATGAATAAGTGCAAATTTGTATTAAATTATTTAGAATTTTAACTGTGAACATATGTTTGAATATTGCATTAATCTGCATGTAGTGTTTGATTAATTAAAATGAAAATGCCATTGTACTTTCGCGTTTCTCATTAAACAGTTTGGAACTCTACCCGAAGCTACTTTTTTTTTTAAGGTGCATCAACCTCGCAAGGGTTATTAGCAACTCCAAGCTTACAATTAGGTGGTCATTTATAATTTAGATTCGATTGAATAATTTTGTGTGCTTCAAGAATTTTATTAGTTTTTTGCAATTGTTTTATGTAATAATATCGACAATTGAATTTTGTTTCGTGGAAATAAAAAAATTGAATTTTGCAGTCGAACCCTTGAGAAGAGATGAAAATGTAGAATGTAAATGTGAAAACAAAAAGCGTACATAAAATATATGTTATGTTTGAAAGCGAACTCGTTTAACATAAAAATGATTATGCCAAAATAATAATTTTGTTGAGAATATATACATAAATCAACACAAATAAAGTTATTAACATGAAGTCTTATACAATGCCTATTTCCATACATGGACATATTGTGACATGGCAAAATTATGCACGTCCTCCGACGTTCGAGGTGCCGCTCGGACAGGTTCGAAGTTCGAACTGCCCGAGCCGCCCTCTATTTATTAATTTAGGAACTCGCTAGACGCGCTAGCGCTCACTCTGTGCTGTTCTAGTAAGAGTTTTGCGAAGAATTAACTTTTTTGGGTACCGCGCCGAGTACGCGTGAGGAATTTCAGGTTCATATCCAGAGCTCAGGCAGCCCGGTGCCTTTTCTCTTCACACGAAAATGTATAGCCACCTTCACCTAGGGACGACCATTGGAGCTGACCCAAAACTACATGCCCAAAGAGAGTTGGAAAGGGGTACGGAGTTCGTGCCAAGAAACTCGGAGGCGCCGTCGGGGGATCATTGGGCCAGGAAGACATCCGGATTTTGCCGGCCCGTTGACGTCTTTCCCGGCCATAATTTAGAGGCCCGCTGTTGCACAGTGGGCCGGATCGAATATTCATGCAACATGTTAGGAAAAAATCAATTTTCAAATTTTGATATTTTTTCAATTGATATTGTTTTCTAAACGTCTATTGACTACGAAAATGAAAAAAATCATGAAATACAATAGCAGTTCTAGTTGTAATTCACGCATAAAGTAAAGTATTTTTGAAGTAGCAGTTTTCACTTCATAATTTGGTTGTTTATTCTTAATGTGTCATGATAACTGTGCTGAACGTATTGCCCTGAATTTTTTTCTACATTAAGGTGCACACTTTATTGATAAAAAAATCATACTTTAGATTGACAATAATTATACATAACATATTTTAAGAAAGACTGAACAAAATGAAAACTATTCTTAAAAATGTTTATCTTTGACAGGCAAGATCTTTTTACTGCCATGAACTTACGCATTTTAATAAACAAGGATGTTTTCAATAAACCTTGCTCTATGTCTTTATGTAATGGCGCGAAAATCATGTCCCACCGCGGCCAACTGCTCAAGATATTATTATTTGAAGACATCTGCCTCGCGGTATCCTGTCCGCGCTCGTACGTGCGACGCTTCTTTACCCATATACAAATTAATTTATTTTGTTACAACCTCCTGCATTTGTAAGCGAAATGTGAGCGAGGCCGTTGGGCTCTTTCGATGACCTCATCTGCCCTGCACGTTTTTTCCAAATAAGACACCAATAATACCAAATTGCCCATAGCAGCAATATACCTATAAAACGACTACTCTTCATCGGATGTTTAGTATTTCACTGATTTATTGTCCACATTTGGTAATCAGAAGTCGAGCCATCGTCGAGTCCTTTATTTTCGTTTGTTTTGTTCGAGTTATTTTTCAGGTTTATTGACTGCTGCGGTCTTTCCTTGGGACACGCGGATTCCCCGCTTATATCACTGGAGTGTACAAGCGTACCTGCGGCTG
Source organism: Sphecodes monilicornis (assembly GCA_913789915.3). Lineage (NCBI taxonomy): Eukaryota > Metazoa > Arthropoda > Insecta > Hymenoptera > Halictidae > Sphecodes > Sphecodes monilicornis. The sequence goes on from OU565292.1 coordinate 4,346,635, forward strand.
ACTCTCGGTTTGGGCGGTCATTTTCCTCCTTCAATACCATGTTTTTAACCAATTATCTCAGATGACCGTTTCCCTTACCAATTTTCCGAAAATTGCAATGAACTAATCCGCTTGTCCCACGATGAAACTTACGCCCACACCAACCTTACATTTTTTACGCCATCCGAAATTAAGTCACTTCTTCATCACTCACACTTCGTGAAATATTTCTACACACACGAGCCGCAACGTTGTATTTACATGTATCTTGTTTTCAAAAATATAGTATTTTATATTCTGTTAAATTGTGCATAATTCTCATATCTTCCTACCAACTCTATCACCTGAAACTGCTTTAAAGGGTCATAGGGAACGCGTAACAATCACGACTCAACGTGAGTTCGCGATAAAACACATATCTGGCAATTACATCTGGTAAGTAATTTTTTTTTACGATCTTCTTCCAAATCATTTTCTATCTCTCATGTTATTAATTTCTATCTATTATTCAGGTATTATTTTAAAAATAGAAGCATTTCGCAAATGTAAAGATTTGTATTCCCAATTAAGGAAGGCATCGAAAGATGTGGTAGATTATTTGTTTTTGATTGCAAAAATAAAAGAGACGGTTGAGATTTCGACAGAAGATTTGAAGACATTAAACAAATCATTACCGAACTTTACTTTTTTTTCTTTACAGGTTTACAGTTTATTGGAAATTATTTGCATCATTTTGAATTTATTAAAGTTAAAATTAATTTAAATTTCTTTTCTTCTTATATTTTATTTTTATTCTTATACTTATTATGTTTTATATAGTTTATCATACATATATTATATAATTGATCATTATACAGGGTTCCCACATAAATGGGAACACAGAAATATCTGTCGTATTTACAGTCCTATCAGAAAACTTCAGAGGACAAAGTGACACTATTGCAGGGGGCAAATATAATGGTAAGGAAAAAAATTTTTTATGTCGTGTTTTATAATGAAATTTCAAGGTCACCGATGTTTTTTTAAATGGAATAGTATATTTTTTTACGATACCATGATAGACAATAAAAAACTGAATTTAGTGGATACCACCTTTTTGACCTTGAAATGACCTTGAGCAAGAATAATCATGTTGGAGCGGATAAAATGTGGAAGTTTAAAATTTACGTGTTTCAGCAAAGATTACGCGTTGTTTACGTCGGGTTGACCTTTACAAACCACAATAAATGTTTGAAATATTTTTCATAGTAAATAGCGTATGTTTATGTTAGAGTATGTATCATTGAGATCGTTAACAGAAGGTTAATCGGTTAGAATAAGTACGTTGTTCCTTCTGCATTATTCGAATTCGAAACGTGAAAGTGATAACAATGCGTTATACTGTACAGGAACGAATCGATATGGTTTTCATTTATGGCGAAAGCCACCAATATTTGAGGCAAGCAGTACGTTTGTATCGTAAAAAATTTGTGAATCGTATTTGTCCTTCGTTACACGCATTTTCCGTTGTGGTAAAACAATTTAAAAATACTGGTAGTGTAAGTTCTAAAAATCGTAATAATTACTACAGCATGTTCTTCAATTACGTCTCAGGAAATCGACAATGCCTATAGATCATTTAATGCAAGATTGCAATATTGCACAAATGAGGATGGTCAACATTTCGAACATTTATTATGATTTGTAAAGACCAACCCGCCGTAAACAACGCGTAATCTTTGCTCAAACACGTAAGTTTTAAACTTCCACATTTTATCCGCTCCAACATGATTATTCTTGCTCAAGGTCATTCCAAGGTCAAAAAGGTGGTATTCACTAATTTCAGTTTCTTATTGTCTATCATGCTATTGTAAAAAAATATACTATTCTATTTAAAAAAAACCGGTGACCTTGAAATTTCATTAAAAAACACGACATAAAAATTTTTTTTCTTTACCCTTATATTTGCCCCCTGCAAGAGTGTCACTTTGTCCTCTGAAGTTTTCTGATAGGACTGTAAATACGATAGATATTTAGGTGTTCCCATTTATGTGGGACACCCTGTATATCATTTTATGTTTGATTTATTATATAATTTATAGTAAAATTGTTTATAACATTAATAAAAGTGATTAAACAAACAAGAAACGTATCATATTCTATATCATTTAAAAGAAATTATGGTAATTATTTAGAGGTTTGCCCTCCTCACCGATTTTGATAACCCTGAAATATGTTGTCAAGGTCATTCTGAACAATTTTTCCCTATAAATGTTACCTATACTTGTATTTTGCCGCAGAGTAAAATGGTGTCGTGTATTCTCCCGTTAGACATAAAATTATACGCGATTGTAAGATCTAATCGCCGAGTTACGCCTCGGCCACTGTCGGGAGGAGAATTTTGTAGCGCGAGCAACTCGATCACCTCATCGCGATTCATTGTAAAATTAATAGTTTGTCTTACATTGAATGCGGTCGTTTGTTACTGCCGTGCATTTCTTTTTATTAAACAACTTCGCCCCTCCACGTGGAATCCTGCCCCGTGATCGAGTTATTCAGACAACTTGCAATTCTAGGGAGTTTTTAACGAATTAGACCGTTTTAGTGTTCAGACGATTTTTGTACAGTATCTTTGAAGTGCTTGACGCTTGATATCGGAAGCGACCGAGGTTAGGTTCAGTGAGAACGGCTGCCTAGAAAAGGTACTTCTAGGGACGTTTTCGCCACTCCTCTGGAGGCCCGGAAAATACAGATTATATACATACAGGGTGGCCCACATAACTCTAAACAGCTCAATATCTCGAAAACTATGCCATCGATTTTAAAGTTCTTAGTCTTAAATTGCATGGAACTGAAGGGCCTTTCTGACTACATAAACGTGAAGTGGCCTCCCTTCCCCTTTAACGGGGGAGGGGAGGTACCTTTGTAATTTTAAATGGAACCCCCTATAAAATGTTACATATTTAGATTCTACAGGAAAAAAACAAGTCAATTTTGTCTGAAACATTTTTTTGTCAGATACTTCCATGATGAGATATAACAGTTTGAAGTTTCGAGTTGTAGGTACTTGAAGCGCTCGGAAATAGCGTTATGGAATTATACGCGCTTGAGTCCTATGCTTATTCGTGAAGAAATAAAATGTACTTTAAATTAAATGTTCAAAATGTCCACCACGGGGCTTGTAAACATTTATTTACTCGAAACATCAAAGTTGTTCTAACATTTTTTAACATTTCGGGAGTCACTGAAGCGCAAGCGTCACGTATTCTTTGTTTCATATCCTCTTTTGTCGTCGGTGGATCAAACATAACTTTGTCCTTTACATATCCCCATAAGAAAAAATCTAATGGTGTTAGATCGGGGGATCGAGGAGGCCATTGACGAGGTTCCCCACGACCTATCCATTTGTTCCCAAATTTTTCGTTCAAAAATTGCCTGGTGATGATTGCAAAATGTGGAGGTGCGCCGTCTTGTTGGAACCACATTTCTCTTCTAAATTGCAGTGGCACATCTTCCAAAAGCGCGGGCAAATGATTTTTTAATAAATCACAATAACTTGCAGATGTTACAGTTTCTTGAAAAAAATAAGGTCCAATCACAAAATCTCCTATTAGGCCACACCAAACATTTAAAGACCATCGATGTTGAAAGGGAACACATCGCATCCAATTTGGGTTTTCCACGGCCCAATAATGCAGATTATGTCTATTTACATGCCCTGAATTCATAAAAGTGGCCTCATCGGAAAAAAGTATTTTGCACAAAAAGTCATTTTCCACAACACCCTGCAGCCACTCACAAAATCTTACGCGGTGATCGTAATCTGCTATCGAAAGCTCTTGTGATAAAACCATGTGATATGGATGATACTTTTGCCGTTTCAAAATTCGTTGAATCGATGAACGGCTAATATGTGATGTTTGGGCAAGTGTACGTTGACTAATATGAGGATTTAATGTAATTGCAGCAAGAATACTGGCACTATTATTTTCATTAGTGACAGCTTTAGGTTTATTGCGAGTTTTTTTACACAATTCACCGTGCTCGCGAAGCCGCTTTTCTAAATTATGAAATGTTGCATGACATTTCTTGATCCCATAACGTTCAAAAAACATCACTGCTGCACGCCGATAATTTTTTTGGCATTCACCTAACGTTAATAACATATTCACTTCTGTGTCAAAAGTAGCCATAATCACAATGTTACTGCTTGAATAACAGCTCTAAACTGAAAACGTTTTCATAGATAAGTGAGTCAAACTCAAGAATTGTAAATATTATTGTTTGTGTTTCTTCATGAATAAACAATGGACTCAAGCTCGTATAATTCCATAACGCTATTTCCGAGCGCTTCAAGTACCTACAAGTCGAAACTTCAAACTGTTATATCTCATCATGGAAGTATCTGACAAAAAAATGTTTCAGACAAAATTGACTTGTTTTTTTCCTGTAGAATCTAAATATGTAACATTTTATAGGGGGTTCCATTTAAAATTACAAAGGTACCTCCCCTCCCCCGTTAAAGGGGAAGGGAGGCCACTTCACGTTTATGTAGTCAGAAAGGCCCTTCAGTTCCATGCAATTTAAGACTAAGAACTTTAAAATCGATGGCGTAGTTTTCGAGATATTGAGCTGTTCAGAGTTATGTGGGCCACCCTGTATATGTTAGCTTCCGCGCGTTTAAAGGTCGATTTATACTCATCAGTTGAGTGCCGGCTCACTGGCACTCGGAGAGAGACAAATGTATAAACACTAGATACGACGACAGAGTAGCCAAACTAGTGAGCCGGCACTCGGCACTGAACTGATGAGTATAAATTAGGCATCTACAGAAGTTGCTCGATCGGAGGTGGTTTTCAAGTGTTACATCCATTCCACACGCCCGCGCGTCTCGCTCCCGTGAAGGTCATAGTTCTCAAGCCACCGTAATATAATTTTTTAAAACACTACCTAAAGTTTACATTGCACTTTATATCCTCCGTATATTGATTGAGAAATGCTTATATTACTATTAAATAACTGAATTTCAGCATTGTGTAAGGAATAATTAAAATATTTAGTTGTACCTACTATTTTGAATTTCGAGGTTCCACAAGGTTCTTATTAGAAAGAAAAAAGAAATTTTGTTGAAATTTGAAAGTCGAAAAATTGAATTTTGGCCACAAAAAGCGGACTCCTGGACCACTGTGCGTCGGGCGGTAGCCGACGGCCGCCTTGGGTCATTGAGTTATCGGTCGACGCAGGGATTTTTATGTGGAGTGTGATGAGTGAGGGTTTTGGGAAAGGTAGCCAGGTGTTGTGTTGTCCCAAAAAATTGGGTACAACGAATCTTTATGCGCGACGGATTCTTAAAGTCGCGGCTGCTATGTTTATGCAATCGGTTGCAATGTCTGTCGCCGATTACCGAACTCTGCCCGTGTCAGTGTCGCCAGATCGGTTAAATCGGGGAATATAGTTTACCACTTCTCTGATGACCAGAGTAATACAGGGTGTCCCAAAAGTGTCACGGTTCTTTCAAAGGAGAGGTTCCTGAGGCCATTTCAGGCAACATTTTCCTTTGCAAAAATGGCCGTTTCGGCATTGTTAAGGAGTTATTAACGAAAAACACGGACCAATCAGAGCGCGACCTAGAGGCTTATTGGCAGTGCGACAGCAGTCGAGCGATGGTGATACACCGCGGACGAAAGCAAGGAACAAACAAGAGAAGAAAATTTGTCGAGTCCTATGTCGGATAGTTGAAATTTGAATATGTTGTAGTCTTTAGTAACCTATGAACGAATCTCAAAGGATTTTTCGATATCTTAAAAAATGTTGGTTTTACAGACGTGTAAAGAAAAGTGTCAACTTTTTTTCATTAAATTATAACACTAGAACTAACGTACCGAGTGTTAAGCGATGTACATAGATTTGCGCTGTTCATAGACGTTAAGCTTTCCTTTCCTTTTTTTTTCCTTTCCTTTCATTTCTTTTTCTTTATTTCATTTATTCATCCCTCATAGCCTTTTTGCCCTTGTCCGTATATTTCGTATTTCACCATAATTGTACATCTGGTAACCAGAAACGTCCTCCGAACGGTACCTCGAGGTACCCATACATAAAACGGTTCCTTTTGTTCAATCACGTCGTCGGCTCAGCGTCGACCGAATCCAGCTCGGCCAGGGATTTCCAACAACCCCCTCCAGAGACAGTCTTGCCGCCTAAAATGCAACGGAACTCCGAAAAAATAGAATTTCTTCCGCCAATTAGAGTTCGCTTTCCAACCATACGTCATTTCCGTTTTGTGTAACTAGCCAATAAGGTATAGATGTAAGTCGACGACGATCCGGGAGCTGTCCGGCATCGTCACTCTGAAATCGTCAGCCGAATAGAGAAGTTCAATTCAAAATATCGCATCGCACAATCCGGATCCATCATTCGTTTAAATAAAATTCAAGGAATATTAACAAATCAAAATATCCGTGTCACATTAATCGAATCAACCCTTCACAGTAAGACGTGCAGGGAAAACGCAGTTTCTACGCGGTGCCGAAATCATTCGGAACGGAGTCTTACAATCTCTGCTGGATCAAACACCGAGTTGATCATCACCGGTAAATTGCGCAAACACCGAGGAAAATGAGTTTTTAGGGGTTTATAGTGAACGCATAAGAGTATCTATTGAAAATATTTCTATGGAAATTTACAAATTAATTTTTCCGATAACGAGTTCGATTTAATATCAGAAACTGTATCAGCTCTGCTTCCAATAAAGCTGGCTGTGGAAGCATTATCTCGGAAGGATTCCAACTTATTAACAGCGAATCAACAATAAATTTTATTTTGCAATCACTTAAAGATCAGGACACGCCACTATCTGAGGAATTATAACAGTGTATTGAAAATTCGGCTTGACTGCGTTTTGGAGAACTCCGTGTTCTTAACTTTCTTGAACTTTTTTTTACGTGATCCTGTAGATATCGATGAAGACATTCCGAAAATGTATGGTTGGTAGGAATTCACTGGTTTATAAGTTATAAGCGTGTAAAGATGAGCAGTTTTAAGCGTTTTTGACAGGTTAGAGCGTCGCCATATTGGATATTCGTTGAGTGGTAGAGGTAGGTAGGTCTGTTCGGCGTATGCGCTGTATACATTGTGAGTGTTCAGCGCATGTATTAGATAGTATGGTATATTTGCGGGATCGGCTAAATAGTACTGAGCGTATGCGCTAGATTTCAATTCAGTGGTTACACATACCTTGTAAACATAAGCAATTTCAAGTGTTTTTCACAAATTAATTATTAATAAGTTTATTGTTGATTTTGAAGTGGCTAGTTCAAGTATTAGAAATGTTAACTTTAGAAACATGCCAAGTAGTAAAGAAGAAGCAATTACTTGGGCTCAGGATTGTGGATTGTTGCGGAAACTTAAAAAATGTCGTACTCATCGGTGCGAAATGAAAATTTATAACAATAATCGTGGAATCGGTCGTTTTCGGTGTCCAGTAATTAAAATATACAGAATCACATACAGGATTTCAAACAGAAGGTACAGTCCAAGATGGTTTGAGGTTAAGTCGTCGTGAGAGCGGAGAAGGCCGGCCCGACAATGGTACAATGTTTCGCATTTTGATTTAGTAAATGTGTTATTATGTATTACGTACGTGTTTGTGCTACCATCTAATGGATTTGTTCGGAAGTATTTAGCCTGTTTCGTGTGTATTACCTAGCAAATCATTATGGCGGCGCTGTAACCTGTCAAAAAGGCTTAAAAGTGTTCAACTTTATATGCGTATAACTTTTTAACTAATGAATTCCGCGCATTAAGATTTTCATTTTCGGTGTTTTCTTGTCGAAATCTATAAGATTGTATAAAAAAACTTGAAAAAATAATTCTCCAAAACGCGGTTAAACCGAAAATTCGTATATAGGAAAGGCATAGTGAACTAGAAAATATTTTAAGGTATTTACATAATTATAACAACTTTAAAAAAGAAAACGAAAATGAATAAAAGAAGCTAACAAGGTTAAATTTAATTAAGCTCTTCGTTCTTCAATTTCCACAAAAACATTTATGAAAAGCAAACACAAACCTATCCAGAAAAATTCGTTGAAGATTTATCCAAAAGATTTATCCAAAACCGTCAGACGAGAGACCGAGTTGTTAGAAGATGAAGGACATCGGAGCAAATATTTAGAGAAAGTATATCGCTCATTATTAACAATACCACTAACCAGCGTGGATGAGGAAAGAGCATTTTCAACTGCAGGTAATTCTACTGCGGACTCCTTCGATGCCCCATCTGCCCTGCACGTTTTCCAAAAACCCGTTACTCTTCGTTAAAACTTTTAGCATTGTAATGACCTATTGTACACATTTGGTAACCAGAAGTCGAGCCATCGTCGAGTTCTTAATTTCCGCATTCTTTATTCGAGTCAAGGCGCTTTTCTGGTTTATGGCTACGATACCCCCTTGGGACACGCGGATTCCCCGCTCGGGGGTAAAAGCGTACCTGCGAGTGACTCCCGGTTTGGGGGCGGTCATTTACTCTTTCCATTCCATTTGAAAACACGGTTCCATCGAACAGTTGCTGAAATGAAAACAGGCAGTGTGCTGTTGAGAGGCCGTTAACCTCGTCAGCTGTTCTGAACTAGTCTTCCTACGGTCGCGAGCATGGACGGACGATTTTTCGTGCACGGGCAGTCGAAACTGTCGATTTACGTGCATCAAATGTGAACTAGTTGTGCGTGATATGTGGATTTCTGTGAATCACTTGTGTGGCTTTCATTCAACGTTTGTGGACCCAAAGGATATGTGTGAATAATTTTACTGTGATCGTGAATAAATTAATAATGTGAGCCGGATTGTGCAGTGAATTGACATTGACCCCTTCTGCTCGATAATTTCATAGAGCAAATAATTAAAATGCTCTTGTGAATTTTACGAGTAGGCAGGTTCAATGTTGTACACCGAATAATTTGTGAATACAGGAATCATGTTCACCTCGCTGGGGTTCTACATGCAAACCAAGGTAAGCAACGCTTTAGCAGTATTGACGGTGTTAGACTGTGCGGTGGTCGCGTATCTAACAGCTGTTCGTGCCGCACGCCTTCGCCAATTTTAAAGTGTATGCCTTTTTAAACATAGGTCCGTAAAGAGGAAACTTGGAGCTGTCACGTCATTTTCATCGAATATTTAAAAAAAGTCCCGGCTATAAGAAAATTGCATTTGTTTAAAACATTTGAAAAATAAATGGTGAAAAAACCAATGTTTCCAAATCGAAATATTTTCAATAGATACTCTTGTGTGTTCACTATAAGCTCCTAAAAACTCATTTTCCTCGGTACTTTAGTTCTAGTGTTATAATTTAATGAAAAAAAGTTGACACTTTTCTTTACACGTCTGTAAAACCAACATTTTTTAAGATTTCGAAAAATCCTTTGAGATTCGTTCATATGTTACTAAATACTACAACATATTCAAATTTCAACTATCCGACATAGGACTCGAAAAATTTTTTTCTCTTGTTTGTTCCTTGCTTGTGGAGAGCGATAAGGTTTCGGAGGATCTGGCCACGGAGTGGGGAAGGTGACGAACCTTCTGGCAAGAGGACCATGATGAACAGCACTTACACGAGAATCTTTGAAGAGAACGGGTTTCTTATAAAATCTCTAACTTATACCTACTAATAAATATGACAAACACTAAATTGATAAAAAGCATGTTGATTAATGTAGACGTTCTTAACTATGAACAGCCATTAATTCAACGTCATAGTATGCAATATTATACATAGATATATATATATAAAAAATATTTGAGAACAGACTGAAAAACGATCATTTTGTTTGTCTGGATTTCCTGTTATGCAGAGCAAGAACAAGAAAAAATAGTTTGTAATTAAAAATGAAACGAGTATGCTGTGCGTTCTGAAACGAATGCTCTTAATTAATCCTTAATGGCTAATCGATAGTGTTCTTACCTGTCTATTTCATTTATGTACACAGGGTGGGGCCTTAAATGGGAACAGTTAATTATCTCAGTTAATTATCTCCATTTATAGTTCTCCGCAACAATTTCTCACAATCAGTGAGAAGTTACACTATTTTAGAATGATCAAAGTATTTGTAACTTCCTACACGTACTTTACAGTTAAATAAATTATTAGTTTTATATAGTTTAATTATGTAATACAATATAATATTAATTATTTATTAGTTCAATATAGTTTACTATATTGGGCTACTTACAATAAGAATCTAAGTAGTTTAAGAGCCAGTCAGTCTTAATATACACGTGGAAATTAAATTCAGTCCTTGTATAGATCGAACGGTAGCTTGAATACAAAATGGAACGAATTAACATTTGTGCACGCACCTTACTTACAAAATTGACTCGCTCGATAAACAACGACGAATATAGTAAGATACCAACCTACGCATCGAGAATGTAGTCTGGCCATTGAAATATGAGTAATGACAACGAACTATTGATTTGTAACAGATCGTTTTCTCACGTTGAATACAAAATTTCTCATTTTATTTTAAATTAAAAACATCGGTAAATTTTAAGTTTAATCGATAGTTTAAATTTCATAGAAAAAAAGAAATGAAATTCTATGTATAAGACTATCCAGCTCAGATTGTCAGCGTGAGATAATCCATGCTTTATTTATCGTAGCTCAATTTTGTCTGTTTAAATTTTAAGAAGGTTTTGTTGCCTTTGTAACTAGAGACTGCTTCAACTTGGAATTTTCTTCTTCTATATTTGCTTCCAATGTCGTCAACTGATGTTGAAATCGTAGTAATAAATTAATTTCATTTAGCTGAAACCACATAATTTCTTAATTGAAATACAGAACTTGTAGGCAATATTCGGTGTGCCACTACTAACAGCTGAAAATTGGAATATTATAGAATTTTTTACACGCCTAATCTGCCATATTTGTAGTGTAATGAACATAATTTGTCTCAAGTGAACTATTGTTATGTAGCCGGCAATATTTCTATGTATCAACATCTAGGTGCCTGTAGTAGTCTACTTCGGTCCGTTGTACACAAATACTATACAATATAATAGTGTTGCTATAAAGCAACAAAAATACTCATTCCGAGCAATAGAATATTTTTAAAACATAATAATAGATCGTGTAATAAGTTCGTTCGCGTCGACGCGCAGTGGAGCTGTTTCAATAATCTAGCGGAAAAAAGTCGCCGGCCGGACAGAAATCAGTAATTAAGTGCAAATATTTATTATTTGTTTAAAAATATCACCGACATTGTTTTACTACCCTTAAAACTTTTACCTTTCAGCTATTAAAGGTGTTTTAAAATCAAAATTCGTATTTTGTAGTTTCTTGGGCTGTAGGAAACGAATATAAATTGTGATTATAGAAAAAACTTTTTGAGAACAATTTTATTTAGAATAAGGAGAAAAATAATTGAATATTTTATTTATAATGAAGAGACAAATATTATATATCTCAAATATATAGTAATATCGTACTAAAAAAGTATGCGGTGTCTATAAAAAAACTTAAGGTTTCACCTTAAAAATATAAGAACTAATATAATAATAGAAAATATAAGAATATAATAAATCGAAAATAAAAAAACATTCATAAGAGCAGCCACCCCGATCAGAATAAATTTCATTTCAAAGGTTTTTTTGTAAAATCAATAAAAAGTTATTCTGGCGGACATACTTATAACTTATATAATATTATATATTAATACTTATAATTTATAGGATTCACCCTACATGTAGTGTTGCAACCATTTGCAGCTATAACTCGTGAATATATTCTCTATAAAGTAAATAGAACAAAACAGCGGAAAAATTTGTAGACTACACGAGGCTCTTGCCTCGGATATCTAAAACTTTTTCAAAGAAAATTTATTGAAAAATTCCGTCCGTCACTTCTGTGATCATACTTTATTATTCATATGGAAGTTAAGATACTCATGGATGAGGCTTAATTTATTACTTACTTACAATTATTAACAATCTGATAAATCTGTGGTTGTCAGAAAGAACGCCGCATGTCACATACTTTTACTTTCGAGATATTGTCGTTTAAAGTTTTGATCATTAATTCTTTGACATACGACATTTTTCATGACTTTTTTTCTGGTAAATACGTAAATCCTATACTATAAAGCTAAATCAATGCATAAACTCAAACATTTTCAAATTGTGACACGCGGCGTTTTGCCTTGTAACCACAGAAATATATACTAAGGAATCGGCCCGCCTTTTTTTCGATCATCATTTTTATGAAATACATATAAAGATACATACCGTGCTGCTCTAGATAAGACAATAGTACATACACCACATTTGCTTATAATCTTCGCAGAAAAGATTGATTGAAAATAAACATGGAGGGAACGAAAAATTTTATTCCGATATCTCTGTCCTAGTGGCTCGTGATATGACAAAGATTCATTCATGTTGAATGGGTCATGATTTTGGACTTTTCTCCCGCTACATTAGTAGTATTTTCTGCCATCCAGAAAATGTTATGGACACGCTGCGTGCCATGAATTCCTACTTTTTTAATATAAACTGCGGCGCCGCACATAACAAAGATGGCATGATGTTTATTTGACAGCTGTGAGCGCATAGTGGTAATTCAGATAGAGTGGTACATGTCACATATTTTGTGGACAATGCTTTGACGTGGCAGCGAACGAGTTAACTGCAATGTTTATATTGTTATATTAGGTTTGGGTTAGATGTGCTTTATACGAGCATCAATCAGTTTTCTTTCTCTTTTGATCAAGTTAGTGTGTTTTTGAGATAAGCGAATATTCATTTTCGTCACATAATTCTCTTTTATTATTAGAAGTAAGAAGGTATGGAAATTATAAAAAAAGTGTGTAGTATTTGTGGTACTATTGCTATCAAGAAACGGACCCCTGCAAAATGAATGAAAAGATTTAAACATGGAGATTTTAACTTACACGTTTAAAAACGGAATGGCAGGCAATCAACGATTAATGTAGATGAAATTGTGAATTTAATCTTTCAAAATTCAAATTGTACGACTAAGGAAATTGCCAATATATTACATTGAATTTCAATTGTATTGTTATGACTAGGGATGGGATCAAGTACCTCGCAAACAGGTTCGAACTTTGGTTGGTTGAATTCGAACTCTCTATAAGTACTTCGAAAAATAGAAATAGCACTCCTAAGTATACTCGAACCTATGCCAGATAGTTTCGAACCGTTTACGAGTACTTTGGTAAACGGAAGTAATATTTGCAAATATATTCAAATCTTGGTCGAACAGATTCGAAACTTTTATGAATATCGTACCAGAAATTCTCTGCTTTTTCTAATTTCTCATTATTTTTTACTTTTAAAATCAATTATGCTGTCCTTTAATGCATAATTTAATTCATGTGTAACTATAATTTCATAATCTATCAGATTGTCATATGGACACATATCCAGTAATCTAATTGCAGCTTTCATTATCAATAATAACAACCACTACCACCCCTCTTTACTTTTCAATCGATAAATGTGCGACAATTACGTGATCGTTATGAAGTGCCTAAGAACCCATTAGAGGTATTGTATTCTGTAAAATATAAACATAAACAGTAATGGCCACTTCTGTACCATCAGAAAGAGTGTTTTAAAAAGCAGGAAATATCATGGATAGAAAAAGAAATAGGATAAAACAAAGTATTGTAAATGAAATATTATTCTTAAGTAGTTACGAATTTAAGTATGCAGTTCTGATTTCCAAGATTCGAGTACTACTTGTGAAAGATTCGATTCCTTTCAACATCGAAGTACGTATAAGTATCTTTTCGAAACTTGTAAGTACTCGTTCCGAGGTTCGATATCAGTTTGTATAAAATGAATACTTTTCAAATATAATCATTGAAACAGTATTGCTTTTAAGTAGTAATCTAAGCCCATGAAATGAAACTTGGTTATTGAAATTGACTCGGCTTCGTGAGTACATATTGAAGTTGATCCCATCCCTAGTTATGACAAATGCGAACGGATTTATTAAGCCACCAAATAATATGGTGTCCCAGTAGTACTTACAAGTCCATATTGTCAATTGGGTTAATCTTGAAATCATTGGAAATGATTTTCCGTAGAGATCGCTAACACACATTTTGTGGTCATCTTGTGACGTACAACAGGATACTAAGCCGACCACCACACATCCTGTATGACACAATCCAATAGGATGCGTGATCGAATTTGCGAGCTTATAATGGTCGAGCGAACCTCACGAAAACAGAATATGTCAGCGAAACCACACTCTAAAAGCCCGCAGTCCACTTTATTGGAAACTCGGTGCAACAAAGAGCACGTCCAGGAGAGAAATTTTTGCCCGGTGACGTTCACGCGCAACTTTAAAATACTTTTACGAATAAAAGAGGTTATATGCAACAGCGAATCTGACACACTTTGACAGGTCTTCTAGTTTCAATTTGACATTTCTAAATTGTACAGATACTTTTTACTGTGTCCCCGTGCTTAACCCTTTGCTGACTGGCGATTTCAAGCCAAAACCTGTCCGTACAGTCAAGAACTTTTCTACATTTGAATATAAGATCAAAGCTTTATATTCTAACAATCTTAGCCTCAACTAAGATTATTGAGAATGTCTGAAACGCTCTTACAAAGATCTATGCAGCAGCTTTCTGATCTAGTAGCTTTGTTCGCAGCTTTTGGGTCATTTCATGCCAAATCGATCACTTTTTGCAGGCACCATCGTCCATTTTGTTCTAAATGAAATAAGTCATCATTTTGCCTGTTTCGAATTTTTTTAGAAATGACAGGCCTTCGAAATTTGCAATTTTTGCCCATTATGGCGAAAAGGGGCTTCATTTACGATTTTTTATCTCAGGAACTGTTTGTCCGATTGAGCTACACTTTTTTTTATTTATTCGGAGAGGATTGAGCTATTACAAAATAATTTTTTCAACCTCAACAATCAACTTTACAATGTCGAAAAATTTAAACAAATTCTTTTTTTACGTTTCTTCAATGAGCGGCCAGAATGATTTAAATTTTGGAAAAAAATACGGTTATATTCCTCGAAGTTTCCCTTTTAAAATGAACCGTTGAAAAGGGATGGTTATATGAAAATTAGCGTCACAATGAGCTGGAAAGGGCGCGTCGTGTACCCCTGTTTCAGGTGGATGCGAGTCGAGCGCACCGCTATTATGGTCCGTTGTCTACACCGCTGGTCTCGAGAAAATACCAGCAGACTGTATACGAATTGTATATGTTCTACAAAATAGGTGTCGTCGCTAGATGGAAACTTCGAGAAGGTGGTGGTTTTCTTCCATCGGGAAGGGATAAGGTGGGTTTATGGTAAAAAGTATGGGATGGACTTAAGGATTACGGGAAAAATTATAAGAAAAATTATTTCATTACACTAAAAACAGAGCCATCATTATCGCACGAGCAAGTTTTGCATAGCAGTTCTTTATTCGATAATGGGGTAAAGTCATGAAAGCTTCTAGTGCCTTCAATTGATAATGCTGTTGCAAAGCGATTTGATCGCGATTAAAACAGCAGTAGCTACACGTCGCATGGATACGGACACTGTTATAACAGACTATAAACTAATTTTAAAATCTATAATGTGTGAGCAAATAAAGAAGTACTATGTGAAACTTGCTCGTGCGATAATGCTGGCTCTGATTTTAGTGTACTGAAATAGTTTTCATTATATTTCTTCCCATAATACCTAAGTCTACCCCACAGAATGATACTATTCATACTTCTGACCATAACCCTTCTTTATTCCTTCCCAATAGAAGAAAACCACCACTTTCTCGTGGTTTCCATTAAACAAGAACCCCTTTTTGTAGAAAGTAGAAGATAGTCAATTAGTATAGAAACTAACATCTATAAATGAAGTTATAATAAAAATGGTGGCGTTGGCCAAGAGTGGTTACTAATGTTGTTCTCGAGGTATAAATAGGGTTATTTAGTCGTATTCAGTCTGCTGGTATTTCTCGAGACCAGCGGTATAGACAACGGACCATAATAGCGGTGCGCCCGACTCGCCTCTACGTGAAATGGCGGTACATGGTGCGGCGTCCTTTACCTGCTCATTGTGGTGCCAATTTTCATATCACCATTCTTTTCAAGGGCTCGTTTTGAAGGGGAAACTTCAAGGAATATAACCACATTTTTTCAAAATTTAAATCACTTTAGCCCCTTATCGAAAAAACGTAAAAATTGAAATTTTTTAAATTTTTCGACATTATAAAGTTGATTGTCGACGTTGAAAAAATTATTTTGTAATAGCCCAATCTTTTTTTGTTTCAGCAATATTCGAACATGAAAACACAGGCATACTTGTGATCATCCGTGAAATGTTAAGTATGGATAACCTCAGATCTTCTAAAATATTAAATACGAAAAAATACGCGAGTAAGACTGAGAAGGATTGATACGAGGGCTTGGAAAAGTTATGGAATTTTTTAGTAGGTTTTATTTAAAATAAAGTAGGGAACTTTTTGAAAGAACATTTTCGCCTTATAAGTTCCAATGTGGACAGATAATGAAAAGCTTTTGATAGTAAAAATCTTTGTCTGAATAGAATTTTTAATAGTATAACAACATAAATTTTCCTAAAGCACGAACAGACAGTTCATCAATTCTAAAAATGTTTTCAATAATCATGACAAATATTGAATACTCTTTCATGAATAGTACTACGACAATGAAAGTTATTATTACCGTTAAAATGATACTCTGAATACATTATTTCTCTTATGAAATCTTTTTTAGTAATCAGTTTAAAATAATTTGTTTTCATGGAACTTGTATTACACAGGTTATAAAATACTTGTTTCATAATAACACCTTTCCAAGTAGTACCTCTGAGTAGCTTATCTTCTATAAAAATTCCACAAGAACTGATATTTTCTTGAATAAATCAGTTCGAACATTTCTCCGATTGATACATTATGGAGAAAAAAAGATAGTATACATGAAAATACATCATATTTTAATTATCTTTTTGTACATTTACAGGTAATGTTATATCTTTGAATAGAAAAAAAGTTGAACTTTTAAATCTTAAACAAAGATTACATAAAGAAGTAGAAATTTGCAAAACATAAAAAATGCCTTAAGCCTCACTGTCCATTAGGTCCAAACATTTTATTTTATAAAAATCTCATAACTAATCATTTTTGTTCGTTTACACCAGGGATGGGAAATTTTGCCTCAATTGAGGCAAAACCGTCCACACCGTAGCGCCCTCTGCCCCCCCCCCCCAGCAAGCGCGGTACAATGGGGCAACAAAGACACGACAGTGACACAAAGATAGTGACTTCATACATATAGGTTAGGTAAAAACTTACACCTTGTAGCAAGAAAACGAATTTCTTTTAATAATAAAATTTCAGATCAACAAATCTGGTTGAAATAAATATAAGTAGACTTGCGGATTTGATGCATTTATAACGAAAATGGCCTGTTCAAGTATGAAACTGCACATACATCAGAAGAATTGGACGATGTTATATTATTTTCGATTTCCTAAAATTATCAAAAAAGGAAATTCATTTTCATTTAATATCTGTTTCCTTAATATCGGCTTGGATCATTTTTAGTTTGTATAAAGATCCGCAATCTAATCATAACCTATCTTTCCTTTTATTTGTAAGATGATCAGTATAAAATTGTATTAACCCTTTGCAATCGGCAAATTTCTCTGATGGAAGTACCAGATAATCGGAGCAAAAGCTTTTCGGAGTTATTTTTCCTTAACGATAAATGAGTTAAAGCAACTACATATATGGATATTAAAGAACAAAGAATATGTTGAAGCTTATACAGGGTGTCCCATTTAAATTAAGATTGTAAATAATCTCGAAGACATGAGATTTAAAAAATATAAACTGACATACGTCCTTCAGTGTTTCCAGTGGGGAATCAAATGGCACTACTAGTTTTTTAATGCGTGGGCGTTTTCAAGGTTATTCCAAGGTCATTATGTCTTTATTTATCATAAACCCATATTTTTTATTACGGAATCATATTCTACGTAAAAAAAATGCACAACTTTTGTTTGAAACAATTTTTGTAAGTTCAATATTTTTTAAGATATGTGGCGAAACATCTTTTAAAATTTATGCTGATACCACATCTGGTAGGCTTACATCTTCAAGTATTATTAGTAGTTTGAGATCAACAATGTTTCGATATTTCTCTCTGTCAAGTGTAATAGAGATAAACATAGCTGTGTTTATAAATATATCTGAGAATGTGCTATCAAAACAGGTTAAGTTTGTGACTGAAGCCTAGCAGACAGACAAAACATGTGGTTTCAGCACAACGGTTGCCCAGCTCATTATTCACGTATTGCACGGCAAATACTAGATCGAGATTTTACTGACCGTTGGATAGGTCGAGGTGGTCCAGTTTCCTGGCCAGCGAGATCACCTGATCTAACATCACCCGATTACATCCTATATGGTTATCTTAAGAAAAAGGTATAACACGATCCACCTATTACAGCAGAAACCATGAGAAAGCAAATTATAACTGCATGTCGTAATATCACGAGAAGAAATTTATTATGTGGTCATGAGTCTTTTATTAAACGATCTACTAAGTGTCTACAAGTTGAGGGTAAGCAATTCGAGCATTTCTTATGATGTTCTTAAATGAAATAAAAAACCTTCCAGAAGAAAGTAACGTTGTCACTTTAATAAAAAACAAAATTATCCTTAACATAAACATGAAAAATCAGCAAAATATCTTAAAAAATAATAAACTAACAAAAACAATTTTCAAACAAATTTGTGCATTTTTTTACGTAGAATATGATTCCGAAATAGAAAATATGGGTTTATGATAAAAAAAGACAAAATGACCTTGAAATAACTGAAAACGCACACGCATTAGAAAACTAGCATTGCCATTTGACTCCTCACATTAAAGGACATGTGTCAGTTTGTTTTTTTTTTAAATCACATGTCTTCGAAATATTTTACAATCTCTACTTAAATGGGGCACCCTGTATATTGTGTTTAATAGTACTTATAATACATACAAAGCAAACATTTTTAATTTTTGTAATTTTTCAGATGCAATTGCAATTTTTTAGAAGTTCAGACGATCATGAATAAGCTCATGCCGCCAGAATGGCGACAAAGGGTTAAACCTTCCTACATATCAGGGCTCAATAGTCTCCTTTGTACAAGGCACGTATACATATACATGTGTATACTTGCATATGTAAATTGCAATTAATAGGAATTACATGAAGAGATAAAAATGGCACTTTTTAAAATTTCTTTATTTTAGCCCATAATGAAAATTTAAATTATGCCTTTTGTAGATCTATATTAGTTATACATATGCCAAAAAATTCATCGAAATCGGTTGACGCAGAAAAAAACGACGCTCATCGAGAAATGTAAGAAACTTTGGATTTTAAGCAGAAACTGGCCAAAAGTCGTGAAAAACTGCGGTTATCACCACTTTCAATCGCTTGTAGCTCATATGCTCGTTAACTGATTTCGATGAAATTTTAGGCATATGTATAACTAACATAGATCTACGAAAGGCATATTTTGAATTTTCATTGCGGGCTACAATAATAAACTTTTTTGCACGTGATTTACTAAATCAATGCTTCTAATTGCTCAAAAAAAGTCGTGGTCTGGTCAAATTTTAAGAAAGTTATTTTGATTTAAAGTGCGAGCGAATACTTTTGTGAGCCACTGTATGTATGTAATTAACTTATCAAAATAAAATTTTGGTTAAAATATTTGCTACGTTTACTCGAACACCCTGTATGTATATGGAAGTTGCACGGCACGGAGGGCAACTTTCTCGCAAATGCAAATATTTTTTTACATCACTGTTTTATCAAAAAACCAGAGGAAAACTCGCTCGGACAGGTCTCATGTGTCTAAAACGCTATGCATAAATGTGTATAAATGGATTTAATTTCAATATCATTAATTTTTATCAACGATGTTGTTTCTTGAGCATTCATAGAAAAATTGTTTCATTAAACGAAATCCCGGATCTAGTGCTTTGGAATTCTGTCTCGACATAATTGGCAACAGACTGCGCACTTCATTCGAGTATGCTCTTGACTACTTAGATAATAATAATCCCCATCGAGGAAAGAGTCCAACTTTCATATCCGGGAAATAATGAAAATACGCGTAACACTATTTACGCTAACGATAAGTAGGATTATAAATGCGATTAAAAATATTTCTGTTGATAGAATTTTGACAGATATATGTATAAAGTAAGTAATTTAAGTAAATGCGTATATACAATACAGAAGTACATAAAATACATTGTAAATCCAGTATGTGCATGTATATTTCATAAAATTACAATTAATGAGTTATAAGCGTTGTCAGTAGACTAACAAGAAAAATACAAAGAATTTGTGACCTCCCTAATGTAATCTTTGTTGCATATAAACAGGTACATAAAAAGTGGTTTAACCACTTGGGCTGGCACCTATATCACAGATGCGTGTTATCTCGACGTGCGTGGCATGTCTTCCCAGCGCAAGTGGTTAAAGCAATTTTCCGAAAAAAACATAAAATGGTGGCTATACTACTTAATTACTTAACAGACTGGCAATTGGGGTTACTAAAGCTACACAGTCAAATTTCAAAGGGCGTTATGATTCAGCTTTGAAATATTTAAAACAAAAGCACACCTCATAAAGATCGTCCTCCTATACTAAATGTTTGCTCTAATATACATATAAAATAATTGCTAACCACAATCATAGATTACAGATGTCTATGCACTGAAAACATTAAAATATGTACATGACAAGTATCAGAAAATATAATATATGAATATATACATATACAAATATTAAAATATATAAATAATAAATATAATAATATTTCGGAATATTGAAATTGTCATGTTCTTTAGATCATATATAGACATTTTATGCTAACTATTAAAAATCAACACGAATGTTTGATATGTTTTAGTTCACGTTTTATGTACTATGTCTGTATTACGACATCATTATGAAGTTTTGTATAATATTTGTTATAATTTTCTGGTGAAATACAACCATAAGTACATTGTTTAATATATTTTTGTATTTTATAGAAACAATGGTGATATTTAAGTGTTTCCATTTCCGTATCATATGCTAGGCGCATACTTCATTTTTACAATCATTATTAATAATAATAATTTGAAGAAATTTTCATGATTCTTTTGTTTTCGATTTTTCTATTCTGTACCAACACTATGCAGAATATGAAATGAAATTCGTTATGTTTATTAAGTAGAAGTATAAAAAATCTTTGAAAATTTATTTAATTTTCTAAGTAAAAAATAAATTTATTTTACATGTATTCTTTTAATCTTACTTCTTCTAATAGCAACTATTATGTTCGTAAATGGATTTTATAGTCCAAATATAGTGACAAAGCAATTTAGAAAATTATCATTTATTCCAACATATGTAACAATTAATGAAGAAAAGATAGCATATCATTTTCTCCATTTGATTTCAAATTTAAGTAAGGTAAAGGCACCAGTAATTGACCATACACCAGTAGTTGACCAGTTTTTAGAAAAACATAAAAAATAAGGTTATCATAAGTTCTGCACTTTTGATGGAAGCGAACCTCGGATGACACAATATCTGTTGGTTAAATTTTAAAACAATTATATGCGAAGTGAAGTATGCATAGTAACAACGGACGTCTAAATTCATTAAGGTAAGTAATATACCGATATATTTCTATTTCCTTAACGTTTCCGTTAAGAACAGCTATACGGTTCAGGTAAACAATCCATACGTTGCGAACTTTTCGCGACTGAATTATTTACTTTTTAAATTCTCACAGCGTTTTATAAGTGATAAATGCATCGTTTCTGTTATTCTAACCTCAAAATAATAGTTTATTGAGTGGTCAAATTCTGAATACTGTTATTTGAACAATTTTCAGAAGTTGACCCCCCGATAAATCAACGTCAATTACTAACGTGACTCATTTAAATTTGTTTACGATTTATAATGTATCCATTTTACATCTAAGATTGTTAGGAGTACAAAACATAATTCTAAATTTTGTAGCATACTGTGTTTTAGAGGATGACCACATGGTCAACTATTGATTGCTTCCACGGTCAAATATTGACTCGCAACGTCTACTCTGTTCCGGAATTGAATTTGTTATAGAATTGATTTGTTTTACTTCTTATTTTATCCTTTAATTGTAATTTGTGCCGGCAATTGTTGAAACTAAATGATACTAAAATGATTTCTAACATTATTGCTTTAACCTTCTTTCTAGTATAAGTGGTCAACTACTAACGAACAGAAGGTGAATTACTAGGTTTTTCATTTTTAAGAGTGGTCAACTTCTGAAGCAATTACTGAATTTTTAAATATGTTTTTTTTTAAATTTGTGTAACTAAACTTTTTTTAAAAAGTGGTCTTGTTACATAATTTAGAAAACTTAAAGAGTGTCTTCAGGTATCGACTCTCGCTATTTGATGACAGAGCAAGTGGTTACTATTGTTCGCGTGTAAAACTTCTTTTAACTGGTCATCTACTGGTGCCTTTACCTTATTTGATATTGGATGACTTAATAAAACTAAGACATTCCGCTAACGCAAATTTATTACAACCCCAATTTTACACTTTATTCGTAATTTTCGTTTAAATAATTAGTCGTCGCCAATATTTATTATTATTGTTTTAAACAAGATATGTCATGCGCTGGTTTGAAATAGATCTTTAGAATTAGAATTTCTTTTTTTGTAGATAACACTAACGAACTTGTCGGTTGCAGTAAAATAGAATATAATGCGCATTAAAGACACGCTGTATAAAGCAAGTGCTCCCGTTCTTGGTACTCGGAAAAATTTCACCGAGTGAAACCTTGTGACGCCTCTCTGCCTTCCTGTCCGAGCATTGACGACCTCGTTAGATCAATTTGCTAACGTTTTGCACCCACAAACCGACCGTTATTATACCGCCGATAAATTGATGGCGTGGGTCGCGATGAATAAACAGGAAATTAGAAACGTATTCCTGATGGCTAACGTTTTGCTTATCTTATTGGGTTTCATTGGAAAATTGCGGTTCCAAATTGGGCCAAAACCGAGCATAATTGATCCGAAATTTGTACGCGAATTTTTTGTTCGACGTAACCACGTATCGCGTTTCACGATTATTCGGATAAAAAAAGATAAAATGATATTGCAGATGTTCAACACATTCATCGTGCTCGGTTTAATTGACTTGATAAACAATTTATCTCATTACAAAATATTCGCATGGAGTGATAGTTTGAATATGATACAGTTAAAAGAAAAATAATATTACAGTTCTAGGGAACGAAAACTCATTGTTATTTATCAGATAGTGGCGAATACAACTCCATTTTGCACTTTTCATAGGTTTTCTGTGCATTTTTCTTACTGGCTATTTCTTTAATTAAAGAAATCGTTTGAGTGCATCTCCGTGATGCAAAGATCAGTAAAATACAATGTCATTACAATGAGTAATTACACTATGTAGGTTCTTTATGAGCAAAACCAAAGTCAGTACTTATGTTTCCTTTCATTGCCCTTGCTATTTATTAGTACACGTCCTGATCTCTACAGATACCCTTACTACTGATACTAATAAATGGATTTCTTAAATGACTAGTATTTCACATGCAATACTTTAGTTAAAAGAAAAATCCGAAGATTTCGGGGAGAATGATCTCCAATATGCACAATAACTATTATCAACATTAGAATTTTTATGCAATTAATAGTTCGAAATATACAGCATGAAATAGAAACTCTTTCTAATGGTAGCGTATATTCTATACAGTTTATTTTCAACACCTTCAAAATAGTGTAGTTAATTTAACAATTTATATATTAAAAACTCTATCATCTTTTTAATACAAATTAAAATAATCTCAATGGAGATGTTGATGTTTATGTCTGTTCTTTTTGCTGCATATCCTTGCATGCATAGACTTATAGTGCGTCCAACGAGACGAGAGAAAAACGTAAAAGTTCCCTACGACATATGAAATAAGAAACTATTTTTAAAGGAAAATAATCAATTTTATTTAAATCTAGGTTTGTTTCTTATAAATATATCTACACTTAAATAGTGGAATAAATTAAATTTTGAGTTATCTGGAAAATATCTCCTCGATCAAGGATTAATTTACTAGATAGCGTGTAGAGAACTATGTTGATGAATAATTGCGATTTATTTGAATCACGAAGAAAAATAATAAAGTTTTCGATGAATATTGATGCGATGGACATGGATTTTAATGATTTTCTAAAATGTCTTATACATTTGAGGTGAAGGTCAACTTTCTTTTTTTAAATGGAATGATATATTTTTTTATCCACCATCAAGTAGTGCGTTTTAAGATGAGTTCAATTACCAATGACTGAAAGTAATTCAAGGTCAAACTTGCAGGAAAATGCAGAAACGGTGTGATCGTTTATTTGTACTTTAGTTTGTGTCTTCGAACTTTCACACCAAAACAATCACATGTGTTCAATATCAGCATTACTCAGGACAACATCAAAGTCATTGTCAATGAAATGAAAACAAACGTATTTATGTATTGCTGTGATCTTCTGCAAGATAGTTTACTTTCATTACTATTCGTACTAAGGTATCCTTCGCTGAACGATAGTACTTAAATAAGGTGTGAAAATGGAAATGTATCAAAATTGTTTTGATACGTTTATGGTACTAGGAGAACGTAGGAAAAATTAAAGAATGGCAGCTATTTTGTATGCACAACGTACCCAGATCGACCATCAAAATCGCATATGGCATTTAAAGACTAGAACCGCGTTTTCTCCGTTCATGTTCTGTGCTTAAAAACTGCGTAATGTCCATTAAGCCTACGACGCGCGAAAACAAGAAAGTCAGAATATGCGAAGCTTGTGCTAAGATAAATGTTGAAATGTTGAACAAAGTTAGAGAATCATTTAAACACAGAATTGTTAAGTGCATTGAAGTAAGAGGCAATCATTTTGAACACATACTAAACTGAAGTACAAATCAAACGATCATGCCTTTTCTGCATTTTCCTGCAAGTTTGACCTTGAATGACCTTGAGTAATAGGTAATTGAACTCATCTTAAAACGCACTATTTGATGGTGCATAAAAAAAACATATCATTCCATTTAAAAAAAGAAAGTGACCTTCACCTCACCTTTGGAATGTCCAGCGGGAAAAATAACAGTTCCACCACATGATGTCTCCCTCGGTACTGAACAACTTTCATCTGAAAGATTTTTGCGTATGATCAATATTTTTGGAGATATTCGCCTGTCATGCTTTATAATTTCCAACCTGTATGTACGCAGATTGTCTCTCAACAGAAAAAGAAATGGTTCTTTATCATATGTTCTACCTTGTTTCAGGACACAAAGATTTATGATTTAGCGAAAACTTACTGAACAAAGACATGACTTATTTCAACTTTCTTCTGAAATATTCTAAGCACTTTCCGAGGTTCTGTTACATTCTTTATAAAAGTATGAGATACGAATGAATTGAACGAACATTTTAGAATTCGTTGATGTTATTAATACCATTGAAAAGATTGTTCAGTATCTCACTTCTCATTTTCTATTCTAGATTGTAGCGGCTACCTCCAACCTCAGTCACCAGATGAACAGACAGACAAAGACAACGCCTTCCTCTATTTTAAATAGATATCTATTTTAAAAAATAATCTTTTAGACAAACAAATATTAGCAGAAGAGTCTCTAGTGGTAGAAAACTTCTTACAGGTTCATGGTTTCTTTGCTTCTTTGGTTAATATACTGTTTTAAAAGATTATATAACATAAATACACAGACAAAAAGACGACACACATTTTTCTGTCTTTTCTCCCATTTTATAATTGAGATAACATGAAGATTTTAAATGGTATCTAAATATTAAGTTCAATGGGCAAGACCAAATTATAGCACACTTTCAAATACCGTATTTACATTCTTTCATAAATTCGTATAATAGGCTACAGTAAAATATTAGGTGACAGCGTGACTAAAACGATTCTTGTTTTGAGATAGTAAATTTTTACTATTAAAAATAATACATACTTTATTAAAAGAAAAGTTATATATAATTTATTTAATACACTCAAAGAAAACGAGGATGATTGTATTCAGTCTTAAAATCATTATACATACATACAAGGCTTTCATTTGTAAACTTTCCAGCTGAATATCTTGAAAAGTATGAAAGATATTAAAAAAGTGTAAAACACGTGTCCAAGGATATCGAGGGAGAAAGAAGGGGGCAGTATCAGTTTTTTTATTTGGGTGGCGTTTTCAATGTCATTTGAAGGTCAACTTTGATTTTTCAAATGGAAACCTATATTTTTTATTATGGGAAGTTATTGTACGATATAAGGAAGATATTGCAAGATGGTAATATCTTTTTGGAGGAAAATAGACAACTTATATTTAATTAATTTCAATTGAATGGAGTAGAACTGATCTGTAAACATATCATGCGAAACGAATTTCCAGCTAATCTAGATAAATATGCGTCTATTTATACTACGCGTGGCATCATGTCTATCATGTTTATAAGTACACACGTGCTTCAATTTACGCGGAGTATCCGTTCCACGTCGATATGTTTAAATAAAGTCTGTCAATTACTACACACTTGTTAGTTAAAATAACACACTATTTTAAATAACACACTTGTTACTTTAAAAACTTCTAGGAAAATATAGTTTCTGGCCGCGTAAATTAAGATCGCGCATAGAAATTACCGCGTTAATAGCGTTATAATTTACCGCGTGAAAAAAGTGTCGCGAAAGTTGAAGGACGGGTGTACTCATTTATTATGTTCATATTTTTTTCTGAGAAAACTCATTGAAGTCATTTTAATCTGATGTAAAGAAGATATTCAAGTCATACGAATCAATCGATAATAAAACTTATATAAGAGTAAATATTCTTAGGAAAATATTGAGTAAATATCTTCTTTTAAGGTCCATTGTCCACATTAAAAGTGTGATAACACACAATGTTGGATGTTTCAAATCTATTTATTGAGATATTTCGATAACTAAAGGTTCTAGAAAAACATTTTGTATAAATTGTGTGTTTTTATGAAGAATTTAATTATTATAATTAAGTTATTTTCATTGAATTTACGAAATAGTCACCTTGTTTTATAACAGCATTGATTTTATTAGTACATAACGTTCAGTTATAGCTAATCCAATAATAGTAAGCACAGTTTAAATGGTACACATCGCTTAATTTTTGTTTCTAAGTCCTTCTTTTCTCTTTCATTTTTAGATTATATATTTTCCTACTGCGCTCTGTTTTCTCATGTAAATATAATTTGTTATCCTAAAGCATATACCGGAAATAAATTGAATTGAAATTTAAAAACTGTTAATGGCAATAAGTATAAACGAGGCCCGGGTATTTGTTACTGCTATTTTAGGGGTTGTTATAAAAAATGTACGTAAACGCTACGTACTTTCAAGTGTTCGCTAAATAAACCAACTGTTAGAAACTTATTTTTAGCTTTAGAAAGACAGTCTCTATCTCGGAACAACCTCTGTAAATAGAAGTAAGAAAGTAGACACGATAGTGAAACACAATGGCAAATCACTTTCATTCGGAGTTTGATGACAAAAGAAAGCTACATCGCGACTGTACTCTCCCGTAAATGAATACTGTGTCGGTAGTGCAAGACACAGCATAATAGTCTGTAATGTCACTTGCAATTGTAAAAGTGATCTTCAATGGCCAACATCTCCGGCGTTCATGATTCGAGAATAATTCGAGTTTCTTTGGGACAAGAGCTTGAGAAGTGAAGTATTCATTCACTACGAGGCTTTATCACAGTATTGATCGGTTATTCATCCAAACAATAAGAAAATCTGTTTACAGAATGCAGTGAAAACAAATCAATATACATTTTCATGTTCTGAAAATTTGAAGATAACGCTGCTTTCATCATGTATCTTTTTATTTAATCGGAAAAAATGTATCCTGATTTAAAAACATACAAATACACAAATTGCTTTGTTTTATATTTTGTTTACATTAAATTATTTATATTTTTAATCTAATCGATGCATACATTAATACTCTGATAGAATTAATACCTACATGTGTATTATTATACTTTGTATGATGATGAATATTTTTGTGAAATCAAGATTGAATCTACTTCTAAATTACTTTATTAAATAAATAACTTATAATTGTATATTCTCAGCACAATTGATTACAAAAATTGTATATTCTGATCGTTTAAAAGTTACCTGGATTATAGTGATAACTGTTAATAAATTAAAGAGAATGACGCTTTTTATGACAAGTTAACCTAAAAATTTTATTTCAGTTATATCTCTTCTAAAATTGTACTCGACACATATCGCGCATCGTTGAAAATGAAAGAGATATTTAAATGTCCTCTTTTAGTTGAAACACTATGCGTATTTACTTCTTCGCAATCACTTATAGTAGAGCTCATTTATTATACTAGCATGATCTTTCCACATATAAAGAAAGAAAAATATATTCAATGTTTGGAGAAAAAAATAAATACATATCAAAATCGACTTTGGTAATTATATAGAAAAGGTCTGCGTACTCCGATTTTGATGAAATTTTAATATGTTATGGATCAACACATTCAGAATACTTTTTCCTTATCCAATATACGGGGCTCGCTTTTAGTTTTCGCGATATTTGCAAAAAACTATCGGTAATGTTAATTTCATAACGGAAACCTTCTTTTTAGAAACACTGGGTGAGTGTGTGTGGTACTGTCGCTTCTCATCTCCACAACGTGTTTACAAACAAAAAATAAACAGATGCGGCCCGAAAATCCAGGAAATGTCTTTGATAAGTGAAAGCCCAGCCCATCTATGTATGATCGGAGTTATCTACAGGAGTTAATTCTGCTTGTTTCTTCTGTTATTCCATTTCCTGGATTTTCGGGCCGCACCTGTTTATTTTTTGTTTGTAAACACGTTGTGGAGATGAGAAGCGACAATACCACACACACCCACCCAGTGTTTCACACGCACCCAGTGTTTCTAAAAAGAAGGTTTCCGTTATGAAATTAACATTACCGATAGTTTTTTGCAAATATCTCGAAAACTAAAAGCGACCCCCCTATATAATTACCTCGACTTTAAACTTTACTCACTTCAAATTTTAGTATGAATAAAATGAATTTCAGACTTGATTTCATAATGCATGTCAACATCAATGATCTCCAACCCTAATAATAAGTAAACATTTAATTAAACTAACGATCCACCAAACGAATTTTTTCACATACTGGACGTGGACATTTTAATTAATAATAAAGACAAATACATTTATAAAGTTTGTCAATGTATAAGAAAGCAATCCTCATCAGGCCTTGAGAAAATTGTCTGATACGTTCTTTAAATATATGAGTTATTATAAGCATTGTTTAATAATTATCACTCTTCGTTTTCTCGTGGTCTCCTTCATTCTACAGTGTGTGCCAAATGACGAGATAATTTAACGAAGAAATTGACACCGTTTTTTTTTTAATTAAATGGATCAAAGCGGCTGATCTTTTATATGCAATAATTTTATGGAATGCAGTTGATAAGTTGTTCATTGTACATAGTTGTGGAGTTATAAAATAAAAAATAATAAATTAAAATTGATTTTTCAAATACGTTCATAGACAAGTATTACCCAATTTCAACCCTTCTACTTCTCGCTATGTGCTTGTTAATGTTAGTCTTTACAAAGACTAATTCTGTAACCATACACAATACAAAAAATGGTTCAATTAATGTTATCTAGTTTCTTGTTTTAATTTAATAAAAAATCGATGTCGACGTCTTCATTATAGATTCTGAGAAAAAAGCTCGTAACACTTTATTTGACACACCCTGTACATTTAATGAACATGCAATCCCATTTATCAAGTTTTTAATATGTCAGTGGCGTAATATTGCCGCTGATATAAATGGATTTTCCTTGGCGAGCGGCAGTGAAGACGGACGGACACAAAAAAAGAATCTTGAGAATGAGAGAAATTTGAAATTGCCGGCATAAAAAGGTGCTAAACGAAAAGAACGTGTTTAATAATATTTCTTTAAAAATCGTTGTTTATTAAATATGTGGATGTAATAACAATGAATGCATAATTCTTCATTCGTAGATTAAACTAATTGAACACAACTGCCAGTGGTAGTATGTGTCCATTAATCCTCAACACGTGACCCATAAATGACGAACGCCGAATCATTTCTACATATAGTCAATTTTAAATGTTACAAAATAAACTCTGGATGAGACTGTTATTAATTTGATTTTTATTTTCATTACTCCTTTTTAAGAAATGCTAAGATATTGGGTTGGTGTAAACATAATTGTGATTTCTGTTCCAGAATTTTAAAGTTATGTATATTTTGCTTTATTTGCCAATTTGAGCTAAACGTCGAATGACTGTTGTATGATCAACTGTTAGTTCTTTTGCGACCTCCCGAAATATTTTCGAGAATCTGGTTCGATAATAGTCTTTAATTCATCATTATCAAGTGTAGAAGAATGTACACGGCAATTAACCCTTTGCCTTATTTTGACGAGTCAGACTCGCGATGGAGATTTTAAATAAAGTCTAACAAATATGAAAGTTATACCTTTCGTTTCAGACGAAATAAAATTTTACTTTTACGTAATCAATATTTAAGCATTGAAGTAAATGTAGTCATGCAAAAAAATAAATTTTCTTTCCTTTTCTGGAACATTTTTGGGGGTAAAAACGTTTTAATTATTGTAGCCGTAAAGAAAATGGTATGGCAAGGGGTTAATAAAACTCAATACACAAATACCAGCTCTGAAATGAACACATATATACATACAAGAGTAATACCACGACCTATCAAGATCTGGAAAAGAAATTGTGATAGTATGGATCCCGTCTCACAAAGATATCTACGGAAATAAAATAACCGACCTCGTTGCAAAAATTGCAACTACAGACAAACTGGAAAACCTACCCACCTGTAATACACCATCTGATGTAAACAAACACATCCAACAATTACTCAAGGAAAACTGGAACCAGTGATGGTATATGGTCTCGGTTTATTGGCGCATGCGCGACTAAATGCAGGAACGTACCGTACGTCTTATGTTTGTGGGGAAAGTAGGGGGGAACTGTTATTGGCGGGAAACCGTACAGAAGAGTGCAAGACGACACGACGAGACGACCGTACTTTGAAATTTTGGTAAGTTAATGTTAATATATTCGATTTCATAATGGCAACTAGTATTGGAGAAGGAGCTACTTGTCAATTCATATTTGAAAATCGAAAAAAAATTTGCGAAACTATGCGGGGTGACTAAGGTACCCCATTTTAGCCCAATTTTCTACTTTACTGACGCTAAAATCGTCGCGCATGCGCGAGAAAACCGAGACCATATACCATCACTGACTGGAACACAGTACGGAAAACCTTCAATAGCAGTACTCTCCACAAGACAATACCAAATTTTTACGATTTGAATATCAACCCAGACTTCACACGCACCGAGCAAATTATAATCAGATCAGGACATACAAAGTTAACGCATGTACACCTAGTGGAAAACAATTCTCCTCCTATATGTGTCTTTTGTAACACAAGATTATCAATAAGCCATATAATCACAGAATGTCCACACTACAACGAAGAGAGAAAAAAACACGGTCTATGCGGAAACATGAATACATCAGCCCCAATTCAACGAAGCATACTCAACTTCTGTAAGGACATCAAAATATCTAATACACTGTAAAACAGTTTCTCCACTGACAATCGGTATAGTCGCTAATAACCTTGATAGTTGAAGCGACTTTAAACACTAAGAAAAAAAAAAAGAATGTACACGAGTCTCTTCATCTTCGAGAGTTTTATCTCTGTCACGGAATTTTTGAAACTTGTGTTCATTTTTATGCTTGTTAACCTTTTTAAGCGACTTGTTTCGTTGTGCGAAGTGCGTTCCTCAGTGGCGAGTTTTTCTATTCGCCGTTAGTTCATGCATATGTCATAGGGGCATTACGTTAGAAAATCTCGTCATAGGCCTAGCGCTTCAAATAAAATAAAAAGCTATCTTACTTTTAAACTATTATGCAAATATATACGTCATGGGTATTCTGTAATGCATAGAGAGATGGCGATTATATCCGTTATAGCCACCTAAGGGGTTAATACAATAGTTCCCTGTCCAAACGCATTGTTAATAGTGCGAGCAGTTTCTGCCACTAACAGAATCTAAACTCATAATAAATTGCATGCATTTGCTTTCTTCCATTTTCACATTGACGGTAAATATAATCCAATAATAAACAGATTAGGTTACGACAAAATATAGGACACAAATCGATAGATGAAGAAGATGATAGATGATGAATCTCACTTTTCATTGATGTACTACATGAATCTAATGAGATAAAATATCGCATCCTAAAAATCGCTGAAGTTTAAACTGATGAAAACCACAATTATTTTTGCACTAACCTAATAATTCAATTCTTCATTACTATAGATATTCAAACTTACACAATTACAATAGAAGCACAGAGCACTAATATTTATTTCGTTAGCAGGTACATATCTACATACAAGTTGTTCGGACGCAAATGCATGAGAAATGCATTGGAGTCAGGCCTTTAAAAGTTGTGAATACGTGGGTTTTGGGGTTCTGGCTTTCCGCTGAATAGCGATTAACGTGTCATAAACGTTCAGATGCGACACAGGACACAGGACATAATTTGATTTGCTAAGTACGCGATCACCACACAGTGGGCCAAATGTCGATTATAGGTGGAAAAAAATACGGTCAAGAAACAGATATGTCGGCCATTTATTCTTCTTTTGGAATGTTTATTGAGACTAATGACGGACATTATAATGAATTTAGTATGTGAACATGAAAACTGCGATCCTCATCACGACGAAATCGGACATTTGTGTGCGTTATAAGGCAGATTATATGAGGGCAGTTAATTATTGTCTTTAAATTTCTATGCATCATGGAATATATGTATTAGCATAAGTAGATATTTACATATCAATATGTAAATTGTTTGAATAATGTTTTTTACAATAATTTTCAGAGGTCTTTTAAACGCCATTTTTATTTCGCTGACTTAACATTGACAGTAAAGAGGTAGAAAGTGCCAGAGCTAAACATAAGCTAAA
Organism: Sphecodes monilicornis; assembly: GCA_913789915.3. Taxonomy (NCBI): domain Eukaryota; kingdom Metazoa; phylum Arthropoda; class Insecta; order Hymenoptera; family Halictidae; genus Sphecodes; species Sphecodes monilicornis. The sequence goes on from OU565292.1 coordinate 4,379,797, forward strand.
AACACATTACGAGATTAAAGTTTAAGGGTGAAAGTCGCAGATTTTCGGACTTTTAACCGATTTCGATGTAACTTTGTACATGTACATAACTTACTTAGACCTACAAAATGCGTCTTTTAAATTTTTATTACAGGAACAGAGAAAAAAGTTAAAAATTATGATCATTACTATTATCGTCGTAATTCCGACCAATAGCAATTTTTCGAAAAAAATTATTTACATGCTACCTGGTAAACTTATGCATCTGACATCTCAAAATAATTGAAGTCGTTTGATCCAATTTTAAAAAAGTTATTCGATTTTTCAAGATGTACGAATACTTTGTACACCCATCTTATATGCATAATTTAAAAATCCTTTAATAACGTATGCAAGTTCAAGGTTTCGAAATAATATTTGGACGTATTATAAACGTCGTAGAACAACTTATGATTTTTTTCACCTAGAATGCGCATTTGCCCCACTGTGGTACGGCCCTAAGTTCAATTTTCTTTTTTATTCAAAAACCAGTAGTAAATTGGTGACGTGTAATTCAAAAATTTATTTCGCGATCAAAAATACTGTAAATTTAAAGATTGAGACCTCTTCTTTGCGACACCACATAAGTTGACATCAAAAGCTACATCTGATGTGTATGATATTTTTCCAGCTGCAATCGCGTTTTGCCCCACTTGTGCACCCTCGAGCAGAGTGCATCTTGTGACCACATTTGGGGTCAGTTGCGTTACCCTACCACAGCAATAAGGGAGGTGATCTTATTGTTGGAAGTAACCGCCATCAAGCAAAGACAAAATACAAATCCGGTGTTGTCGCGAAGAGAGCTACAAGGCTGTATATGATAGGCGCAGCAAAATTACACCTCCCGCTACTGCGAGGAATACTTGGTCAAGAATGCTACATGATACGGATCAGGTATATCTCTTAAGGACTCGTTTAGTGATAATCGAGATCCTTTGATTATTGCACTTGCTGCCGGCTAAGGTTCGAAGGACAGTGCTGAAAAGATATCAAATTCAATTGTTGTTGTTTTATATACCAGTAATAAAGAATTTCAAGTGTAATTGTATAATAGAAAATGCATTAAAAATGTTTTATGATAATTCCTAATTGTCAAAATTTAAATAGAAATCAATGTGAATTGGGAGCAGTTTCATAGAGGGTTTATAAGTTTATAATATTTACTTAATGGAGAAATATAGGTGTGTATAATACATAAATGCTTAATATTCTCCACAATTCCAACATAAAATGTTGTTTTGAGTAACTCCATGAGTATTAAAAATAAATAAATTGTGCTGTTCAATATACCAGGGTCCTGAGAAACCCAGCTCCTGCTGGAAAAGGTTAAAGGGAAGTCCGGTCTTCGATAAAATCGATTTTTTTACCTTTTCACTTCTTTGACACCTGCAGAATATATAGTTAACAGGAACTTTTTAATTACTCAATTTGAATGAAACTTCTTTTAAATTAAAAAGTAGATATACTTTTTCCAAGCTAGTGAACCTACAATATCTTGAGTTTGTTCCCAATTTTTAAGAAACGTAGAACTGTGAAAAGATTCAGACAAAAATTATGTTCATCTTTAAAGTATTGGAAAAAAGATTAAAAACTTTTTTCGGCAAGGTTCGTAGTTCACTTCCTCGAAAATTTCATGAAATTTAAGAATATATTTGTTTTTTTTGTTTATGATCTACGAGCCGAGGGCTAGTCGTCTCACCGCTCAAAGAAAATTTTTGGAGAGCTGTTATGGAAAGCGATGCTGACGCTTATAATATTTGGGTATAACTAAAACCTATACAGTATTTATGCGTCTGAAGGCTACATGTAACAAATTCTGAGAATAATGATTTATTTAGTTTCCTAGATCGGAACTTCCCCTTAACGTCCACTTGTTTAGATGTATCCGAAAGCTACCTACAACAAAATCAGACTTGACTTTTTAGGCAACCTAATGACTTTGGAGGTGTTAGGTCATGCTAATGGGTTTGAAGGTTTACATCATGCGTTAGGTGTGTAAGCCATAAAATTGTTTTATTTGAGGGTGGCTGCGACCCGAAGGCCCTGATGAAACGAGGTCTCGGCTCGTTCTAATTCCGCCTGAAATTTTTATCTAAATACGTTAAGTGAACTCGAGGGCCGTCGTTATATTCGGAGTGGAAAAGAATATTGGTCTCCTTCCTCAGCGTGTTCATTAGTATTCTGGGCGATGCATTCCTAGTGGTGGACTGTGAGGCGTGTAAAATGGGTCCTCCAATCATAATTTCATTCCAGATGCGAATACCGAGTGTGTTCTTAAAAGCACAACATGATAAAAGAAAGTAGCACCTTGGAATTTTAAGCATCAAAATATGCGGCCTTTTTTGTCCATTCCCTTAATTGCATTCAGCTTCAGTAAATCACAGTTCGTGCGGAGACGTTTGCAACGAAAAGTACAATGTACGATATGGTGATGTGGATACAATAAATAAAATTCCAGAACATTTCTTCTTTTTATGTAAACAATTATCGCATCGTAAACTTAATTACCGGTGGTCTAACGAAACTGTTGACTTTTATAAACTAAAGTTATTTATCGAACTTCTACTATCCAAAGCATTTTATACCCGATCAACAGAAAATTCTATTGAATTATGACCATATAGTTATAAGGAGATATAGAAGGTCAAATTTCAAAAATTATGTATGCTGTTTTAATTTGTAGTATATAAGAGAAGGCACATTGTAATTTTTATATAATTTCATTATATTAAATGGTTCACAGTTACAACTTCGAATTTATTTATCTTATTACATTCCAAGACAATTTCCTTGCCACAACTTTAACTTTTTCAAAACAGAATAAACGTTTCTGTTTGTCTAGAACTATTTTCTACCTAGTAAATGAAAAGTTTTTTATTCCCACGAAAATTTTATAATAGTTTTATAATTGTTTTTTCAGAACAGAATAGACATAAAGAATACATATAAAATTATATTTATTTCATAACCAATTAAAAATTTGAACAATTTTATTCGACCCTTGGTAATTATTATGACTCCAAAGTTTCAAGAACAAAAATATTATTTTTGAAGTTTTTCTTGTTTTATAAATTACGTTTAACGCATTGAAAAACCTAACTACCCATATGTGAGTACAAGTGGTCACAGATAAACGTCATCAGTTGAACCATACCTTCAAAATAATATTACTCAAAAAGGAAAGCGTCCATTAGCAATTATTTTTCTATACTTTCCTAAACCATGAAACCATCTTCGAAAAAATGAGGGCACGGTTTAGTAAAAATAATTAGACCATTATAATAGTATTACGGAACTGAAAATGTAAATGGGTGGAACAAGACCAAGATCGCAGCAGGGATGAAAGTAATTGCTATGAAAGAACCAGTAGTCATCTAGTGCACCAGTAATACTAAGTCCTCCAATCTATAAAATCATAAAATTCTTTGAATTGTTTAATATTTCTACTCTTGAAAATATATTTACAAGGTGATTTTGTATAATTCGCAACGCTGTAAACGTTAGAGGTTTACAGGATTCGGTGCCATTAATGTCGCACACGTTATAGTGATACTAAAAATATGTATAGATATATAGAAACATACAAAGAATTGAAGTACGTCAACAAATTGCAACATACAATGTGCACCACTTCACTTATCGACAAATTACGCAATTGTATTAATTGTAATGGAAAACATTTTGAGCATTATTTGCATTAAAAAACCTTCAGACAATATCTCAGTATATTAGTAACTATTAGTTTTATACCCCATGTTCAATTCTCTCTTGAATAGTAAGATTAAAATTTACTCATGGTTACATTTGTAGTATCTCAATAAAAAAGCAAAACAGAAAAAATCTAATTACTTCATTGTACGCTACTCTGGAAACCATACAACTTTCATGTCAACCATTTTTTCATATACTAAATAGTTTACAAGTAATTTAGGAAACACACTAAGCTGAATAGCCCGTTATATTTTTAAATACATATGCAAAAGTACATTGCCAATGTCGGATTAAGACTTTTAGAAACCCTAAGCCAGGGCTGAGCACGGTTGGGGCTCCTCAAACGATTGCTTCTCCCACCAACCTCTCCTTATGCGGCGCGCACGTTCGTTGCGTACGCTGATGACTTGGGTCTTCGTTGCCCCATTATACCGCGCTTGCTGGAAGGGGACAGAGGGCGCTACGGTGTGGACGGTTTTGCCTCAGTTGAGGTAAAATTGCCCATCCCTGCCCTAAGTACTAAAAAGATCTTGAGGACCCCTTATATGTGGAATAGTGATGAGCACGGTAGGGGCCCCTCAAACGCCTGCTTCCCCCACCAACCTCTCTTTCATGTCGCAAGTAAATACATATGTACCAGTAACTTTTGCCAGTCTAGGATATTTCTTTTTATAAGTATTTTACTACTTTAATGGATAAAATTATGATTTATTGCCGTCTCTTTTAAATACATTTGTAATTCATAATTATTATTATTAAAGTTTCAAAGCAATAATTCATTTAATAATTGCTTTATCTGCTAAAATAATCACAATTACGTTTCACTTCGTATATAATATGTCATTTTATAACAATGAAAATAAGAACCTCATTACAGCAGTTATTGGTTGTATAATAGAAAACAGCGAAATACAGTATTTCATCGATAATTGTCCACAACACGGGTCTGCGGTGGGACAATTATGCGCGAGGGATATCATTGTTTGAGGTATGCTGAACGTAGAGAAGGACAGCCGAGCTCGAGAGGCCTCGGTCACCGAGAAATGTAAACATACCTAATCCGACTTTCCAACTTCTTTATTAATCATTATTTTTTTATGGGACTTCGATGACCATATTTGTGGCATTTTTCTAATAAAAATCATACCAAATATGATATAATTCCGATGATATTTACTTGTGTAATCGACGATTAAAGTTTCGGGCGCGAGGAAGGATAGCCTATGTGAAAGAAAGAGACGCGGAGAGTCGCAGTCGGCGGCACAGTTAAAAGGCTCGCGCGTCCTCACAATGTATTACCAAGGAATAACTTTTTTATTATTACTTATTTTTTTACGAGACTTTTGCTAATAGATTTGTGACATTGTTCTGATTAAAATGATACCAAACACGATATAATTCGGATCATATACAGGTGTATGGTCATTATGTATAGGTCAGGTACATAACATCGGTGAGGCAACGGTAATGCAATGACGACACTTTTTCACTTTTAATTAATCTTTTAGGAGACTTTTACCATCATATTTGTAATATTTCTCTGATCAAAATTTTTCTGATTATACAGACATATCTATTTTTTTAATTGACGATGGAGTAAGTTTTGGTGACAGACAAATAAAGTAAATAGTAAAGAAAGGGACACTGCAAATCGCATCGTCTCGTTGAAAATATATTGAATAATACGAACAATTGCAAAATATGTCCGGTCCCATAAATTCACCGTACAACACTTGGCGGGCCTCCGTTGCAAATTGCATCTACGTGCTCAAATCGAAAATGTAAATCCGTGACCGAAAAACCTCGACATTGGTTTTTCCGGATTTTCTTAGGTTTTCTCTTCTCTACATTCTTACTATGTATGATCGACCAATTCACAGAAGACAAGACGGTTAATGTAGATGTAGCTGAGGTTCTGCCCGTTTTCAAAGTCGCGAAATGTCCCAGTCAGGTGAGTGTGTCTTTAATGTCTTTATCATTTAATCTCTTTGTCTGTTACCAAAACTTACTCACCGATGTTATGTACTTGTTGCCTTACCGATGTTATGTACCTGATCTATACATAATGACCATACACCTGCATATGATCCGAATTATATCGTGTTTGGTATCATTTTAATCAGAACAATGTCACAAATCTATTAGCAAAAGTCTCATAAAAAAATAAGTAATAATAAAAAAGTTATTCCTTGGTAATACATTGTGAGGACGCGCGAGCCTTTTAACTGTGCCGCCGACTGCGACTCTTCGCGTATCTTTCTTTCCCATACGCTATCCTTCCTCGCGCCCGAAACTTTAATTGTCTATTACACAAATAAATATCATCGGAATTATATCATATTTGGTATCATTTTTATTAGAAAAATGCCACAAATATGGCCATTGAAGTCCCATAAAAAAATAATTAATAATAAAGAAGTTGGAAATTCGGATTAGTGTGGTCTCACCGATATACCCGAGCCGCATGGTGTCATATTTCTCGGTGACCGAGGCCTCTCGAGCTTCACAGCCCCTCAAGGGGTACACCCCGTACTAGTGGGGATATCTCAGGGACAATTATGTCGGAGACATTTGGGACAATTACCGATGAAATACTGTAAGTGAAGCTATACAATATAGAAATGCCAAATATACATCAAGCAGTGCTTTATATTTCATATTTCATAACTCACGAGTTCTTAACGCTAATAATTTAGAATTAAAAATGTATATGCAAGATATTAAAATAAATCACAACTTATATCCACTAGAGTGGTGAAAAATACGAGAAGGAAAATATCCAATTCAAATCGTCAAAAAATGTTAAAATATTCCCTGCGCGAATACTTTCCATTTCCATAACTAAAAATATTGTTAGTTGAAGAAGTCCAAGTCTATTACCAGAAAATGTTAATTTGTTGGTATTTTTATGTAAACATAAAACATCTAATTTGAAATAATTACCTACTCATTCCTTTATTATTAGTCCTGAAAGCATATAAAGTACGTAGTAGACAGTTGAGTAATACGAATAGAATATTCGGGTAAAACATAACGATGTAATAGATATTTCTCTATTCTCAACTATCTTGTGTAATAATAATATAATACAAACTGTCTCCCATACTCTGGTATTTCATGAGATACTAGGAATATCAGGACAGTTTTTGTTTACCCGGTTATATCGCGGGAAACCCGGGCACTCGGGTATCTCACAAGTAACAGCCCTATTCTGAATACAGTCGGGTCCTATATTCAGTTTCATATCATGGAAAAACTAATTTTTAAAAAACTTTTTTAAAATTGGACCAAACGACTTGAGCTTTTTTAGATGCTCGAAGGATCAGTTTATTAGGTAATGTCTAAAACAATTTTTTTGAATTTACAATTGCTCGGAATTTGCAAGAAAAACGTGAAGGTCACTATTTTTAACTTTATTATCTGTGCCTATAATGAAAATTTAAAATATGCCTTTTCTAGATCTAAGTAAGTTATATGCATGCACAAAGTTTCATAAAGATTAATTAAGGTTGCTATGAGCTATAAACAACTAAAAATTATAAAAATTATGAGAAACTGCAAATTAGATTTAAACATTCACACAATTTAAACATTCTCATGTCTTTCAATACCTATAACTTTTCTTTGCGTCAACCAATTTCGATGGAACTTTTCACGTGTATAAACCTGACATTAATCTAGAAAATGAATATTTTAAATTTTCATTATAAGGACAAATAAAAAAGTTAAAAATCGTGATCTTCACGTTTTTCTTCCAAATTCCGAGCAAAAGGAATTTCAAAAAAATTCTTTTTACGCATTATCTAGTAAACGAAACAGTTCTAATATCTCAAAGAACTCGAGTCGTTTGGTCCAATTAAAAAAAAATCATTGGTTTTTAAAGAGTGTCAACTTAATTTCGTTACCGACTGTACCTACAGATTTCTGTGCTGACGGGAAAATCAGTAGAAACTTATAAAATCCGCGGTCGGTCGTCGAAGCGCGAAAAGCACAAGCAATGCTCGGTATGGTAAGACTCACCCAGTGTCCCCGATGTAATCCAGCATCCGTATCTTCAGCATCTCCAGGGGGATCACGTGCAACGTCACATACACGACAACTCTAAAGAGAACCGGCGGTCGGTGGCTCCTGGGAACCGCGGAATCTTTGAGCTCGCGTAGCGAGTAGCATGGAACGAGGAAGGTGGCCGATATCGAGGAAGGTATATAGACTCTAATGCGAGGAATCAAACGGTATCACGTCCCCGAAGCCTCGAATCGAAAACGCTTGTACGTGACTCAGCCTCGTAGGACGTGTGTGGTGTGTAGTGTGTAGCGTGCAGCGTGTATGCACTCGACGGATGTTTCAATCGCGTTATCGGCCACACTCGAATCCTTCGCGGTCTCCCGTGCGGCGGCCGCGGCTGTGCTCCGTGTATTTTCTTCACCTTTTTCTCGGATTCCTTCGCACACGCTTCCTTCGAATCACCGACGAATCACGCGCCAGCAAATTATTTATCCCAGCTTCGGCCTCGGCAGTCTGTGAGCCTCGTTCCCCTACACAGTTGTTTTACAGTCGCTTACAGTCGCACACACAGTACCCCACTCGCCGAGCCGATCTTTGCACTCAATTTCACTCGCGATCCTCTCGTCCAATGATTAATCTCGGAATTCGAGCTTGGACACGGTGTATGCGGAACCGTGGTCCTGCGAGTTGCGAGGGATACTCAATTATCCAACGTGTCACATTTAGCCAGCGTAACACTGTTTCCCATATTCGTAGCGCGGAGAAACACGGTCGACCTCGTTCCAGCGGCGACTTCGACGAGCATTTATTCGATGCCCTGTCGGACGACGGAAAAAGAACACAATGATCTTTAAAATACAGTAGAACTTCGCTCGTTGTACGAACCAGGACTGAAAATGCGTGCAAAAATCGGGATTGTGCAACGAAAGAGGTAATCAATCATAGTGATTCGTAGTGTCGATCTCCGTTTGTTTCTACATAGTCACCACAATCCTCGTCACGAGTTCTACAACCTTGAACATCTCGTGGTGAGAGTCGGTATTAGGCAACGAATGAGGGTTTCGTAGAATAAACGAGGTTCTACTACACTTCATTTTGTATCTCAACGATCGATTGTTATCTCAGCTAGGGTTCGAATTAAACGGTTAGCTCCCGTTTTTAAAGAAACTCTGTTTAAGCTTAGGTGTTTCGTTTAAGAAAATATCAATTCCTGTTGAATTTTTATAAAAAAAATTGCTACCCTTAAGAACTTTTCCAAGAAGTGTTCTCATAGATCGGATATTTTAGAATATACAGTGACTCTCATTAATATTCGAGTACCCTTCAAAAGACGATAACGTTTTAATATTGAATTCTCTAACTTGGATTTTTGAGAAGTTAGAACAATTAGTTTACTACATGGCACGAAACGAGATTTTTGAAAAATTGAAACTGTTCGAAATTGCAAAGAAAATAATACAGTTTTTATTTTACAACTTTTTTATGGGCCTATATTGAAAATTTAAAAAATGTTTTATAGATCTGTGTCAATGATATATGTACACATAAAACTAGTTGTAGGTAAATATAGAACTAGCCCACATAAAAGCTGTAAAATATTTTCTCTGCAATTTCGACCAATTGCAATTTTTTCAAAATTTTTTTCGCGTTATGTAATAAACTAATTGTTGTAACTTCTTAACAAAATACAACTCGTAGAGTCCAATATTAATAGTGTACGAATATTAATGGGAGGCACTGAATACATATAATAAAGTCCCCTTGGAAATGAGTTCTTTTAGAATGTTTTTTAAAAATGTTTCCGTGAAATAAATAAAAAGCAAAATTATAGTGTGCGAGTTTTATTAAACAATATAATATTATATAATTCATAAATTTATTGAATATATGGTTCGAAAATCATAACAGTAATAATTAATAATTTCAACAGAAGTAATCAAGAAAAAAGATTTTTTTGAAACGAGAACTTATCTAATATAATATGTAAATTTAATTTTTGTATGACTTAAATGAAACACAACCATAGAATTTTTCTGTAGGATAATATAAAATGTAAGAACATTTTTATGATAGAAAATATGATTGAGTATTTACTTATTATTATACTATTTAACTTTCTCGCATCAGTGGATGAAATATCTTGCCCTGTAATATGGTTTATCATATACTTCAAGTAAGATACGTATCTTGCAACACAATATTTTTGTGTTGAGAGAACTATTTCTATACCCATAAATAAAATAAAGAACTTTTCTAAAAAAAAGTCCCGCGCTTAATAGATTCCAATATAGCTTAATAAAAAGTTCCAAAACTCTTCAGCTCTGGTCATTATCACGTTCACTGTTCCGTGTATTGTTTGTGATTCACAGATAGGATTAGTATAAAATGTTTGTTTAAAACATATGCGAAATAAAACTAATATGGCAATTTAAAACGTGTTAATCGATAGAAAGAGGTGTAATTGACAATTGACGACAGTTAATTATCAATAAGAAAAGTGGACATTTAAACTGATCATTCTAATGTTCTGTGGGATGCTAAAAACCTAGGTAGTGAGCATGTTAATATTGAAACTGTAATTGGCTAATAAAACTTTGATCACATTTGTGTATTCCATTATGATTCAGTGTAATATTGAATAGTAACTTGTCTTGGATTTTTATATCTTGAAGAACAATGTATTTTGGTTCAATCTGAATAGTATCGATAAAAAGAAAGGGGTGATTTATAACATATTGGTTTATAATCTCCGTTCATAATTATTCGATGCACTATTGGTCGAATATTATGTGGGGTGAGACAAATAATGTGTCCTAAGTTTCTCCAAAACCACATAAGATAGTGACAGTGATCAGAGCAGTGGTACACAGATTCTAAAATATTTTCAATGAAATAATGTTCTAACGTATTGAACTTGTTACTTGTGAAGATTACGTATAAGCAAATGGAACTATTATGATTTAGCTACACTAGTTCGCAGATACCAAGTTTTTAACAGACGAAGGTTATTCAATAATTATCAGCAACGTCGTTATAACATTCAATATAAGACATAATTTTCCAACATACCTCGTCCTGCTTCTCAATGCACTAGATCTTATATATTTCATATACGATATAAGACATGAAACATTGATGCATCGCTTCTTTTATTTATGGCTTAATGGCAAATCGACGACCCCTTAAGGGCTAGTACAGATACGGCGGAAACCGCGCGGAGCTTATTTGCATTGACGTCTTCATATTCGCGTATTCCGCTGTATCTGAACTAGCCCCAAGACGTCAATGTAAATAAGCTCCGCACGGTTTCCGCCGTGTCTGAGCTAGTCCTAAGAGATTACATACGTTCGATAAAATAAAAAAATTAATTTCCCAAAATTTTATATTTATTAGTACGATCCTTTTAGAATATTGCCAAATTTTTATTTGAGAATTCATAAAAATGCTGGGTTTATAGTTACGAAAGTGCAGTCGTATCATATAATACGTGTAATATACATATAGTGGCAACAGGGCAACAGGTAACTCGAACTTTAAATGCGTTTTGCTCGAGATATCGTAGACTGTTGCAATCAATTTTCTATAAAATTTTACACTAATATTCTTAACACGTTCATAGTTTCATATTTCATATACAGATCGCGAAGATTTAGAATAAAAATTTAATATATCATACACGTGTTTGAAGACAATAAATAAGCTATACAAATAAAAATAACTTTAAAACTGTTTTAAGTTTTGTAGAATAAAATAATGTAATCTACTTAAGAGAAGACTTGAAAATTCAGATAAAAAATTAGGTAATTATATAGAAAAGGTCTGCGTACTCCGATTTTGATGAAATTTTAATATGTTATGGAGCAACACATTCTGAACAACTTTTTCCTTTTCCAATATAGGGGGGTCGCTTTTAGTTTTCGAGATACTTGCAAAAAACTATCGGTAATGTTAATTTCATAACGGAAACCTTCTTTTTAGAAACACTGGGTGCGTGTGAAACACTAGGTGGGTGTGTGTGGTACTGTCGCTTCTCATCTTCACAACGTGTTTACAAACAAAAAATAAACAGATGAAGCCCGAAAATCCAGGAAATGGAATAACAGAAGAAACAAGCAGAATTAACTCCCGTAGATAACTCTGATCATACCTAGATAGGCTGAGCTTTCAATTTTCAAAGACATTTCCTGGATTTTCGGGCCGCATCTGTTTATTTTTTGTTTGTAAACACATTGTGGAGATGAGAAGCGACAATACCACGCACACCCACCCAGTGTTTCTAAAAAGAAGTTTTCCGTTATGAAATTAACATTACCGGTAGTTTTTTGCAAATATCTCGAAAACTAAAAGCGGCCACCCTATATTGGAAAAGGAAAAGTTGTTCAAAATGTCGAAATCTATAATATATTAAAATTTCATCAAAATCGGAGTACGCAGACCTTTTCAATATAATTACCAAAAATTATATATATGAGTTCAAATAGTTGTAGCTTATATAAAATTTTAATTTTTTCAAAATCGACATCGATAAACACTAACTTGTCTTGTCAAGCGTAACGTAAAATTAAAACTATAAAATTATACTGATTTTTTAATGAAACTTACGTTTATACATAAACGAAATGTTTTAATTGTGCTTACTTTTCAACCTTTCAAAGGTTTACAACCCCTCTGAAATGCTTGTGGACAAATTAAAGCTGGAAATTTGAAGCAAACGCCGAGGGTTGTGAGTGCACGCCTCTACATAGTCTTAAAAAGGTGTTGGGTCACTCTCCATACAACCATAACCTGTCTCGGCAGATTATCACCTCTTGGCCCACTCAAAGAAGTATTAAGAGACCGTCGATTCAACACGGGCCCAGAACTGAGCAAACCGTTGCATTTGTGACTCGCTTTTCAGCAGGATACATTTTTTCAGAAGATGTAAGAGAGCTTATACAACGACGCACAAAATGTGCTGAGAAGCAATAAGATTGTGTTAAAAAATTACAATATGTCAAATAGTTAATTGTTATGGTAATAAACCTTACACCTACATTGCGGATAACTATTAAATCACTCTTTAAACTCAACTTTTTTAAGGCTATGGTGCTGAATTGTGAACTTCCGCAGTTAAAGAGCTACAGTGGCTCTAAAACATATTTGAACACTAAATTTCCGATTCTCGAGAAATTGTCAATATTTAAATTATGATAATTTCGTTAAAAAATATAGTACAATAATATATTTGTGCATGATATATCAGGTGAAAAACTGAGGACGCATTTTTGTTCGAAAATGGTACAAATTGAATCGTCTGTAAAACCATCAGAAAGAATGTAAACTTGAAGGAATCAAATGCGTCTACTCGCAAAAATCGATATTTCCATATGATTCTCGAAAGAGCAATATCTCCTTGGAAACGGTTTCTTCTGTTTCAATCGGAGCAGAGTTTTCGCGCCGGAATCGCAAATACGTTGTAATTCCTAGTTCGCTAACACCATTTCTAAAAGTGTGTTGTGTAGTATTTAGTGATTGTGTAAAAGTGTGGTGTTCTGTTCGAAAATAGTGTTTACAATCTTAAATAGACGATATAAAAAACACTGGTGGTGCCCACATTGAAGCTGGAAGACGGGCACAATTATTAAGACGGATTCGTGAAAATGGTAGTGTCCTTTGGATCCACCGAAGGAATAAAAGATTATGAAACGTTTATAAGAATACTTTACATTAGTATTTTATCATGTAGGATAAATATTCTTATGTTTAACAATGTATGTGTATAAGGTTTTATTTGATAGTATGCAAATTCAAATGTATAATCTGAATGGGCAGGGAGACGTTGACATGGTACGGGCCTAGTGACGAATGTCTCTTTAAATTTCGTTTGACTCGAGGCACGAACACGATCATGTTCTGTCTCATCGATACCATCGGGTGGACGGTAGTAGTAGGCTTTTGTCTATACGTATAACTCCACAAAATCAAAATTTGCAAAAACTTTAACAGCTTATATCTCAATAACTATTTGTTTGCGACATATGGCTCCTTTCAAAATTTTTCTCTTCTCAATGAGTAGAAGGCGTTGATGTAAAAAAAGCTTCAACAACAATTTTCTTTGTTATATACAATTTTGCGGCAAGTCTCTCTTACAAATGTCCACCGATCCAGAGGTGTAGATTCACCCCTAGGACGGATGACCTTTACTTTCTATACACCCTGTACATATGTACAATATTGCAAGGATTCCAGTACACCTTTCATTCAAAGCTCAACACATCGAGTATTCAAGATCGTAGATCAAGTTTTAAGTATTCGTTGTAAAGGGGAAGCTTTAATCTTTAAATCCGTGGTAGTATCAGTAACGAGAAAAATTGTTCAATGTTTTTATAAACATTCCAACTTGTAACATTCAACATTAGAATGTATCCAGGTATATTGTTGTACTATCTTCTTAACGAAATTATCACAGTTCAAATATCGACAATTTTTCGAGAATGGGGAATTTAGCGTTCAAATACTTTTTGGATCCACTGTATATTATAAAATTAGAAGTATTTAAATAAATATCAATGTATTTAGAACAGTAGCGAACGCTTCATGGTACGCACGAAACGGCAAAATTCACAAAAATCTGAAGGTTGATTCAATGTCGGAAGAAATTATATATCTAACAAATACAAAACTAGACTAGACAATCATCCTAACGAATTAGTTAAAGACCTACTCAGCCAACCTAACCAGAAGATTGCATAGGGAACACTCCACCAACATTTGTCTCCGAGAATAGAACGTAATAAAATAATCTATGCATATCCTCGCGTAACTACTAACTACACTAGAAGTTTTTTATAAAACTTTCTTCAGTCTCGGTATTACACTCGCTCTAAGATGGTGACATCCGTATGTAAAAACGACACGGTTGCTTAAATGCAAAAAATAACTGGACATCGAGCAAAGCAAAAAGATAATGACTGTCCTTCATCTGAGAGAGAACAAGGATTCTTGAAAGGAAAAGCGACGATCTCTTTGAATGTGTTTTATGTGGCGTTTGTTCTCTGAATCCGTAAAAGGCTGGATTAGGTGCTTAGAATGTCACGACTACATATGCTCCTACACATGAGCCAGAGGTGACGAGCACGATAAAGACATTGCTCATGCTGTAACATGTGTTAAATAGTTGCGTCGTGCAATAGATATGGTCGTCATCCTTGTATCTAAAGTTATTATTTAGTACTTTCACCGTTTAATTTGTTTAAAACATATTAGCAATAATTATAATGTTTTCCCACTGTTCCAGCTTCTGTAGTTGCGAAACTTTGACAAGCATATACACGAAATCGAATCTGTTTAGCACATTAGCTATCCGCGTTTCTTTAATAGGTTTTAAAAATTTACGATCCACAGCTAAGAATTTCTTAACCAGTTAGCTGTTTTTGACGAGTATACTCGTCATGAATAAATGGCACAGTTTTTTATTATGACGAATATACTCGTCATGCGTAAAAAGTAGCTACAATTTGCTGTTTACATTGCAATTTTAATAAAAACTAAAATATATTCTTAAATTTCAAGATGTTTTGAATATTTCGATGCCAAGACGAAATAAAACGCACAAATACGAAAATATACATAATTATTATGAAAAAACTGTATACAGTGTGCACAAAGTAGTTCGCTTACTTTTTGCGACACATTTTAGGTACCCACTTATCAAAGAGGTCGCAACAGCTATCTGGTTAAATAATATTTCAATATCAATTTCAGTTGTGAACGAGCAAGACACTTTCAGAAATGTTCATAACTTCTTTTGGTATTATTACTTAAAAAGCGATTTCTAAATTCTCTTTCTTTGTATAGCATAATCATTGAGATTCCTAGTAATAGGATTCCAGTACGCTATGTTTTAACATAAGCAGCCTATTAAAGAAAGAGGGAAATTAACAGTTATAAATAAAAGAATATTATGGTAACATAATTGAAGTCGTGAAGAGGATTTTAGCTCATCTTTAAAATATATATGAATGTAGAATAATGTATCCATACCTGAAATATGTATGCACGTATATCATGAAATATTCATTCTTCTAATAGTATCTCTTTATACTTATAAACTCTGTAAGATAAGATTAACCGTTTGGATACTGCATGTTACCATAGCGGTTTCCCGTTAAGTGATCTTTAAAGGTGAAACGCGAATACAGTAGTTCTCTTTTGCAGATTATTTCTATAACTAGAGTGTGAATATATTTATACAATTTCCCGTTTTTAAACACGAGATTCGGAGAACCGATATTCGTTAGAATGAATACAAAATTGAGGATAAAATTAAATTTGTAAAGAATAATATTACAATTATTATTTCATTGCGTTTCACATAGTCAAATATGCAAGAAAATATTCATAGTTCATCAAACATATAATAAGGTACTGAATGGATTATTCTATTAAAATACCCTTGTCGCGTTAGCAAATAATATTTCGTTTATTTGGTAATCAAATTATATTTTTGCCAGTTACATACATTAGTAAATTGTAGAATGAGAACGCCGTGATCTCACGATATTTAATTTTCATAAATATAGATCGATTGAAGCTAATTTAAATTGAATTAAATTCAGTTTGTACGTTCTAGAGAATGTGAACCTTATTGTTTGCTGCAGGCATCATAAATATCTTTCTATTCATTTTTATCTTCTAACGTTCGCTTCGTTTATAGATAACACTCGCCTGAATTAATTATGTTAGTTTCATTATAAATTGTTTCAATTTTTCTCGAATGATTCCAGTTTAGGTTTTTTGTAATCTTCTCGGGAAATATTTCTACAATTTTCAATAAATGTTCTCATATTTTTGTCTGATGTTCTCAATCTCTTAATTGTATTTAGCTGAGTCCGTTATAGAAAATATTACATGCTGAACAATAACTTACAATTTGTATACATTATTAATACACAAAAAAATTTGAAAGGATAAGTAAGATAATCAATTCAAGATAATTTAATAGTTTTAGATCATTTTTAACATGCTCAAACTCTAGTACGGGAGGAATGGAAAATTAGCGTTTTGTAAAACTGAAATTCTAACTATACATAGATATCCACTTAATTATAAAATTATAAAATATTGTCAATGTTTATAAAATAAAATAAATCAATTTTCAAGGAATACTTTATAGAGTAGCTGCACCATGATTTACATTTCCTCGAGAGCAATCTGGTAACGTAAACGTGTACCTGATAGTATAAATCAACAGTTTGCTAACACAAAACCTTCACGGATATTCTGATTCTGAGATAGTGGGGCTTTATTACAATTTTTCTCATTCCATTATCATATTTAGCCTCCGCCAAATAAAGTCTAGAGTAATGTAAACTAGTTCAATTTGTTTGTTAGGATCTGACCATTTGGATCTTTAACACACTAAATTCTACTCGTACATGTAAAGTGCATGCACTGTACACTTAATTGTTTCAGAATAACTATATATAAAGAAATAACATATTATTATTATGCGTGCATGTAGGATTGTTAAAGGCTCGGAAATCATTATGTACCGGTTCACGTGTGTAGCGTGAGACTAGCAAAACGACCGTAATAATAGGTAAAGTAGTTCAAATGGTCAGACCTACATCCTACTTTATAACTTTTTTATGACTTCCTTCTTGGCCACATTTTCTGTTCCACATTAGTACGTATTTTGTTTCTTATCTCCGCTCAAGGTAGGTCACCATTCGAGAGTAAAACTATCGCATGTTACTCTCTGGAGTCTGTCAGTGCACTCCTCGTCCACGAAAAGATGCCACAGAGAAAGTTGTAGGGATCTACGCCTCACTACCTGATATCCCTATATCGTGCTACCTGTCTTCCGCAATTGGCCGAATCGTATGACGAAGACAGGAAATGGACTTATTCAGTGTGACTAGAGCAGAGCGATGTAGTGACGCTGAGCTCAGAACATCGACGTAACTGCGAAATCTACATCGCGTGTCTGACTCGCTATTATAAGGCACAAAATTAAGAATACATTCAATGATATAATATATACGTGGAAATATTTACATTTTATTAATGTAGCAAAACTCCCGTATTCAGGGTTAATAAATTAGAGAATATCGCGTGTGTGTCACCCCCCCCCCCCCCCGTAGTTCTACTCCTATATCGACAGTTCCCGCCACAGCCTATCAGCGTAACAGTGGGGTCTGCAGCCTGGCAGGAAGAGTAGGGTGTCGCAGGTCCTCCTGCACCCCACTCTTGAAATCTCTGCCATCATTTCGTGGACGAGTACTTACATGGTGTTGAGAGTACCATCGGAGAGCGGCGCAAAAAACTCTCGGAGAGCGAGCAGCAAGTTGAAATTCTCAAATGGACACGTTTCATTTTTTTTCGCGGAGAGGAACTATCAGCTATACATTTGGCATTCGTATAGCTGAGAGTCTAGACGTAAGCTATTTTTCTCTGCCAACATATTATATACATATTACGTACTACATAAATTAAGCAATGAACAGGGAAGTATGGCCTGATACAGAAGTGGAAGAATTAATAAACTGATCACTACGGACTATTCTGTTGTCATAGTATCCACAGTAATTAGAATTTCGTTTGCGTTTTATAACCTTTGAACTCATTTTTATATGTACCATACATATATTGCAAGCAGTATTTTTTTACAATTACTGTAGAATGTGTCTGTATTGCCATTCAATTTTGTCAAGTGGTATCATAAAATATTCTTTCAATTCTTCTCTCGCATCTCTTTGGGAAATTGTATAATTATGCCTTGTCCCTTTGGCACATCTGTTCCGTTCACGAGTATTCTTATAACTATTGAAATTCATCTGAAAGCTACGCACATGAAATTCAAATTTCAGTGTCCTGAAATGGATACACAATTTGAAAGTACTCTCGAGAACTATCGAGGTTCGAGCAACTATCGAAAGAAACTCGAAAGAAAGTGGTAAAAATTGTTTTTTCCAGAAAGTATTTGAAAATTTCTAATCGGTATATTAACCGCACATTTAGTAGCGCTGTGTTTTAGGAGTACAACGAAAAACGTATGAGTAAATCTTGAAACTTCATCCACTGATATTTTGTAATTATTTAGATACAATACTAACGTAAACTTGTAGGAAATAACACACTCCCTCGATGTGTATGTGGCAAAACTAAAAACATAGCATTTATCTTGATATTGAAGTGAGATATAATTCCGCTTAGAGTATTAACACAATGACCACCATGTCACCTATGTATGGGTGACAGAGTTATTTGCCCATATGTAATAATGAATTATTACGGTAATATTGTAATCAATGAACCAAAAATCAAGATCTGAAAATGCAAGGAGGTTGAAGGACTACTCAGTGTCATACTTTTTAACTTTTCAATTGTTATTTTGGAGGCTGTTGCATTGGCAGTCAAAGTGTTAGCGGTATTAGAAAATAAAAATTAAATGGACTTTGTAAGGATTTACATAAGTTATAAAGTTCTGCAGCTTGATCATGTCAATAGAGAGAAAGAGAGAAAGAGAGAGAAGAACGATTGGAATATGCAAAAGCAGATTTGAATAAACCGATAGACCCTGAGCTTTTTTACATAAAATTATTACGAAAAAAGCTGTGTACACAAGTACGTTTTTGACCTGCTTTATGTAACTCGCTTTAGGAGGCAAGATAAAGCCGCGCATAAGGGAACGTTTCATCCGCATTATCGGAAACAGGAGGTAGCTTCGCCGAGCATAGTCATTTAAAAGAAGAGAAATCTTTACTGGTTCAAGATCCGAGGAAGATTTCTATTGCAACATTTACATTTAACGAGTGATCCACTTAAAGAAGTCGATCGACCGACCGTGATTTATGGGCGAGAATGTTGCAAGGGGACCATGGAGAATGGAAGACATTTCAATTACGTTATCGGCAAGCAGAAACGGATTCTGCGACCAGCGCAGTCACCTGACGGGTCCAACCTCTCGACCATTGAACATTTTCCGGCGACCGTGTCGCCAGTGTTTATCTCGGAACGAAATGATCCACCCCAACGCGCTCGACGACGACACGATTTTTACGATTGTCCTGCATTGAAATCTTCTTCTCAATAGCCGCACTGCGCTTTTTGAAATGCAGAAGCTTCATCTTCCCAACGTTTCAACTACCTTATCGGTGTATCAGGGTAACTGGGCTGACTTTAAATTTCCGCAAGACGTTCTCGCGACACTTGCGAATATCAATTACTCTTCAGTATACTGGGTGTCTCGTCGAAATTCAGTCACTTTAATACAGTAGTTCGGCCCTTACTCGTTGGCAGTAGTCAGCCATTCTGAAAATAAATTGCTTAAAAACAAGAGACATCTACTAAGTTTCAAGATTGAAAAACAATCGTTAAGATAATAATTAATATTATCTTATTTGGCTACATGTCATTTGAAATAATCATACGTTAGTTTATTTGAACAGGCAAATAATTTATTTAAAATTATTTCATTATTTAAATTTCAAATAGAATTCAAACAATTTTTCATTTCATCTTTCATTCGATCAAGTATTTCGTAGTCTCGAAAATTCTATTTATTTCATGTCAACATCGTCAACTGCTTCAAATTTTAATAATAATTTTAAGCGAATGCAATCATTAAACTACAAAAATTAGCAGATCTAAATTTAATAATTATTTTAGTTACTTCAATAACCTCTTTATTTGAACAATGTAATTGAAATAAAAAATTATTCAAATAAAATATTATTTGATTTAAACGCCAAATGAAAGTTAATTTTTTAAGTTATCTATAGATAAAAATAATAAAGTATTTAAAATAATTCATTATTTCAATTGACTATTTGTTATCTTATTTCAAATAAAAAATGTGCCCAAACCTGCAAAGTTCTAGACATTTGAATGAGCATAGTGACCAGAATATTCTTTCTTTCCAATGTATAGCAGAGTATAGCTTCACGTCTTCATTTCACAAATATAGAAAATAATATTTTAGTAATAACAACGCTTAAGATGACTGATCACTGGAACAATTACCCTACTTACTAGAAGCCTATTAACCCGTCGCATTATAGCATCTAATTATACTAAATATGTATGTTATTAATTTCCATAACTAAAATAAGCATGTTTGCTTAATCCGAAAAATCCGAAATATACACGTCAATAACCACAATCAGGCAAACCTACCATAATATAAACGTGGTCTTTTAATACTTTTCAGTTTCTAGAATTTTTTTAAAATCGCTTATGCAGTCAAAAATTTGGAAAATATTCACAGTTGCGTGTGCTATCCGGTAGGGTGTTCATGAATTTTTTCGTAATTTTTGTATAACACATTCGCCGGCAGCATTTGTTTCGCTGTATATCCTTTTTATTCAACATGTTTTATTAATTTATTAAATGCTACGTACCTACTTCATGAAATATTAGGACAATTTAGCAAAAGAAAGTCATAACTTGCCGCCTACTCATTTCTAAATCCACTAATCCAAAAAATGAAAGCATAAAATTTGCAATGTACTAATTACAATAAGAGTTGGTAAAAAGCGTATAGCAGCTATCACACAATACTACGACGCTTTTTGTTAGTAAACTGTCTAGTCACCATCATTATGATTAATTGGTTCGCTCGTTTGAGATATACTTTCGATTGATTGTACAATGTACTCCGGGTAGAGATTGCCATATTATTCAAATTCATTGTAATAATTACTTTAAACACTAACTTTCCTTCCACAAAGTGTATGTTTCACGATTCTCTAAAAGTTTTCTATCAGACTCATTGCCAGATCTTGTGACTGTGAAGGCCTAATATTTTAATGCTGTAACATTCTTATAGCAACAGCAAAAGTGATTTCGATGTTTTGGGTTATTGCTTTCTTGAAGATCAAAATTCAGCTTATCAATGTAAAAGTGTCCCAGTAGTGCACGCGTAATTTTTTTCAAATTGTACTATGATTGTTCTAAAAATGATGCCGCTAACGACTGCATAGGACAGGCTACGTAAACTTTGAACTACACCGTCAACATCATACTTGTACAAGAGTGTACAAGACAAATATTTTACCTGGATGTTAGCATCGAGAAAATATTGAAGAGTTAAATAATATAAATTTTTTAATAAGCTTTCAATCTTCAGAAGGAATTAACAATTAACGTTTTGAAGTGTGAACGCCGTAAAGGCAAAATGTTTGAAAATAATCTTTTCTTGTACACTTCACAGAGCATCTTTTCTCGAAACAGAGGAAAAGCCAAAGCAATCTTTTCTATGATTCTTTCTAGACAAACTACTATTATTCTTCAACGAGCACAAGTACCCGGCGATAATACACACTGGGGGGTACTTTTCTAAATAAGGGATCTGTTGATATCTACGGGAAATTTATACTCGACGTTTATGGCCCAAATAATCGTACATTTGAAGTAAAGGGACAGATAGAAAAAAATAGCATTTAAAACTGAAATTACTGAGCAATAAAAGTGACTAGTTAGGTTCCCAATAGATATAACAGCTGTAATAGTCGAGGTTACATAATACTACATATATGGAGCATTTTTCCAAAATCATGATACAATTGGGAAGTGGGTGATTCTGTATAAAAGAATGATAAAGATTCTGTATAAAAAATAATAAATCACAATCATAGAATAACTTTCATATGATGTTTGATCTTCGAAGTAACCATGTTCAGAATGTATATAGCTTTAAAAACAGATTGGTACCAAGTTTCAACGTAACATCCTGACCGGATAGGTGGTTACACGCAGTTATACATATACCAAATACAAGGAAATGTCATGTTAACCTTTGTTCTACAGAATGATTCACCACATCTAGAACTGTTCTAAACTGTCTAAACTGTTTAAAGCAGAGCTTCGGAGTCGGAGTCGGAGTTTGGGAGTAATTGCTGATCACTGGAGTCGGAGCCGGAGTAAGAAAAAGCTATAATATCGACTCCTGGAGTCGGAGTCAGAGTCGGAAAAAAATATATCGACTCCGACTCCAACTCTGGCTCTTTTGTTTATTAACCATTAAAAGCAATAAGTGTCTCTATGAAATATTAGAAATTATATTAATTTTCGAAAATGGAAACTTTACCGTTAGTATTTCTCAAATTGATATGTATTTTCTAACTATTTCCTGAAAGTGAGCAAGTAACAGTCGTGTTGTGTTGTATCAAAGTTATCTGTTAGACTTAATACAATATTTCAACTATTTATTCAGTTCTATTACGACTTTTAATTACTTTGAGTACGTATTTTTTTCAATATTCGGAGTCGGAGTCGGAGTCGGAGTCGGAGTCGGAGTCGGAGTCGGAGGTCAAAAAAAAGAGGAGTTAAAACATGTTTCCGATGTTAATCGTATTTTTGTAAGTGAACGTGTGAAGGACATACGGAGGTCATTAATGTCCTTTTAAATAAGAGCATATATCTTTTATTGCGCCAATTGATACATTTTAATATTCTTTACAAAGAAGTGTCAACCTATGTATTTATGTGTGAGAGTTTGAAAATCATTAATTTAGGAGAAATGCGTCAACTTACAGAAAAATTTAAACTATTCAAGAAATCATTCTGTACACTTATACTGAACCGTAAGTTGGACTTTGAATAAACCACCTTGTATACTACCTTCTTCTAATTGAAAATAACACTATAATGATATGATACCTACAACGTTATCAAGTTTACTTCTAATTTTCCATATATCTCAAAGGTGAAATATGATGAAATATTTATTATATCGTTACGAATGAATATAATATTTAGGTGACTTATTTTAAACGGGACGCCCTATACATATGTATAAGGACAGACTATTCAAATCGATCCACACGAAGCTTTAGAGTCTAAAGACTTTAGACGATACTGGAAAATGTTTCGGAGGGAAGATAAATGGCGCCGGAGGAAACATTATGTTGTAGGCCAAAATGATCAAGATAAAACATTCGCGTCACGAAGTGTTCTTAAAATAAAAAACTTTCGTAATAGTGGGACCAAAGGTGCTTTGTATCCAAGTTATAAGAAGCTTTACTTATTCGAATGTCTTTTCTGCAGTAAATACAGACGAACCTTGAGTGACACGGTGCCTGAATTGCTGGGAGTCTCGCATAACACTGTAAGAACTCGTGACTACTCTCGAATAACCCGGTAATTGAATTGCACGGAGTCTCCATATTTTAAATTTCCAGAAACATCAAACAGTAAAGAAGTCTCACTGTCCGAAGCCAATCGTCAAAATGTTTCGCGCGATGAGATCTCTTTGCCAATTTGAAGAAGAAGTCGAAGTTTCGAGGATAATGGTGACTCAGATGTTTTCTTCGATAGACGTTCCTTGCGCGTCCGAAGAAAAAGGATCCGGGTTTTGGAGGACGTTGCAAATTAGTTCTCATTCAGTCGATGCCGGGACATTTTTGATCTGAGTCTGATAAATGTAACTTAAAATGTGTAAAACGTATGAAATTCATACATCCCTGTGAAAACAGGATACAACGAAGTAACGCTTTATGTAGAAGTAGGAAAGGAAACAAATGTTTCCAGAATATGTGCATTGTATAAATCTACGTTAATCGTTTGCAATCAAGGTAGTAGAATGGTAAGAATTCAAGTATTCATTCTGTGAACCAATTTTAACCAACGCTGTTCCCATAATTCGAAAAAATGTTGATACGGTGATTCTCAATCTACTCTTTCTTATTAGACTATAATAGAACCTCGATTATTCGAACTAAACGGAAAAACATAAGTGTTCGAATACTCGGCGTGCTGAGAATCCTACTGGTGTAAGTCTGGGTTAGTCTTGAGTTAATATTGTTTTCCAATTTTATTTATCATTTACCGAGAGCATTAATTGATGTAGAATTTCGTTCTTTACTGAAAAATGGCAACTTGTTCTTTTATCACTAAACGAACAGACCGAACCATTTGGAATAATAATAGTGTAAGCCCACCTTACGCTCTTTTGTTTTTAACCGCTGATTTACAACACCGACCAACAAAACGCATTTTTTAAATCAGTAGAATACAACTTTTAGTATTTTGTCTGCAATTCTGCCCAATTGCAAATTTTCCAAATTTCTTTTTAGCGTCATGTAGTAAACTAATTGTTCAAACTTCTCAAAAAAAATCCAAATCGTAGGGTACAATATGTACGTAGTGTCCAAATATTTATGTGGGCGTCACTGCATATCGGTATAAGATAATCTTGATTAGATAATTCGCTTGTAAATTGTATAAAATTCTGTTTCTTTCTTTAATTTTCACATAGAGACCTTTTTCAATAGTTTTCTGAACCTATAGATATGTTTTTGCAATCGCAATGCAAATATATATACAGGGTGGTCCTTCTAAATAAGACCACCTAAAATCTCTTCAGCTTATTGTGATGCAACAAATATTTTCTACGTAATGTGTCATTTTTTTCGGAGTTATCAAAATCATCGGTACTTTTTGACATATAATTATATATTTTTATTATTGCATCGTGTAGCTGATCGAAAAATATATTCAGATATTGATATTCGAAAATTAAAGTTTAACGTAAAACTGATATCTATCGAGATCACAGGCTTTGACCAACACTCGACAATCTTGAGTGATGATACCTCACGATTTGAAATATATATGTAGAGTTTTTTATGAAAATAAACGCAGAACATTATTTTACAATTAAATATATTCTATATGTGATTTACATCACTAAGATTCTCAGCCGGTCACTTAGTTACAATGTTAGATTTGATTTTTTTGATTTACGCAATATATAGAATTATTTTTATTTGAAGCTTGTTAAGATAAAGAAGACTTCAGATAATCGAGGTTCTACTGTACTTTGATAAATATTCATAGCAGTCTAATATCGAAGCAAAAATTTTCAAGTAATCTCTATGTAAAAAAGCCCCCTAATCCAAGAGTTGAACATCTGCTAGTAAAGAAATTTCATTTAAACTATTTAAATCGTATCAACCTCCAATTCTGAGTAAGAATATTTGTGATTCATTTTATAATTGTATTTTATAATTGACTCTGACACATTACAGTTTATAAATCGTAGTAGTAGGTTTATTTCCTACAATCTCGTCAGCTAATTTATTCTCTCGGCCGAAAATTTGATGAAAGAAGAAGAAACTTCCCACAAATTGAAAAGTAAAGTCTGCTTCGATGTAGGCGTACATAATTCACTTTATAAGAGCTAATTCTGTTACGCAATATTATTACTTGCAAGATTTTAGATGGGAGCGTTTGCATAAAAAATCATTTCAAAACTTACTTTTACTTAATTTACCTAAATTTTTTAAATTTAATTTCCGCAGGATAAATATTTTTATTATACCACTTTCGACAGAACGATTAACATACGTTTGACAATAATGTGAAAATGTATGAAAACTTAGCATCATATCAGAAATAGAACGCTGAACTTTGCTAGGAACTGTACATACGGATCACTTAATTCTGCACATAGGACTTGATACTCGCATGAATGTCCGAGGCTCGTTTAGTTGGGCTGCGGCGCGGTGGTTGATTAATGGAATGCGATGACACACATTTTATAGGAAGTTGCTGCTTGACTACGTAATAGTGCGAGTGCACACGGGAAAAATGAGCCGCACGAGTCTTGCGCGTAAAGATCCTCCAAACTTATAATTAATATTGTAATGGATTTTAAACACACGATAACTCCTCAAGGTTTCGCGGCCCTCTTCGGCGTGCTCACGATAATGGAGTTTGTACTCGGAAAGAAAATTGGCAGCAGTAAATTCTTTTGTTGCAAGGGACCTCGTTAATTAAATTATCAATTGTTTCAAACTTTCAAATACAAACTTGCAACCCAGGACAACAAAGCGGAAAAACAGTTTCATTAAAGTACTGCTGTTGCTACAGATTTGTTTAACAGTCAGCTTTATTTTACACATTATTTGTTGAAGTTATTGTTGCACTCATATTTTGTGGCCATAATTTCATTAATATTATTAACGTATATTACAAAAGCAAAATTAAATTAAATTAAAGAAAAATGAAGAATAAGAAATGAAATGGATCTATACATATTGCCAATCAAGGGACAAATTTACCTATAACTCGATTATGGCGTACCTATGTATATAAACCATAGATATTAAAATACATTTCCTTACAACAACGATAACAAATTACTTATATCAAAGTTTTATTTTGTTGTTCGCATTAACCCTGGAAGTGTTTAGGAATAAATAAATTTCAATTGAGGACATTATGTTATAAAATTAGGTGTTGAAACCAGGGATAGGAATCCTAACCCTAACCGGGTTCGGCTCTTGCAACCGTAGAAACCGGGTTAGGCAAAGAAGCCATAACCCAAGTATATAAACCTCGTGCCCGTGCACCACGTTTCCAAATAATACATGAACTCAAATAAGTAAATAAATGAATATGGCTGAATTGTTTTATACTTTTATACAGTTTATATTTATTACGTTTCATACTTCATACTGTTGTTTCTTCATGTACATTTATTAGTTTGTGTATTTAAATAATATTTTTATAAGTTTGTTACTAGAGTATAAAAGTAGATATATATATATATTATTTTTAGCAATCGAGAAAAATTAAATAATCGTGTTTTCATTTGATCTACATATTACCTACAGATTCATATATTCGTATTTACTAGTAACCCGCGCTTTCTGGAATTTCAGAACCGTTCCCTCGTGGTTAATATGGGTTACAGCAGGTATGGGCATTTTTGTCTCAATTGAGACAAAACCATCCCCACCATAGCGCCCACTGTCCCCCAACAGCATCCGCCGTTACCATAGAGAAAGGAAGTACTTCGCCCGTCGCGAACAGTGCGCAGGCCTCGCGCATGAAATAGAGGTTGGTGGGAGAAGCAGACGTTTGAGGGGACCCTACCGTGCCCATCACGGGCTTACCGTAACCTCCCTTGATTAACCGGGTTTGGATTAGGGTTAGGCGTCGGGTTAGAATCCTTGGTTGAAACTTGAAACCATTCGTAAAAATACGACAACCTTTATTAAAGCACACATAAAAGAAACTTCTTGTGTGACCAGGGTAAAATACTCTCTCTTCAAAAACTAACCGATTGTGTGATATAGATTTAATTGAATACAACAAAGATAGTGATTCAATTGTTTCAACCACTACAAATTACTCATATACTCTTACTTGCATGGAGTGTACGGAATAAAAATTACACGGCTGAAGACCAGCACCTGTCTATTGGAATAATTACTGTTTATACCTAGTGTATAACTAACTAAATGGTAGATAGGTATAATGTTAAAAGTGTCTTCAATTATTTTACATGGAACACGGCATTTTCTTTCAAGTTAATGATAATCTTGCTGATAAACTACTCTATTTGATTCTGTTTACTGAACACGAATGCATCAAGTCCTGCGGTGAGCGCTTGTGTGTCTTGACAGTATATTTGTAAGGTAAACTAATTCACTTTATTGTTTACTCAGATCGTGGATCTGTTTTTATGAAATGCAATTAGTTTGTTAATAAATTATCGGATAAACCATTACCTGTACATAAGTATATGGCCAATTTTTTCTTTCTGTTCATTTAATAGCGCTAAACACAATCTAGCGTGTTCTATATGGTAAAATAAACAAAAATGGAAAATTGGTAAGTAAAATACGTAATATTTATTGCTCAACGGAATAAATTTTCATTTATTGTTTATTACATTGAAGACTCAATTAATTTCAATAAGGTAAATTACTTTAAAGCTGAAACATGTTGATCAATATACATATTCAGAGTACTGCATTAAATTTACTTAATTTACTGCAATAATATGAATATACATATTACTTTATACCTTCGTTTACGTGGTAAGCTCTGAGTTGATAATTAATAATTCTAATAATAACAAAAAATTTAATTGATACATTTTATATGATTTTTATATCAATAATAAAACATGTGAACATCGTATGCTAGTGTAGACTGTTAAATGACAGATTAAAACATGTCAAAAAGAGAACTAGATGGAGGAAAATGCATTTCAAGTACACTATCTAATTTTACAATAAATAACATTCTACAATAAAAGCATGTATATATAAAAAATGATATTTTAATACAAGACGCTAATTTTTAGCAAATAATATTTATTTATCGTTCAAGTCTAATTATTCGCATGTAACAAAGCACACCGTTCATGTTATATCGAAATATTTTAAAATAGATCCCGACTATTTTCAACATTTTTAAAATAAAATACTAATTCTAAATAGTAAAATTTAAAGAAAAAAAGTCTGTTTACTATTTGAAACAACAGTTTATTCATCCACATTCTCAAAAGAAAACTGTTTTAACACCTGTTTATTCAACTATATGACCATTATACATCTACAGATAATTATATACACACTATAGTTGTAACATACTATAGCAGTAACAAATTAAGTTCTTTGAGTACCTAAATATTAACATTTTTATGTGCGAAGTCAAATAATTTTTTAATGTTGCCCTTTAATTATTTCAAAGCGGAGCTTTCAAAAAGGGTCACGAAATGAAAATTGAATTATTAGAGTATAATTAGCAGTGATACGCGTGCACTGTTGGGTAACAATGAAAATTCATTAATGGCGGACTCTCTAGAAACTCAATTCTATTGGAGATAAGATCTCATATAATTTCACGCTAATTACCTTTTCCATAAGTGGATACTGTACATTTACAATGTACCGTATATTTGCGGTCGACGGTGATAACTTCGTTTAAGTTGAATCACGTACATATAACTTTGTTTTCTGTGAAGTAAAATTATACGCTGCAACTCGTCCCAAATCTTCCACGAGAAGTTATAGAATTTCAATAAAAGACCTTCAACTTTCTATCTTCTTCATTACAGAGTTCTATTATTAAAATTTTATTTGCTGCAATTACGTATTTCTTACTACAGTGGAATTGAAACTACCAGGCCAAAGTTTGACTGTTATTAAAGAAACCATCTCCAGAAATTTAAATTCTTATACAAGACTATATTATTATTCGACAAACATCAACAACGTTAGCTGAGAACTTTTAAAGCTACTGAATTCTGGTATCGAGCAGCTAATGTACGCTGGCGGCCAAAAGAAAGTTTAAGTAAGTAATAATGTGTGATAACTACCACAATTTATACAAACTGAAATTTCATTTTAAAGGAGCAATTAATTATTAATAAATATCTGCATTTTATAAAATAATGGAAGCGAAAAAATTACAAAAGGGGATAGAAAAATAGTTCATTCAAAACAATGAAACAAGTAAAGAAATTGGGTAGATAAAAGTAAGTTTAATTCTACATTTTTGGAATTACAATTTTGATATTCAAATATTTCGTTTATTTGATCACTTTGTAGGACCTCCTTTGCTGCCTATTATAACTGTTTGGTATACTTGCAATTGATCCGTACGTAAGTATGGCAATAATTCAAACTTCTTTGTCTGTAATAATTTCACAAAAGAGGGAAGAAAATTTATATTTATTGTGTATTTACATTTACTTTTTCAAATATTGATCGAAATTACAGAAAAAATGCTTCCAATTACAAAACTACAGTATTCCACAGCTGAAACCTAGCTGTTTGAATATATGTATAGTCAAAGGGATATTGCACAACCAGCGTCAAAAAAGGTTACTCTTAATTAAATTCCAACTGTGTTACTAACAACATCTCTTTCTGAACTTGTGCTTACTGAAATGAATGAGGCTGTCATTGATTTTTTTCACGTTACATAATTGTTCGTTATGAACATAATTAACGTACAAAATTGTATTTTTTAACGTTTCAGATAATTATAGTTGCGTTATTTTTTTGTAGATGCATCTATTGGCCTAAATTGTACATATTTAATTTTCTAGCTTTCGTGACATAATATAATTACAATTAATAGGTATTTACAAAATAAATTGCAATAAAAAAACCTGTGTGGGATCAGGACCCCCCAGACCAAAGGACTGTATGGAGATTAGGAAAAGCAGGAGGGTTCCGTGGGTATGTGTAAGAGTTGATCAGCTACAACCGCGAGGATCCCGGTTTCGATTCCCGGCGCGGAATTCCTCATTTTTCCTAAGATCCTACACTAGTTAGCATAATATTCCAAAAATTAATTTTTTCCCCATTCGAACTACTGCGCAACGCAAAGATAAGCTTTCCGTCAAAATAATGAACCACTCATATTGAAAATAAAATTCCACTATTTTGACGCGTTCATTTCTAAAAGTCACGGTGAAAATCCCAAGACTTAGTTACAATTAGACTGCATGTTTTATGCAAAATAACATTTTTCTAAATCAATTATTAGAAATAGAAATTAAATAAAAAGGTGTTTCACTTTTCAATAATTTTGATAAGTCGAAAATGGTGTATCTGTTTTATTAAATTTTTCTTACATCTTCACACATTTGTATTTCACTTATCTGTTTGACTCATGAATGCATGAAATCCTCAGTCTAGTTATATTGGGTGATTGCACAACCTCGTGCCCGATTTTCAGAAACCCCAAGACCTTTTTTGAAAAAACACTACGTAGTTTTTGTAAAAAATGGTTATAATAAAACTGTTATTTTACAGATTAATCGCATGTATTTTATTTTTGAATGGGACACGAACTTCTGCAATCACTAATAATATACATATACTAGTAATAAAACAGATGGTGCTGTCAGTAGAAAGTCATTCGTATGCGAAATTTTATTCTGAATTTTGTTCCACCCTGTATAAAGCAACAAGATAAAAGTGAATCACTTTAAGTAAGTATTTGTTGTGCTAAACGATGTCAACGAGCGACTACAAAGAAGCTCGTAACTAAAATGCTTTAGGGGTAAATGTTCTAATAGGGAAATTTCAAAATGGTACTCGCATTGATGAACTGTCTAACAAGCGGATTTTGATTGACAGCAGCGAAAGTAATTATTGGTCCGTGCTGATTTTCGTTGGCATTGCAACCGATTGCAATGATGTGATTCACTTGAAACGTAGTCGAAAGAAATTCCTTTTACGCGAGCACTGTGAAGCGAAGGGAGAATTTCATTATCGTGTCATTTTAATGTTAAAAATTTCCAGTTAAGGGTATTTGTATCCTCTGCACAATACAACTGCATTCTTCGACGGAGCCTAATCCGAACGAACCTTTCGACTAACATTCCTTTGGGGTACTGTTTGTTTTGAAGAAAGACCAAGGATATACGTTGTGCTTAGGCGAATTTTGAATGAGGCTTTGAAACAGTTGCTATTGGAATATAAGCCACGGGAAGGAGAAAAATGTGACCTGCATAATATATTGATATACAACGGCTAACAAATGAAAGTTCGACTCTTCAACCAAATATCGAGATTGAAACCGTTACTCATAGATAACATTTAGGCAACAGTCGCTAATAATTTATGCTGTTGATACAACCCTAAACTTACTAAAAATTTGGATAGACACAATCCCGTTAGTTTTATAAAATAATGTAAAACAGTCACTTTTAGGGCTCCGTAAACCTTAAGTGCTCGTACTAACAAAGAAAGTATTATTTTGGAAATACTTCAGAACACTTCAAACAAAATCTCCTAAATATGAATGTTATCCCTTTCTTTTAAAGTAAAATAGAATTCTATTCTTTTATCACCAATATTTAAGCATTAAAGAAATATTTCGCTTTTATCATAGATAATCGACCTATTTTTACTCATGTTTTTCATTGTATGCAAACTAAATTAAATATTTGTCAATTTTTACAATAAAAAACAGTATTAACTTATTTCTGTCGAGAAACTCTTTGTTTGGCACATACTTCAATTTAATGACGTAATACAATACAATAGTAGTTATTTTACTTGAAGGCAAATTATTTATAGAGGCTAACGAATTAAATCGAATAATGCATTACAATGAACAATATTTAGTTAAAAAAATATATTTCTTGCTTCCTCTCATACGTACATATGTAAATATTTTACGAACAGAAGCAACGAAAAAGATTTTCGAATTATGATACATAATGATGATAGCTTTGCTCGTAGGAAATAATCATTAATTACGAGATTATAATCATCTGTATGTAGTAGGGTTAGGCGATTCTAAATTGATTTTTTCGAAGCGATTTTCAATTTTTTTTAATCGATTCTTGGATATTCGATGTTGAAACGAATCAATTTTTTTAATTATGAATCTTTAAAATTTCTTTAATTTAAAACTTTATATAGAGTATCTCATCATGAGATACTATTGGTATTCGATAGTGCTATAAAAGTTATACACTTAGTATTAAGTTACTTTTTTGTTGAACAACTTGATTTTTTAAATTGGATCTAAAGTGCCATAAGAATTAATGATTGCACCTTAGGTCCGATTTACATAATCAGATTCCGCGATATAGCAATATGCCATGCAGAATGCATATGAATATAAATAGTATTTCGATAGATTTATTTAATTCGATTTTCAAAGAATCGAATTTTCAAGACTCGATTTTCTATTGCATTGATTTTTATCGCTGCGATTCAAAATCGATTTTTTGCGAGAATTGCACATCCCTAGTATGTACATAATTACCTTGTCTTTTCCTACTTCGTTTATATTTGAAATGTACTTTTCTATAAATTATACATCTGTTCAATCGTTTGTGTTATCTTCGTCTGCAAATAATAACTACAAACCAAGGGAAAAAACCAAGTATTTTTTAATTTTACGTTTTTATCGAAGGTTTTCGTTTCAATCTCAATCAGCCATTTTGGTTTTAGTTATTTTGACTACATATTTCAAGATTCCAGGATACCAGTTTCTCTGTAAATTGTAGCTTTCACATTGAAGCACCTTATTTTTTGCCTTGATTTGGAGATTTTGAACCACCGTGCGTCATCCCTTCAATGGATTATTATTCAAAATCTAATGTAATATTTTGAGTATCATAGTCACTAAGAGTCTAGTAACAACGGTAAGCTCTTTGCATTAAACTACTAGTTTAAACCATTTTGAAAATACGATTCCAGTACTTTGACATGTCGTGTCATTCCGTTGTAAAATTTATCATGATGAATCTTTCAAGACCCGGTTATAATATGTACCAGCAACAAAAAGAAATTACTTGTTAACAAAACGAATCACCTGTGAAATCTTAATCTGAATCTTGGCCAACTCTTTAATGTGGCA
This sequence comes from Sphecodes monilicornis, assembly GCA_913789915.3. NCBI lineage: Eukaryota > Metazoa > Arthropoda > Insecta > Hymenoptera > Halictidae > Sphecodes > Sphecodes monilicornis. Next base: position 4,413,643 of record OU565292.1, read on the forward strand.
TCGTACAAGATTCGTTGCGCATAGAAAGATTTAAGAAATATGTATATCATTCAATTTTTTTTTAAAGCGAAATGTATCACGAAATCGAAAAAGAATTCTTATAAAAGTTGTAAGAGTTGATTGCTCGAGATTTCTACAGAATAAATGAATTTATTGATTTGCGACAAAAGCAGCTTCATGATCTCAGCAAACATTAAAGAAAATATCTGAAATGAATCAGTTGAGGTTGTCCGGCAGTTGTAACGTTAACCGATAGAAATCTCGCAGAGGGGATATCGAGAAACGTCAACCGCTTCGTAGCCAGGATGTCGTACAATCAGGCGTTCCCTTTGAGAATCACGTTGCATCAGTTTTTGCCGTTGGTTCTTTCATCGTGTTTCGAGAGCAGGCTCGTTATTGGAGCATAATCTAGGGGGTAGGTTTACCGTTCAACGAGACCAGTGTCCAAGATTTGCTCGTTACGCGTTTCGCCGAATCACGTCGCCGCGATTACACGTCCCAAGATACATCAAGATCCCGTTATCATTTGCGATCAACAAATTTGTTTGTTGTATTTGCAGCTTTCCTGTACAAAATTAAAAATAATAAATAATGGTTTATGTAAAAATCGTCATATTTGATTTTTTGGGACTTAATGGATTAACCACTTGCCATATCATATCGAGTTAGACTCGTGATGACGATTTCAAACAAAAACTGTTATACATGAATATTATTAATTTCCTTCAATCCTAGTAACTAACCTTTCGCAAAGATGACGATCGGAATAACTAAATCTTGTAACATGAGATGATCTACCAAATGATTCTATTAATAAGTACTATATCAAATATAACGTTTACATTTCACTTATATTGTTTCCTTAGAATTGGATCTTGGCTGCAATCAATGAATTACATCAATTAATTGATCGTATCAATACTTTTTGGAATACATAACTGTATGTATTATCGTCTCTGCTTATGGAACACAGTTTTTAGTTCTATATCTTTTTGTTTACGTGCTAAAAAGGAAAATAATTCAGTCAGTTTTGCACCGTGCGTACTAAAGCTGGAAGCTTTATTCTATGCACATATGTATTGGCAGTCTGTTTACACCTGGTAGTTATGCACGTTTAGATAGAAAAGTTCTTCTCCTCCCTACTCAATCTGTTTGGTTCAGTCAGAGAAGTAAATACGCGTTTAAAAGAAAACTGAGCATGGAGCCAGTTTCTTTCAACAAAGTTGAAAAAATCACTTCCCTTCTGAATGATGAATTATCTCCGCGAAAAGATGCGAGGTCTACTGTCAGCCCTTCACGAAACCAAAGATTAAAAAAATAATATTGTGAAAACGTAGTATTGAATGTAGGAGGAAAAGCAAAGATATTATAATCGCAAGACGATCGAAGAATTCTGTGCTTCATTACATTTGATGAAGCTTCGTCTGTCAGTATGGCTGCAGAAATATTAACCCCTTGTCCTATAACATCGAATCACAATGAGTAATGAAGATTTCGAACCGAATCCACTAAATACGGATGTTACTAATTTTCTTTAAATCGAAATAAAATTCTATTTTGTTGTTGTCGATTTACAGCGATTGGAGTGAACATAGACATAGAATAAATACATATATAAACTTCATTCTGTGAAGGAATTATGAATAACAGAGATGTTCTAATCACTGCAACCATAAAATAAATCGTACTGCAAGACGTTAACCCACGAGTGGCATCACATTTATTCAGGCAGCTAAATATCACACAAGGGTCATTTTAAAATTCCGTAAAACTTGTCTAGGATACTTTCACGTATGTAACTCAACAAAGGCTGACAAGTCCAAATCTTCTAAAGAAGTAAAGGAAACTTCATATTTTCAGTTATTGTGCAATACAGTAGCAAAAAATAATTTAATATATAATAATAAATTTACTGAAGTTATGAGAGGCCCCAGGATACCATTACAAGGTTAAAGCAAGATATAGGCATTTAGATACGCAAATCAACTGTTCGGAGGACTCTTGAAACAACTGATTTTGAAGATACTAAACGAAAGAAGAAGTCAATGTTATTGAAGAAATATATTAAACTTCGTTTTTCATTTGTTAAAAAGTATCAAAATGGACAATTGATGAATGTGGATGGGTTTTTTGGTCAGGTATGAAAAAAATAAATCGAATTTGCTCCGATGGTGTCCGATTAAAAAAAAACCGAATTTCTTAAACAGCGATATGTGAAACAGACTTTCAAACATGGAGTCGCTCCATTATATTCTGGGGATGCTGTACACTTTTCAATTTATCTTTGAAATTAAAGGTTTCTATCAAAATGTAACTATATACCACGCAATAGAGTGGGCTGTCTTTCGTCGAAAACTTTCCTGTTTTTTCTTTTGAAAGATACACAAATTTTTATTTTATTCTAATTTTCATTATAGCCAAACAAAGTGGTTGTTTACAGAAGCATGCTATTTTTTCAATAAAAAAGATTCATAAATGTTATCGTAATATGTATACATGTATCCCAAAATTTTTCCCACAAAAATTGTTATAAATTCCTTGGTAAAAAAATCAGTAACGACAGAAAAATACGTAGTTTACATTAAAATGTACCTTAAACAACAACCTTCTAACATAATTATACAGCTAGAATAACAACGTGGTTGTATGAAATTTAACTATGAGGCCGTCCAAAACAGTATAACACTAATATTATACAACATTTTGAAAATAAAACTTTAAAATTAGTTCTTCGGGAACTTAGGTACAACATCTACATCCCACGAAAGCAGACTGTGAAACCATCAAAACATATTTGGTAGTAAGGTCAACAAGCTATTATGAGTTAGGCAGCTGAGAAGAATAAAACCTACAAATCTATTTATATGTAAAAGAAACACCTGAACTTATTGTATTTCTGAAAAGTAACTAATGAGTGATACCTTCGCGGACGTTAAACGAACCATTAAATGCAAAAATGGTGCAAGTCAAAACAGTTAGTAATTGGATAATGAACAGTTAAATAAAAGTTCTACAAAACACAATAATATTGAAGGATGTTACGTTTCTTTTATACAAGCTACACTAAAATTAGAATTACATTCATCTTATTTAATGACGATTAAACTTTTGAAATGTGATGTTAAGCTAAACAGATATATGTTGATTTTCACTACTTTTGCATTAAACAAAATTATAAAAAAAGCAATACATCGAATAATACTAGAAGGTGGGAACTCATCAATTTGAAACCACAAATATTACTTCCTAACTATTTACGTTAGCTTTGAAGAAACTGTTAAAATCACAAATTTCCGTTTCTACACCATATGTATACACCGGTTGACTGGTACTACATTAGAAATTGTGACGAAGTCTAGTGCTTTAAAGTAAATCTCAAGTAATATTATTTCATTTGAATAAAGACAGAAAGTCGATTACTTTTAGTCGAAGATTTGTGTATCTGCAGTATAGCATTTCATGTATTTACAATCTAAATGACGTCTTAGAAGAATAGAAGAAATCAGGAAATAATCCGTACATATTTAGAAAGGAAAAAATGTAACTCGAAAAGTATTTCTTACTTATCTGACAAATCTTTTTACTTCATTGAATTACAATATTTAATTGACAGTGTTGAATCAGCGAATACCAAAGTGTGTTTTATGTTACAGAGGAAACTGGATATCAATATTAAATGTTCGGTACTTCGACGGAAGAATACAATTTCTCTGATAAAAAATAATATCTTCAAAGTGACTGCAACATCTGGTGTTCGTTTCCGTTACAATTGGCGTTAAACTAAATTCTACCATTTCCTAAGTCGATGAACCTTTAGGATATAGACAATTACAGTGACTCACATAAATTATTCGTCCTCGCTTTAAAATACTTTTTCTAAAAACGACTAAATAACCTGGATCTTTTTAGAAGATAACTCCATCAGTTTACATTAGAACATATTTTAAACGAGAAATTTTGAAAAAATGGCAATTGATCGAAATTGAGGAAGAAAATATAGGTTGTTTTCTACAACTTTTTTACTTGGACCTTTATCAAAACTTTTAAAAATGTGTTTTGTAGATGTGTGTCGCTTATGACACGTAAGGTACAAACGGTTAAAGATGGTGAAAATGAACGCGAAAACCAGTTGCAGTTGTTTTCGAAATTTCTTTTCCACCTCATCTATTCTGGTAAACTAATTGTTCTAACTTCTCAAAAAATGTAAGTCGTTTAGCCCATCTTCAAACAAGGTATTACCCTTTAAAGAGTGTATGTACACTTATGCGAATCATTGTATACATTTAACCTCTTCAGGATGACTTTTCGGAAGTAGAGAGAACACATACATAATAATTTCTTGTTTGATTAAAGTATTATCAGTGCTCCCGAACGTCGAATTTTTTGTTTTTATCATCGAGAGATTCTGTAATTATTCTGTTGTTCTCCAACTGATTTTAGTTTACTTACAGTAGAATCTTTTTAATTTAAAAATAAAACAAACGCCAGTACACGTGTGTATTTGCCAATATCCTTAGCGAGGTTAACAGAAATCTATGCAAGAGAATTACTTTTCCAACAGAACGTCACAAAATTTTAGAACCGCGACTGCGCATTGGAAATGAGGAGACAGATGTCGGTGGCGAGTCAAATATAAACAGTGCCCACTGTCTACAAACAACGTGACGCGACCCAGTCGTTCGGAATTCGTTCAGCTCCGTTTTTCCCGCGCACGTGTCCCTTTTCTAGCCCGATAGACCTAATGGCAAGATCTTCGTTTGTGCGTGCGCGTGCGGAAGTCCGCAAGAAACGCACCACTTGTCTTGTCTGATATGAAAGTGCGATACGGACGGTTCTTCGCATTTTTACCGGCGCTGTTCTCCGAAACCCATAGCAGCGGCGTGTTTCCACGTCAAACCCCCCTCCCCTCCATCACACTCTTGCATCAAGAGCATTCTGTCATCGAGTAGGGGACACCTTTATGTACTCGATCGCGATTCCGCTTTATTTACACTGATTCGTTCCTTTCAGCACAACACGCCGACCAACTCCGTTCGTTCATCGAGCCGACAACCTCATCTGCTGCACCGATAATTCCCGACGTACCGTGATAAGAAGTCGCGATAAAAAAAGGATTAATAGTCCGCGGTGCTGGCCGCAGTCGTTAGAAAGCGCACAGGCGCGAACGGTTCGAGGCGTAAATGTTATTTTACAAATTGCAAATGAACACGCGTGCAGACCGAGAACAATTACCGTTAGCGATGCGGTAATTGCCGCGTGCCCAGTGACTCGTTATGACCGCGTGAAATTCGATTTTTCCATCCCGTGGCGTGGCGGCTCGCCGAGCCTGTTCGGCTATCTTGTCTTCGAGAAGATTAACCCAGTATGCTACATCTGCTAATACTAATTACTTGTCGTTCTAGCAATTACCAGCAACCAGCAGATAACATTGTTTGCCAGATGGTGAACCGCTTCGGAGCGCTCGTTCTGAAATACGTAAACAATAACTTCACTTGACACGAAACTATCGTAGCTTACTTTTCTTATTATTGCGATGCTTCCTCGGTTATGTGTTTATCGATGGGACGCGTACACGATTCTTTTCACTGAAAAACAGATTTGCCGCGATCACCTATTCACCGAATGCGATCGATCATCGTTGAACGACGCGTCACTATCTTTCCGCCCCTTGTCATGGGACGCTTTGTTTGCACAAACAGAAAACGTTGACAATTCGATGAATTCACTTGTCGATCTATGTTTGCGGTTTGCAACTCCACAGAGTTTTTTCACAACGATACGAATCGGATGCGCGTATAGGTTTGTACACGATCGGATGAACGGAAGATCGACGATCCACGCAGGCGCGGTCCGTCAATCGATAATCTATGAGCGACGATCGATGACCGAGAACCAGTCTGCTCGATCGGCACGCGCTACGCGATCTGACAACGGATCGAAGTGCCGTAGGACTGTTTTAGTGGCTGCTCAATGCATCGCCAGTGGCAGTCGCTCCCTTCTCTCGATCTCCCACATCATCCTCTTTTCTCTTTCCCACTTATTCGTGCATGCCGCCTCCACCTCCGTAACCACCTCCAGCCACGGCTTATGAAAGGCCAGTGGAGGGAATACGCTGTGCAAAACGCGCGTCGGCTTAGCCGCTTGTAAACTTGTACCGTGTCACTCGTATTCCTGTTTGTGCGACTTATCCTTCAATTGTGCTCTAACGAATTTCATTGGGATGCGTCGATCGGAATGCTGCCAACAATGATAACGGATATAACGGACCAGCCTGATGCAGCGGCTCCAAAAAATCGATACGTTTTTCAAAGATAAATGAAAAAACATAATACTTTATTTTTTTATTCTGTATTGTCTATAAATTAACAAAATTTGAAGCGAATACAAAGCGACAAATAATCAACATTTCCGTAATAATTAACTCAACTTAACATCATACTTTGATTTTATGATTTTAAGAAATCATGAAGTGTCTCCTAGTACCGGACACAGTAACAATTACGGATAAACTTCCGAAAGCGACAACCCTCCGATATTGCTGAAATTTTGTATATTTTCTTCTTTTTATCTAGTAGATAAGATTCCGAAATGGATTTTGGCCGACACAACCCCCTCGCCCCACAGCCCCCTTCAAAGGTAAAACTGTTTTCCTTAATTACTTCATAAAGTATTAATTGTACAGAAAAAGTTCTCAAAAAAATGAAGCTCGTAAAAAGTTCTACAAATAAAGTCGTATACATATTTTACGTAATTCCAACAGTTTAGTTGTTATGTATTTACTCCTGGATTTACGTATGCGTGCTCTGCGCCCCCTCCACGACCCAACCCCAACTCATTCTAGATTACCTTTGCATTGTAGCTGCCATCTAGAGACGCATACAAAAATCCACAACGTGTTTACAAAAAAAAAACCAACCTTAGAGTACCCTTACATTCCCACAGAGTGTGTAAGAATACGGAAAATTCAATACAGTTTTTTCATGGTTTCCGCTATAAAAATAAAATTTGCGCCAATTTTCGCTATCATCTTCGTAATCAGCACGTCAGAATACGTAAGAATTCAGAATATAAAAAGATCGGAGATATGTCCTCCGCCGAGTTATTTTGGCTCATAACAGTCAAAATAATAGGTTTACGTAAAAACTGTATATAACCTTTTTTGTAGAGCTTTTTATGAGCCTCATTTTTTGTTTGAAACTTTTTTCTCTAAAATCAATATTTTTGAAAATATTTAGTAAGAACTGTTGAAACTTTAAAGGAGGCTGCGGGGCAAACGAGACTTTGTCGCCGAAAATCCTTTTAGGGACTTTCTTCTCTTATCATAAGCTTTGGCAAAAATTTCAGCAAAATCGGAGGGTTATCGCTTTCGGAAGTACACCCAAAATTATTAATAATAATTTGCAACGGTCGTAAATATAATGGTCACAACATTCTGGGTCATAGTATATTCTATCGTCACATAATGCTATCGTCACAAGCCTCGTAGGCCCATAATGTGGTAGCCTGAACATTGAATCCAAGCTTCATCACTATTTTCTAAACAAACTACGCATATTATCCCCAGGTTCGTCTGTCTCGGTTGTAGCGTTCTAGCAAGTTTATTTTAAAACTTTTTCCTATAATCTTTTTTCGTATTATTCATGTTGCTTGGGTATATTTTTGAATCGCTAAAACCGATATAATAAGTAGTAGTACAAAAAGGAACACACGAGACTGAGATTTCTACTGACCGGCAATAGGGGAAATTGTTTTTTCGAGTACTACGAAAAATTTTGTTATTAAAACCTATTGCACACTAGAAAGATAATTTAAAAAATACTTATCAAAAGATATAACACATCTCGCATGTCTTCCAAACACAAGAATTAGTAGACATAATAGTTTATAATTTGTGTGATGCACCAGATTCTTGTCAGCCGCAACAATCAACAGACCTCCTTAGTCGTGCATACGCTATAAGGGTGTGATAAAACATGAACATTGTTTGTTTTTGATCTTGTACGACTTGTACGATACAACCGATTAGTAAAGTTTTAAATATTAAAGATATGTCTACTGGCCGGTATTAGGTGCCGTCTGGCCTTAGAGGAACTTCCCCTACGATGACTATACGAAAATGTATACTCTTAATCCTTTATAGAAAAAAGGCTACAACTACAACATCGAGGCAAACTCGTGATGAAGATTTCAAACAGGATCAACTAGATATGTATGTTATTTGTTAACACTCAATCCAGGACAGAGCTTTCGCCGGACTTGTAAGAGGCCGCGAGGAGAGTCGAAATTGTTCCTTTGTTATCGTCAGTAACAATTATCGTACCACAATCTGTCTTCGAGGGAAGCCCAAGAACGAATGCCCTTCTCGCCATGATGACAACCGCTGGCTCCGCGGTCTCTCCCACTCTTCCTCATCGAAAATTATGTTTTCGCGCGAACCGCTTCTCGCCTGCTTCGCCTGGCATACCGGCCGCGGCCCTTGCTCGACCCTCAGATCTTACCGTGCACGTAATTCTAGGATGGTCACACCCTCCTCCTTGGCCAAAAAACGGGCCTAGATCGCTGTTATCAACGACCTTACCACGTGACCTATTGTATGTGGTTTCCAACCATACGGTTTTCTACACATATTTCGCGAAGCCGACGGAAATCCCCACTTCAGAATTCTCGAAAACATTAAACAACTCCCGCACTCTTCTCACGCCCCCTTGTACAATTATAATCCACATATCTGTGGTTGTCAGGACGAACGCCGCATGTCACATATTGTCACTTTCGAGATATTGCCGTTTAGAGTTTTGATCACTAAAAGCCCCCGCAGAATGCAGACTTTATTATAATTAAGATAGTTTGGTCGGATTGGCTTGTAGCGCGCACACTGGGCCAACTAAATAGTCGGATTGGTGGTGAGTGCGCAGATCAGCCTACAGTTGGCCGATTGCTCTCGAAAAATTTGCTAGTTGGCGGCTCTTGAAGAGAGCGGTCGCATAATGAAAGTTAATAGAATATTGTGCAGAAATGTTATTATTGCTTTTATACAACGGAGGAGAAGGATCAAGAAGAGAAACCGAGAGTATTGGGTGCATCCCATCCACAGTGATAGATTATCGGTATTATATTATACAACTATCGGCCGAGTCGCCAAAAAAACAATCGGCAAGTGTGTGCGCGCGGCTTGAGCGCCATACTGATTAGCGGTTGGCCGATAGTTCGCCGATAGTTTAGTTTGAATGCAATCGTGTAGCCCAGTGGTGGGCACGGGTGGAGCCCCTCAAACGCCTGCTTCTCCCACCAACCTCTCTTTCATGCAGCGCGCACGTTCGTTGCGTACGGTGATGTCTCGTGTCTTCTTTGCCCCGTTGTACCGTGCTTGCTGGAAGGGGGCGCTACGATGTGGACGGTTTTGCCTCAATTGAGGCAAAATTGCCCATCCCTGGTGTAGCCCATCAAACTTACAGTCACTCCCATTAATATTCGTACACTCTTAAAAAGACGATAACTTGTTTAATATTGGACCATACGACTTGGACTTTTTTGAGATATTAGAATAATTAGTTTACTACATGACGTGACAAAGAAATTAGAAAACAATTGCAATTTTTTTATGTGGTTTATGTTGAAAATTTAAAACATCCATTTTGTAGATCTCTATCAATTGTATACATTTTCAAATTTTCATCCAATTTGAATTACGTGGGAAACGGCGACAGGCATCGAATGACGTAAGAATCCTTCGATTTATTACAGTTTAAGGCCGAAAATTGTGAAAAACTGCAATTTTTACAATCTTCAAACAGTTGTAGCTCATTGCAACGTTTGCCGATTTTGGTGAAATATTCAGAGTGTATACAGTTGACACAGATCTACAAAACGTATTTGTTGAATTTTCAATATGGACACATATAAAACAGTTATAAATAAATTCTCAAAATTTCTTTTTTTCAACGTGTAGTAAACTAATTTTTCTAACTTCTCAAAAAAAAAAGTCCAAGTCACGTGATCCAATATTAAAAACGTGATCGTCTTTTAGAGTGTACGAATATTAATGGGACTGACTGTATTTATCGGCCGATATCGAATCGTTGTAATATGCGCACCTGCATACATCTTCATACTGCTTAAGAACCCAATCAAACCACCGGCCGATAGAAAATCTCTGTTAAGATTTATTGTTTTCGTAATCTAATAAAATAACAAAGACCATCAATTCGAAATCACCAACTATAATGAAACATTGCATCTTTGCACACTTTGTATCGGGAAATGTTCGATGCGTACTTTATTATATCTACCCGTTTTCATGTTCAGGGATTGAAAATAACCTTTAAAGAGGATGGAGAACCTATTCTTCGAAATATCTTGAAAATGAATGCAGATAAATTTTTGATATAGCTCATGTCGTCCACTTCTTGTTACCATTTTTTATACAATTGAATATACTGTATTCAAAATTATTATTGTAGACTGTATTCCGAAACAAACGTTTTCAAATTATTTATAATTGAAAAAAGACGTGAAAGTTTACAGTACATTCCCAAGAAAATCGTGATTTCGAAGAACAATTTTTTTGTTTTGCATTTTTTCTATCTCCATTAGTTTTCGAAAAAGAAAAAACTGTAAGAAAATAAATGTCGAATATTTTTCGATTCTCTACATATGCATCTTTTGTGTAATAATTTGCAATTTCGAGTTGGGTCTTCAATAGAATAGTCTCAAAAGTAGATGCAATGAAAGTAATCAAATTTGTTAAATAGCCATAAATAGTGTATCTACTCATTTGAAAACTCTGTTATTCAAACATTCCATTATCCGTAAATCGTATGCTACATACTATGCTGCTGGAAATATTTATGAAATCATTCGAATATTAAATGGAGCGTCTGGTATACTCTGCTTGTCATTAATATTAGAAAAGCAATTCAGTACAGTTTGGCGACGTAAAAGACTCACAATATTTGATTTCGTTGATGTTACTGCGAACATTACCAGCACGTAACACATTTTAAGAGTAACGTATTGAATATTTCATAGAATATGTTATAGAATCTCATTTTCAGATCAATATTGGGCTTCATAGTTCATTAAATATACATATATTTTATTAAAGAAGACCATTGATAACATAAAAACACAATTATGTATATTTTAAAATTATTATTGAAAGTTGCATGTTTTATTTCAATTTTTTAATGTTTGAAGATGAAACATCGAGGTTGGAAACTTTGGTATCTTTGAAATAAGTATACCCTAATATTACTATAATATTGGCCGTAAAATATCATCCCATAATAATGTTAAAATTAAAATTAACTTTTACCACAGATATTAAAAAACTGATTCAACAATAATGAACTAACGATAATAATGAGAATATGTAAAGCAAAAAAGCAATTGCCATGATCAAAATGTGTAATAAACAAATGTAAATTGTAAACCAGACTGATATGAAAATCAGTTATATCTGATGTCTGAAAATCTTTCTAAAATCGTTTTATTTTAAAAAGTTATTTCTAATTCAAGATGACAAAAATGAATTGTTTATCTACACTTATTATAAAGGTACATATATACAATAAATGACACCTTTACTGATTGTAGAAAAATACAAGTGCTTTATAACAATTATTGCTTATTAAAATGCATAAATTCATGCTCCAGCTTCCTTGGTGCTGTTAGATTTCAAATATAAAGTTAATGAATGCAAAGTTATTACAACAGAAATTACATTTGGCATTGCAATCGAATCGAAAGTATTATACGTACATACAGTGGCTCACGAAAATATTTGGACGCCCGTTAAATAAGAATAACTTTTTTAAAATTAAACCAAACAACTTTACCTTTCTTGAGCAATTGGAAACATCGATTTACTAAATGACGAGCAAATAGATTTTGAAAAAATTGCAATTGGTAGGAATCACATGAAAAAATAAAAATGACAGTTTTTATAACTTTTTTATTTCAGTTCGCAATGAAAATTTATAATATTCGTTTTGTAAATATATGTTAGTTATGCACATGCTGAAAATTTCATCGAAATCGGTTAACGCAGAAATGTGGATTTTAAGCAGAATTTGACCAAAAGTCGTGAAAAACTTCGATTTTGATCATTTTGAACCGCTTTCGATGAAATTTTTAGTATGTGTATTACTAACATAGGCCTACAAGACGTATATTTTTAAATTTTCATTACGAGCTGAAATAAAAAAATTTTTGTGTTTTCTTGTAATTCCTAGCAATTGCAATTTTTTCAAAATCTTTTTTGCACGCACATTTAGTAAATCAATGCTTCTAATTGCTAAAAAAAGTCAAGTTGTGTGGTGTAATTTTAAACAAATTATTCGGATTTAAAGGGCGTTCGAATACTTCCGCAAACCAGTGTACATCTAAACCACTAGTCCGCTGACATCGATTATAGTCTGGCAACTTTCTATAGGACTTACAACAGTGCCTGTACTACACAATGATACCGTTTCCCGGCATGCACTCTTATAAAATGCGTTTGTATCCACTTTGATTAAATCAATGTAGAAGCGTATTATTTTTTTATATGCGAAATTTTTCACAAATATACTAATTTTTCCAGTTTGCTTCCTTGGGATAAACAGTATTTGTGTCAACTGCAAAATTTGAATGATAAACGAAAAACATTGTTTTATTTTTACTTAACTGATAACTAAATGTGATTGTACACTATCTATGATTGTGTATTATCATTAGTAGGTATTTGATATTTATTTATATCTCAACCTTATCACGTATATTCATGATCTCGTGTTAAGAAATGTAATTTAAAATATCTATATTCGTTAAACTTATCCTTGCATATAGGATTCAAACAGTAACAAATTAATTAAAAACTAAAATACTCTAAACTGGTAAATGGAGCAGTCATTTAATATAAGAATATGACAACAACTAAGGACATCTACCTTAATACAATTTCATTCGAGATTGGATTTACAGTTTGTAATTTCAATACATTTAACTGTTTTTTTTTCAAAAGAAGTGAAATTCCTTTATACTGCTCTCCTGAAATATCAGATAACATTTGTGAAATTTTTGAAAGCTGATTATTGTTTTCCTAGTTTTCACTATAAATAATACATTCAAACGGCAGCCGTTATGCTTTCTGTATTTATTTGTGCGGAAACAGAGATTCTTAACAGTTTATTTTGTGCTACTTTTTTAATGAAAGCTAAACACGATATTACATCTATGGAATGTTTGCGTAGAAGTAACTTCATCACAACATATATATTTTTCTGCAAGCTTAATATCACACCTATTACTCGTGGTTATTAGCGAGATCGGTATTGTAGATTGTAGATCATTCAGATTTGGCTCCTTCGTCTGACCAGCTCTTTGGTTTGTTTTGTGGTTTTTTTTTTGTTAGTGGTGAATATTTTTTCGTATCAATGTTACGTCCTACATAGTATTTTTCTGTGATTTCTATATGTATTTGATTAGTGGATAACATTCAACTGTAAATAGAGTATGGCTAGTTTCACATTTTCAGGGATTCTTTCATTCCATTAAATAACTGTGTTTTAAGTTCATGTGTCTTATTTGGAACCGCGTTCCAATGGTTTATTTAATCTTTATCAAAACAACATATAGGTATTTGCTATGTGTAATAAATAAATATTTACTTACAACTGTATCTGATCTAAATATACTTCTGAAAATTTTTAGTTATGATCGGTGATCGAAATAAACAGTTACCTCTCGTTTCTTAAATAATTTTGCTGGAAGTTATACGGGTTATTTAAAAAAATTGCTCCTGTAGAACTTAGAAAGTTCTTTAAACAGTATTCTCATGGAACAAATATTGTAGAATCTCTATAGAAAACGTTCTACAAAAACAAATGATTTCAAAACGAATACGAGGGATACAAACAAGGTTCGACGTGTGAATATTACAAATAAACAACGTTCAAAAGCAATTGAACTGTAAGAATTTATTTAATATTGTATACTATCCATTAAAAAATATTCAGTTATTGTCGCAATAATTGACAACTTTTTTAATACTGATGAACAAACTATCTGCCCGTAGTGTAGAAATATTTTTATCTTTACTTTCAAGTCCTCTTCTTTATCTGTCCCCATCGAAACTCATAATGTCAGAACATTTTTTAAGGAGTTCCACGGTTCATGTTTTAAACGGAACGTATTAAAAAGTGCTATAACTTTTTCGGTCACTGTTTATAATAATTGAAAGTTGTAAGACTTGATCTCAAACGAAACGAAATAGTAACATTTATACAAGCAACTTAATATCGGTCCGAAAAAATGGTGTCAAAGTTTGTTATCAGGAGATTGCGGATATTGTTGCAAAATCAAAAATGTTTGCATTGATAGCAAAACACAGGAGCCTAATAATAATTTCTTCTCGTTTTAATTAGCTTATTAAGCCGAAACCAACACACCGATAATTTTAAATCTGTTTAATATGTCCACCTCTTTAAACTGTAGTACGTATCCATTTTTGTCATAAATGCATGAAATCCACAGTCTACATTAGATCAGAAAACAGATATAAATAACTTCGTTATTACAATTTAAAAAATTGTTAAATCTGTTTTTGATAATATATATAAATAAAATGACTCGGAATGGAACAGAAAATATTATGTATTGTATTTTCTGTGATTCGTAATTGTGAAGGAAAGTTTTGCGATACTCAACATGGCAAATTCAGTTTAATTAATTATCTAATATGAATTTAATTTCAATAATACCTCGAAAATTCATGCATTCAATAGCTATATCGTCGTTTTAATTATTCAGACAAAATTTGTGGAATTTTCATTATTGAAAGAAAATATATATCAATTTTCCCACTCGCAGTAATTCTCGTTTCGTTGAAGAAAAATTTTAATAATGTTTAAAAAAATGAAAAATATTCATGTCCATACTCAGAATGAATAAAAAATATAAAATAAATGTAATTCATAGGCGACAATTACGCGGTATATTATTTTCAGTTCCAAACGAGCCCTTTCGCAGTTTCGTTTTCTCTATTATTCTTTCTCGTAAAGCGTCACCTGCACTTTCACTGTCATTCAGAAGAGAAGGTTCGCGAATCGAGTAAACGGATTGCGGTATGCGAGCATAAAATACCGCTCGTTTCGACAGCTGTAAAGAATTTGTTCCGTACTATTTAGGTTTTTTTTACCTTCCAACAGAGGAAGTAGCACTTTTCATTTCCCAGCAAATGCGGGCGCCCATTCTACACAGTCCATAGTATAATATATGCAAGCACCCTTCTCTCTTTGTAGAATTCTTAAGTTTGAATAAACTACAGAAACTCTTAAGCAAACATTTCAACTCTCTTGTTTATTTTTCAAAATGGCACTGTGATAGTAACATCGAAGAAAAGTATTTGATTATACAATAAATCTTATATACAAAAATTAGGAAATAGTCAATAAATATAATTAAAGACATGTTACAGTACATCCAAAAAATTTGAAAGAAAAATTTGAAACATGTAAGGGAGAATCTGGTTGATTATTTTCGGTTTAAATTAACAAGAGATTCTTTTTGAAACTTTTAGGGTAATTTATCTTATATTCAGGGAGCATGTACTAATTTTTTCATTTAAAATTTTTTCGAAGAAACGTGGTATAGATAAACATTAATATAGAGTAGCCTTCAATTTTTGTCAACTAATGTTGCCGAACGATATTCTTAATTCTTATAGAGTATAAAGTTAGGGAGGGATGGGGAATAATGAACTATATACATAGATCGACGTATTAAAAAATACATGGTTCCATTAAGAAAATTGGAAGTGATCTTTACATGCCCTCTACTTCTCCACCAACAAAAAAAGCATTAAAATAGAATTATGCCCCCTTCGACAACATATAACTTTGATTTGAAGCATTATTCGATGTCATTAATATATTCAAAAATATTCGAGAGATTCACTTCAAATAGGACACCCAGTATATGGAGTGAACAAAATTTTTAATGCATTTACAAATTTTAAAAAGGCTAAAATAGTATTATGATAAACTTTGTCTTGCTTTCCGCTTCATTAAATAAATTGCCTCGACTGTTGCGGGAGTTTTTATGGATGCTAGTTCCGTTGCGTCGTTAACGCGTTAAAAATAGTTCATCCAGTGTAGACAGTAACATAAGGCCTAGTCTTGCCGCACAGCAACGTAACCTTCCGGCATTTTTGTGTAGTGAATAATTATTTTTGTTCTACTTTGTTAAACAAATCATTAATTTGTCGGTTATAATATATTATTATTTATTTATAGGTTATTTGAACGTGGTCGCATTAAAAGCGAAGTCTTAATAATCGTGTTGCACGATTAAAGAATCTCGTAAAACAGCAAACTCCATAAGATGCACATTTTCGTATGAATGTCTAGTCTTCTATGTCTATCAGACTTGATAGAAGAATGTCTAGTCTAGACCGCTATGCTTGCAATTTACGTTTCTTTTGATTTTTTTCTGCGTGGTGCAGAACATAAGTGCGAAGTTTCTATAAAGTCACTCAGTGTTTCTCTTTATTCTAAGCAGACAACTACGGAAAATTGCGAATAGTATTTGTTATAATTTAATTCACGTGTATTAGAATACCGAGAGGAAAAATATTAACAGGCGAAGAAAAAGCATCACGAAGCGTGGGCCTCTGTTAAAACAGGAACGTTATAAAAGTTGGTTTCGTCAGTGTCCAACCGTATTTTTAATGTAATTAAAAAAAATGGAGGTTACACTAAATATTAACATAGAAATAATAAAAAAACAATTGTTAATTTCAACTTTATTCCTATAAAACGAAAGTGACATTATAGATATTTCGCAGTTTGTTCTCTGTAAAATTATGTTTTTGTTTTTTTTTACAAATAAATGTTATAGTTATGTTTCGAAATCGGTGTGTATGCTTTCTGTATGTAATCCCAAAATGCTACCAAATACAAATTTTTTATTGGTATGGTATAATTATAAGAATTCAATGCAAAACATACTGACTTTATAGAAATTTCGGCGAGTGTATAGTTATGGTCCGAACCAAAAAATGTAAGAATCTTGATTATTTACAGAATGGCGGTATTTTGAAGCCAGATTAGCGATTTCTTTCATATTTTTCGGTCTTTAACAGGACAAAACAATGGCGGGTTTAGAAAACTTCGGTTCGCGGTATAACAAGATGTGTGCTGAAACTTCTCTCAAATTTTCAAATCAATGGGTCAATTAGAACTTGAGATATCGTGGTATCGAACTGTATCGGAAAAAGTGCTTTCGAGAAAAATGCCTTTAAAGATTCAACTATCAATATCTTGCAATGCAAGTTACATTTTTTAAACGCCCGTTTTTTTTTAACAGTTGACAATCGTCAATCTAGACTTGCCATTGATTTTGAATGCTGTGGTTTTGCCTTATACGATGTATATTGAATCTGTCAATTATTTTGAAACTACGTACGGTGTGTTCAGTGATAATTTGTATGTACATATTTTAACACGTTAAAGCGGTAAGTGTGTTTTTCAGAATAATCAATACACTTATAGAGTTTCGACCACAGAGAAAAAAATAAGAGCTATTTTAGAAATTTTTCCAAACTTGATTATTGATAAAATGTTAATTTTTATTCAAATAAAGGTCAGATGTTAGTAAATTTTGCAGAAACTTTTCGAAAAACGAAACAATTAAAAAATTTTAAAATATATCTGTTATGGTTACGACACAACCATTATGAATGATTAAAATTTTTATGATCATTAATAACTATTGTCGGTGACAGAATTCATTTGTGGTTACGGATAATTATTATTAACAACGAGAATTGTTTTCAATAACGAATAACCATTATCTTTAATGAGAATTATTGTTTTGGTCCACGTTAACCATGATTATTGACACGAGTTTCGTTTGGATATGAGGTAACCAATATCGATGGTGGGACTTTCATTTTGGTTACGTTACGAATAACCAATATCGGGACTTTCGTTTTTGGTTATAATCAATCATCTTATTTTTTTTCATGTCATCCATATTAACTCTTATGTAACAATTTTTTAAATTTTATTTAAAACAATTATGGTCTCTGGTTTCGACATTACAAAAATAATCATATTCGTCGATTTTTAATATGTCTAAATATACTTCAACACGACTAATAAAAAATGAAGGACAGTTGAAACAGTTAAGTTTTCCGTGATCTTTTATAGCATGATTTTATAAAAATTTTCAATAAAAATCGCTAAAATTACCAGGAAAAACCGCTTCAACTAAGTATGTATGTATAGTAGCTTTCTGTAAGCGAAGATCGCTGAAAATGCAAATTATTATCTCTTTTACGTCATAAAAATTTCAACTCGCGTAGAAGTCGCTGTCGAGCTAACGTTTTTGTTAGGTTATAGGTAGACTATAGGTTTTATGCATTTATGAAAAAATTACTAGTTGATAAACCTGTAAACACATTAGAAAAATTTAAGAATACTGTCATATTATTCTCGATTTACTAAAACTATTAAATGAAGAAATACGTTTTCGTTTAGCTTCTGTTCTTTTTTCATAGTTGACATAGAAACTTTTTATTATTCATAAAGATATGCACTCTAGTAGAGGGTAACCAAATGTAACGCCTAGACGTCAACACCGTATATTGTTTACACGTCACGTTTTTTTCACATGACATATGCCATTTTCTGCAGCAACTCATTTAAATCATTTAAACTTATTATGAAAGTGCTATATGTCACAGAACTGGAGTTCTATTTACAGTTGTAATAGATTTTACTTTCAATATGAAAAGAACAGCTAGGAAAAATTCCAAATAGTTTGTGATTTATTTAAAAGAAACCCGTAAGCGCGTTTCTTGCAGCAACATGATTTTAACATAACCGAGGTTTGCTTATGCGATTCGGTCAACTCACCGCTGTTTGGGAAATGCAAATTGAAAAAAGTAGGGGCCTGCTTGAATCCTAACAAGATTGTTTCAGTGCACCGACAAAAAATGTTTGTATACACCTGCTATTATGTCCGGTGGAGGTTACCATGATTAGAAAGGAGCCGTGGTTAGAAGGCTGTTATACAGATGTGCGGGCCCTGTGTTCGCGATAAATATGCGATACTACCGGTCCTGATTGCTCATTCGTATACAGTATACATGCATACAAGCCACCGATCCCTCGGTTCGGTCTCACGAGCACCTCCAAGAACGAGAAGAACAGAACAGTCTGAAAAAAGGAGGAAGACCGCAAAGAAGGAAGCTACTCGAGGGTTGAAAGGAGACATTCACTGCCACTGGCGATGAATCCAACGAGAACTGAAAATCACGTGCTAGTGCGTGTCTGTAAACGTGTGAAGGATTAATAATTTCTCCAGATGGTGAGCCCTTATATTGCCGTTGGCCAAGAATGCGAGATGCTTCGATCAAAATTTCGTAAATAATTATACAATCATTTCGCACACGCGATGGAATTACAAAAAGAAAAGAGAATATCATCGGTAGACTGAAAATGTTTCAAGTAGAATTCCGTAATTATAATTTTAAGGGCTTGTGTACACACGCTTCCTGGCAGTAAAATCTCTCTGAAGTATCAGGTGTAAGGGATGTTCTTTCAATTTTCGAAGCTTATAACTCGTTACGTCAAGACCGCAAACTCGATTACCGCGGATTTTTGATCATCTAACTAGTGTAACTAGTCTTCTAGTCAACAAGGGTTGTAAAACCTTGACACGAGGACTTCCATCACCGTAGACTACGAAGCCCTCACTTTTTATGGAGGTAGGGATGTTTCAGTTGTCCTGACGGTTTAGTCAAGACCAGGCCTGGCCAACACGCGGCCCGCCGGACGATTTTATATTTCTATTGAAACTTTTGTTTCTCGTTGTATGTATACAAAAGATATTAAATAAATGAAAATTTGCATGTGTCATTGTTATAATGCGCAAGTCCGACTACGAACTCCAGTTCTATATGTGATATCCACGAACGTCAAATGTTACTGAAAGCGAGTAACATTGTTTGTAAGAAACGAGTTGTAAGTGTTTTTGGATCCACATATGTTTGTGAAACATTTTTTTCAAAGATGAAATTTACAAAGAGTTCATCACATGCTTCATTGGCTGATGCCAATATAGAAAACCAGCTAAGATGTGCAACGTCGAAGATAAATATAGATTTACAAAAATTAACTGAAAGAAAGGATAAACAAATATCTCATTAATTAAGACTCGAGAGTTAATTATATTGAATCCTAGTATAACAATAAAGTTTCATTCATTTTGTATTACATTTCTTAAAAGTATGTTTACCTAAAGTGCCGCCCGCTATAACGTCACGCGTCATCAAAGTGCCCCGTGATACCATTAGGGTTGGCCAGGTCTGGTCAAGACTATATTAAACTGATTGGCATTGCTTTTACTAATGTTTATATTTCAAAACAAACAGAAAACTGTTAGCAAACCTGAACAAATGATTGAAAATGTGTAAGTTGTTTTGCGTTCGGTCGTTATTGTATGATCGTTTACATTACTGCGCGATCGATAGATTTTTGGTCGGCTTATATACAGTTTAGGTGGACCGACTGTGAAAACTAAAATTAGAAGTGCTCAATGCCTGGAGTTCTTCCTTAATCCCTTTTTCTGAATTTCCTGTATGACATAGAATTTGTTAGATGCTTAGGGGTGACATTTTATGTATGTGTCGCGTGTGTAGGTTTATAGGAAATGTTTCAAGAAACCTGTATACTTGAGGGGAGGTGTATGTGTTACTTTGGTGTTGGTTTTCTCAGCTGTGGGCCAGATTTGATGGCCGTAGACAATTATTGGTCTGTTGCATATTTTATATAGGTTTATTTTTAAGCTTGTTTTTAATTTACTATTGGGAGCGATGAGTAGGTAGGTACGTTTGTGCTTAATGTGACTCCTAGTTATCTTGTTTGGTTTTTCCATGGAATTGTGGTGTTGTCTATTTTAAAGTTTTTGGTGACTGTTGCTCTTTTGCAGGTGAAGATGATTGTTTTGGTTTTATGTGGATTGATGTTGATCTTCCAGTTTTGGTAGAATTCTAGTAGCGCAAGTGGGTGTTGCTGAAGGTATTGGGTGGCTTTGTGGTGTTTCCACGAGGAGGTACATGGCAGTATCGTCTGCGTATAGGGCTATTTGTGTGTTTCCGTTTTCTGGAATGTTGTTTACGTAGATGGAAAACAGGATTGGACCTAATATTGATCCTTGAGTAGTTTGGAGTAGATGGGAGTGTTGATTTGTCGTGATTTCTGGGCAAGGCCTTCGTGCCATACAGCATCGATTTATCCTGACACCTGTTTGAAGACATTTATCCATCCAAGACATCCTGTCTTCTGCTATTTGCGTCTCATTCTGTTTTTTAGTTTGATTGTGTTCGTCATGTGTTGTAATTCCTTCTAGGCCTGCCTGCGTGATTTTATTTGTGGAGGGGCAGAAAAAGTGCATCTACGATTAAGATGGGATTTTATTCGTATTGTTACTATTTCAATGTTAGGGTTGGTCATTGTGGGATTGATTTAAGGAGATTGATTTGTGTATGAGGATCGTAACCCTACTGATTCTGCAGTTCTGTTGGCGTCTGTCTGCTCTTATTATTTTGTAGTTTTTTATTCCTAAGAGGTCTATGCTGTTTAACCAGGTTTCTGAAATTAAGGCGATGTTAATTTGGTTTCTATCTAAGTATGCATAGAGTTCAGTTAATTTGGGGAGACTAGTAGCATTTCACGTCCTGATTTTAGTAAGGATACAGTTTGATTTATTCATGAAGCTGGTGGACTATTTGAATAATGGCTTTGACGTTTTCTAGGTTCGATTTACATGGGAGGTAGTGGGTTTGAATTAGGTCTAGGATTTTGAGTATCGTGTCCAGTTCTTCCGATGAGTTTAGCGATTTAACTGTGTCGGCTAAAGCGTGTGGGAAATTTTTGTTTGTTGTGGCTGCTGCCTAAACTTAAGATTGTGTGGGTCTAGTGACGGCGACTTTATGGATGAATGTTTGGATTTTTGGCGTTGCTGGTCGTTAGTCGGTAGCCGGTAGTCAACTGCCGTCAGTAGTTGAAATTATTTGGTCTGGGGGTGGTGATTATTCGGCAATGTTAGTGGTCCTCTGCCTTTTTTGTAGAAAGGTCAAAAGTGCTCGGCATGTGCTGTAATTAGCTAAATGGTTCCCTTTGCAGTTTACGAAGGTGGCTGGGGTATCCGGATTTTTTTGGAACATGCTTGTGTCATGGTTGCCTGCACACTTAACACATTTGTATTGTTTATTAAAGTTTGTTGAGGTGCGGCCGTGGGATTGCCACCTAAAACATTTGATGGACGGTTTTTGAGAATAATATATCTCCCAATACACTCTGAGGTCTCCGATTGCCTTGACCTTTTTTAACTTGGGCTAGTGTGGTGCCCGTCTTGAAGTTGATTTTAAAAAAGGGGTACTTTGCGTTAGTTTGCAGCTCAGGTGTTGGTTTTTTTAGACTTTCTATGATTCTGATTGTGGAGAATTTGTGTAGGCCTTTGGCTACTACTGCCAATACTTTTTCTGATTTTAGGGAATAAGTGTGGTACTGTATTTGTTCATTTAGGCAAGTGTGTTTGAATGATGTATAGTTTCTGGTGTTGTGAAAGTTGATTTTGAGTTTGCTGTTACAGTTTTTTGCAGAGATCTATTGGCAAGTTGCTATCTCAACCTGTCTGTGAATTTTATTAGGTTTAGGTTTCCGTGTATGTATATGGGAGGGCATTTCTTGTGAGATTCAGTTATTTTGGGGGGGGGGGAGGTTGTTATGGGGTTTTGTGGATTGGGTTTATTTTATGTTTGATTGGTTGTCGCTGTCGATAATACAGTCGCAGAATATCCCGAATCGACTCTGGATCTGGATTTTTGGGCAAATGTTATTCGTACCTGTTGTTGTTTGTATCACCGGTGTGTCGGTTGGATTTAAAAGGGATAGAGACCTTCGCTTTATGGTGTAGGAGCTGTGAGTGGGTTCATGTTGGTTTCTATGTACTCAAACCTTCCAGGGTGTACCGTGGTGTGGTTCCCCGAATTGTGTTGTGTAGCGGTGTGCCGTGATGTATCACTGCTCGCGCGCACTTTGTTTTAGTTAGAAGTACACTTTATCAAAAGAGAAAAGAGACCTACGATGTGCTCTCGTCACCGACTGGTCACCAAATCCCTGATGTTCGATGACGACTTTGCGAATGATCGACTCGGCTGATGTATAGAATTATTTAGACACCGTATATAGACATTTCGTGAACCAGCAGTCCACCAATCAGCGGGACGGAATTAAATAACGCTCGAAAAATGCGAGGGCGATGCGACGTCGGAACTCGTGACCAGCCCCGAATCACACTACCTGGAGGTCAAAGTGCGTCCAGGTGTTTGGTGCAATAAAATAATTTGGCTTTTGGCTATATTCATGACAGAATTAAAAGTACCGGCTCTCCAACTGTCCATGTTTCGCGACGGAATATCTGGTAATATATAATTACACATATTGGAACAAAACTTGCGCCAGCCTTAAGAATATGTATCCTAATGTATTCGGCAATAGAACATAGTTATAGTGTGAAAGCGATAAAAAACTTATGTGGTGTATTTGGCGAAGCCAAAAATAACTCGAAAACCTGCCAAAATTGGCTCGAAAATGTTCTAAATGGTGATTTTTCATTAAAAGAAAGACCCAGATTGTGGAGGCCATTATCGTTTATTGATATTACAAACATGCTTGGTGTTTACCAAACAACAGCATTGGACCACATATAGAAGCTTGTTTCCATAATTGATCCATAATTAGCTCGTTTTCAACATTTCAACAATTGCATCATGGTTTACGCTAACATCGACCTATGAGATTATGTAAATTGTCGAGGTAAAATGATGATGTATTATATTTTCAAAAATTATTCATCGATTTGCATCATTTTTCTCTGAGGAATGCTTAGGTTAATAATTTACGACGACATTCCCACAACATAACAAAACATGAAAGAACGTATCAGAACCGCTGGTAACAACACTAATGTTCGTAAATTGTTTATACAAATAAATTCACGTTAATAGACATCATTTGCAATATTTACTATGATAAAATCATTTTTCTTTCATTAATCTTTCAATCACAGTTAGTGTTTTATTATTTGCATATATATTACGCCACTATCATACATTTTTTATACTCGTTTGAAGGTCATACTATTATAGGCCATTGGGTTCCCCTTGATCTTAGCTATCACATTGCGATAATGAAAATATGTAATAACATTGGGAAAATATTTTTGCCCATTTTCACGTTTATCCTCTCCCTATTTTCGCCATCCGATATCTTTCCTATCATAAAACGTAAGCGAAATATTTCGGATGCTCAAGTTAGGTGGCACACCCAGTATACTACTGTAACTTCTAATAGTGATTTTCTTTGTTCATAATATTACTTTTGCATTCGAAACTGTTATAGCTTCAGAATATGGTATCATCAATTTATTCATATTAAATATGTTATTTATTGAATACAAACAGAAGCAATATAAAAATTATAATTTGAAGTTACGTGGGGCACCCTGCATATTGTTGACTCGGTTTGCGTCTTGATTCTTCCCAACGAGACGTTTTGATTAATTCCACATTCACCATAGTGCTCTTTAACTCCTTACACTATAATATCGAGTCAGACTCGTGATAAAGATTTCGAATAGATTCTACTGAATATGTACATTATTAATTTCCTGTACACTAAAATAAAATTCTATTTCTATTATTTCTATTATTTCTATTCTATTATTTTTAGTTGTTGTCGATACATAGTCATTGGAGAAAACACAGACATACAATCACTACAAATTTCTTTCTTCTTCTAAGAAATTATGAATCGTAATGCAAGGGGTTAAGTGTCGTTGCAAGCAAGCATAATAGAATTTACGACTCCGCGAAATTTGGCATACTAATTGCCGTGTTTAAAGACGTAACAATAACACTTTGTCAAGGTTTAAAATTAGTGTGCAAAAGAAATTTAACGCCCTTTTCCATGATACAAGATTTGTAAATTACAACAAAATCATTAATTTCAATTAAAAAAATGTTTATTTAGTTAGGAACAAATACTTACATAGAACCACAGAAAATAGAACATAAAGACAATATTGATTTATTATAATTATCCTCTTATTATATATTATATAATTATTTACATATTAATTCTTCGCGCTCCCCTCGCGTCGCTGCTCCGCGTGGCCGCCAACAAACTACTTTCGAGAAGCTTCTAGAATCTAGAATCTAGAATCTATATATAAATTATAGAAAACACATATAAAGTATAAAAATTATCGTGGCGACATGGCGCCCCTTCGATGAGGCGCCCGTGTGCGGTGCACAACCTGCACAACCGCACGCAGCGGCCCTGCCCATGGTGAATACACATAGAATTATCGTAATAATCAAACACTCAAACATTAAACTGTAATAATACGAAAAAATACTGTATCTACTATAATTGGAAGTTGTCCTCGACCTTGTCTTATAAAATTGTACCAATGTCACCTTGGTTTGTGAAAAGTAACGATATTCTTTTTACCTGTCTCCGTCTATATAGTCTCATTCAAGTGAGAAACTCGAAGAAGACCAGTTTTGCGAATCTTTTGGGAAAAGCTACAATGATAATGTGTACATCGAGGAAAAAATGGCAGAAAATGGATTGGGTGTAGTTTATTTTACGCTTGGTATTATTGTTCGTGACAAATCACAAGATATTAAAAATGAAATTACTTTCATGTGCAATGAACGCGTGAATAATTCCAACTACGTTTAAAATAATAAACTTAAGATAATATATAGACAATGATAACTTATAATAAGATTAAGTAATGGCTAAACATATTACGAATTAAGAAATGAACGAAATGAACATAGTTTATAAGAATGCAATTATGTCTTTTTTATTAAATAAGATCAAGAAAGCTATATTGATCCTTGATTAACGGTATTCAAGTGCATTTTGATCTAGCATTTCAAAAACATTATCTAGCTACTTATATCTCCGCGATAAATTTTGGATTGGCAACTAAGTGATTGCAGATTTTAAATAAAAAGGAAAATTCCAAATTTTTACATGAAAATATAACTTTATTAAATTAGGTATTGTCCGTTTTTGTCGATGATCTTTTGCCATCTTTCAAGCAGTGTCATAATTCCACGTTCATAAAACTAAAAAAAAAAGAAATTTGGCAAACAAATTTTGACACTGCCTTTCTTTCAAGGCTTCATCCACATATACGGCACATAACTTCTTGTATGCTTGCGATGCGTTCCAGCCTTTTCGGAAATAATAATAAAATATGTCTGAAATGCGCGTTTTGTTCTTGCATTTTTAAATTGGGATAAAAACGAAACTAAATAACTAATCGATACAATTTTCTTACTAATTAAAGGTGGAAGTCCAAACAACAAGAAAACAATATAGGTTAAGTGCTTTGACACGTTGACAAAACAAAAGAATGTGCTGGAACATCTATCGACAAAATCCGCAATCATTTAGTTGCAAACTCAATAAAACTTCTACTTTTAAGAATTTTTCTTTATCTGCTCTCATTGTTATTTATACTGTGAGGACGTTTTCAAAAATGTTCCATGATCTATGTTTTGAATAGAACCTCTTAACAAGTTCTATAACTTTCTCGATCCCTTTAATAGATACGCTTGGATGGAAAAATTGTAAAATTATACCTGATATAGCCGATTGTACGCTCTTGAGAATAAAATTGTTTCTTGTGTTGTCGCATAATAGTACGAAGATAATTTGTGCATAGACCTGTTCAGGTTTCCAAGCAATACGAACGAGTTTCTTGATTCGAAAAGAACACGGTTCTCGTAATCATGGTTTGCTCACCAGAAAGAAGGAAATTGGGAAAAAAGACAAACTAACGGTCTTTCGTAACATGTCTACCACCAATCTAGGTCCAATCTTCAAGTCGCCGTAAACGAAGATACGAGTATTTGTTTGCGGTAGATTCCCTCGGGAAACCATCCGGAGATAACGAATCCAGGAAGTTCCACTATTCGAGTATGGAAAAATTCTTTACCTTTCCTGGTATAGATAAAATACTGCTGAAATTTAAAAAAAAAAGTACAACAGTTTCTTTATGATACATCGTGAAACGTTTTATGCGTGTCCAACGCATGCTGTGTTTACCAGCAAATTCATATCTTCTTATCATCTTTTACCAGGAAAAGAGCTTCCATTTTGCTCGTCGTGGACGGAGAGATGGAGAATTTACGAACAGCATAGTTAAACAAATTTTCATTCATTCTTGTTTTTCGTTCCGATTAGAATGATACACACACGTCTGCAACTGATGGAAAGTACTCCCGCTGAAACAACATTCTACAATCCACTTTAAAAAATATTACATTTCAAACTATTTCTATTCTTTCATTTTATGCTTTCCTTTTCGTACTTTATGTGGAACGAGAGCGCATTCACGTATAGTTTAATCCGTTCTGTCATATAAATTTTACATTTCATTGTTTACATCCTATCCAGTGGATCGAAAAAGTGTTTGAACACTGAATTTCCGATTCCGGAACAATTTTCGATATTTAACCTATGGCAATTTCGTAAAAAACATTCATACAAAAATAAATTTGGACTTATTTTAAAGCATTTTCATAAAAAATAATATACATTGAAATCTCTGTAAAAACATTAGAAAATTTTCTTCGTGGCTGTATTTACCACAGATATGAAGATTGAATCTCCCCTTTACAACGAAATCAACAAGTTCGGTCATGTAAAATTCTCATCGGGTATCGATTATATTATATATATAATTAATAGATTAATTATATTATATAAATAATCTTGGCACCTTTCATTCCAAAGTCTAATAAAACTGACCTAAGAAATCCTAATTTTTTTACCTTGTTGCAAAAATAGGACTCCAATCTTCAAATGTGGCATTGATTTATTACACCCAAAGAATTTTTATGTTTTCAGAGACGCTTCAATTGGTACCATTTTTGAGGGAAAACATTTCTTCAGTTTTCTACCCGCTGCATCGTGCAAAATTGTCTTAGGTAAAAATGAATAATAGTTTATGAAAATACAAATCTCAAGCTTTAAAATGAGAATAATATTATTCATTTTAACGAAATCAGAATCTGTGCCACTTATATTCTTGTTACTATTTTTTGTTGTAGGTATTCAGTCTATTCAAATAACACAAATGGTAACTAGAAACAGTTAACTCAAATTAAATTTTTTTAGCGAAATTTTAAAGTACTTTGATAAATATTACAAGTAATATAAAATATAGTAACGTGATTAAAATAAAAAAATAATAGAAAATACAAATTTTAATCGAAACTGAAAAACTTTTACGTATATATTTAACTTGATGGAACATTCAACAGGCAAGATACATTTTTTAATAATATTATTCATTCGTAGACGTTCCATAGATAGTCCAAATTTGTATAAATATTTGTCATCTAATAATTCATTATTTAATACTTCAACTCCTTTATTCTATCCGCAAGAAGGATTGGCAACTACAGTTAATCGCTCATTATTTTAGTAGTTTTTGAATAAAACATTTTTGTCTGTTGATCAAGCTTAAAATTGTTTAAAAAATATAAGAGTATAAAAATTTAAACCTTGAATGTCGGACATTTCATTATGCTGAGTTACAATCTTTTATAGTGTCTTATTTGTTAGCAGTGGCGGCTCAAGTCAAGTAAAGTTGCATATTACAAATCTAGCTTGCTGTCAAGTAGAAAGTATAAATATGTCATACTATAATAGTTCGTTGTGCTGGGATTCGTCGAAGAGCGAATACAAACACAGTCCTTAATTGCATTTATCATAAAAGAGTCCATAAAATTCTGACTGAATTAGTTTCAGGTCTAAATAAGTTAAGGGATTATTAGTATTACCAATGGATAGATAAAGAATCTATTATTCTGGTCATAAACAATTAAGATTTACAGCCATAGATGAACTACAACTTAAACAATACATAGTTGCAAATAAACCGGCCATGTTGTACACAAATTAATGCAAATACAAAAATTATCGAAAACCTTTGTAAGGAATACTTGTTGTAAAGGATTCTTGACATAAAAATCGGCAGGAGCGTTCTGAGCATTTCGATAGTAAATCGTTCATTACAACAATGTTACTAAGTGTGTTCAATCACGCGATGGTTTCGTGAAAAAAGGAAGCAACTAGATGTCGACCAGGATAATCGTGAAGGTTCCCCCTAGGTAACTCACCGTTCCTTATCTGATGAACACCTAGGGGTCTTCGCGCCTTCGCCAGGACCCTACAAGGGTATTATCGAGAGAAACCATAAATGGTTACCTCCCGCCTCGTACAAATCTGTACATTTAACCCTCTTCTCTCTGGCTTGTGCAACACGGTGAATACGGTTTTTTCCAACGTTCACGAGGTTACCTCGTGTGTGCAAACCGTATATCACTTCGAGATAGGCATCTGAGTTGATGGATCAAAACGTTGCGCACGATTCGTTACAATTAGGCACAATATACTCTGACGTCTTTTAGATTATTCTTCACAGTAATATTCACAATTAACCCGCGCAAAACGGATACTTTTACATGATGCAATAGCAGCCATAGCTAGGTCCATTCAAATCTTTATGCATTAATTGTGTGTACATATGGAGAGTTCTCCTAAAGCCGGAAGGCACCTAATGTACAATATCTGTATCTTTAAGATTTAAAACTTTACCAAACTGTTGTATCATGTATCACGGGCCACATTGATGATGCGTAACGTTACAGCGTGCCGCATTTTAGGTAAACATGCTTTTAAAAAATGTAAGACAAATACAAAATTAATAAAACTATATTGTTATACTATGATTCAATATAATTAACTCACGAGTCTTACTTAATGAGATATTTGTTTATCCTTTCTTTCACTTAATTTTTGTAAATCTATATTTATGTTCGACGATGCACATCTTAGCTGGTTTTCTAAATTGGCATCAGTCAACGAAGCATGTGATGAACTCTTTGTGAATTTCATCTTTGAAAAAAATGTTTCACAAACATATGTGGATCCAAAAACACTTACAACTCGTTTCTTACAAACAATGTTACTCGCTTTCAGTAACATTTGGCGTTCGTGGATATCACATATAGAACTGGAGTTCGTAGTCGGACTTGCGCATTATAACAATGACACATGCAAATTTTCATTTATTTAATATCTTTTGTATACATACAACGAGAAACAAAAGTTTCAATAGAAATATAAAATCGTCCGGCGGGCCGCGTGTTGGCCAGGCCTGATGTAGATTATAGAAGACAAACACGAACAATTTTCATGTTTTACCACATTCACGTCGCGTGTGCACCCAGTACACCGAACAAATTATAAACTGTTATATATATTAATTTTTGTCCTCAGGAGACGCGTGAGTTGCGTTATTATATCTTTTGATAAGTATTTTTTATACTACCATTCTATATTGCGCAAAAATGTTTCTTTCATGGATTCATTGTCCCCTAGTACCGGACAGAACAATTTCCCCGATTGCTGGACATAACAAATTTCAGTCTTCCGTATTCCTTTTTGTACTACTATTTGTTATTTCGGTTTCAGTGATTAAAAAATACACTCGAGCAACAGGAATAATAAGAACAAGGTTAAAGGAAAAAATTTTAAAATAAACTTCAGATTGCGAGAACACTAGAACTGAAACAGACGAGCCCAACGACAATCTACGTAGTTTGTTGAGAAAATAGTGAAGAAAATTGAATTCAATGTTCAGGCGTCCAAAAATGGACCCACCAGACTTGTTACGATATCCCAGAATGTTTTGACTATTATATTTGCGGCTGCTGCTGCAAATTATTGGGAGTAATTTTAATTGTGTCCGGCGCTAGGGAAACTCCCCCTGCTTAAAGTGTGATAGTTTTATTTGGGAACTCGTACACTATGACGCAAAAGTATATGGACACTTTCTTAATTTGCAATCACCTAAATTACAATGTTTTTAATGGAAACATTCATTTTTTAATATTCCAATCAATGTAGTTCATTCTTCCCCATGAAAAACTATTAATCTTCTTCTATAGAAAAGCCATTAGTTTAAGTGATATTTCAATTCTAAGATTATCAGATGCTCTTCGATACTAGTGTTGCTTGCACCCAAGAAGTTAGAAGTTTGGTCAGAAACCATCAACGCTTTGTGCTTCTTTGGTAAATGGTATTACGTTAGGTTGTTCAGTAATCAGTCACAGCCTCGATAGTGTTTGAACGACATGTAACGAACGCAGCTGCTTCAAAACTCGTTGGTATGATCATTGAAATGTATGATTATTATTATTATTGTATCATTTATTTCATTTATAACACTGTTAGTATTTTTCTTGTTCAAGATATATAGCTAAACTAGACCCAAAAAGTAGTTTATAATTAATTAATAATGATAATTACACTGCATTTTTCTTTCTGCATGTACATTGTACATAGTGGTTCAACCTAGATGCTGGTCAAAACTAGGCTATTTTCTGTTAATACTATTAATAGACATATATTCGTAAGTAAATGTACTAATAAAATCATTCAATAAAATTTATGGCATAGATTCCCATCAATTGTTACTGTCCACATTTCGAGGTAGGTATATTATGCCAGAATTGGTTTTACCTTGCAATGACCCTGAAAACACCCTATCAAGGTCACGATTACTTTTTTAAACAGGCCCTACATATGTTTAATACATGTTCTTGTAGTCGACATGAAAACATTTTCAAAACATCACTTAGTCGTATTTTGAAGTGAAACTTCTTTAGGCGCGGTAGGCGTAAAACCGATCTGGCGATGAAACGATGAAACGAAATTCTATTCGATTAGCATATACGGTTGAGGGTTCGGCATTGCTTAATAAAGATTATGATAAAATTCCGATGATACTAAGTGGAGATTTCAACGTGAACTTTGCATCGGAACAATCAAAATTATTAATAGAATTTTTTTTTTTAAAGTAAATTAAGATTGTAAATGGTAAATAATCCTAATGAAGCGACAGCAAGATCAGGAACAACTCTCGATGCAGTATTTGCAGGACATTTAGACAAAATTGAATCAAGAATATTTATATCATATTTTAGCAATCACAAGCCAATTGTTTCAATGATAGAATCGCAGAAAATTAAATGTCATAATGTGTTAATAAAAATTCGAAAATAATTAAATATATTCTGATTTTTATAGAATATGTATGTAGTATGTTACGTAATATTGCCATTATATTAGTTCACATCAGCCCCCACTCTCTTTTGCTCTCCACCTAGCTCTGACGCGCCTTGCTCATTCTCGTACGCATTTCATTAAAATGTCAGAAAAAAGTTTCGCTTCAGCCGTTTGGTCTAAGCACACTCGATCTTTTTTATATGTACTATGATTGAAACATGAAATCTACAACTTAATATGTCGCCGGCTTTAGCATTACCCAATGTACGTCGCGGGGAGGTAATAAATTAGTACGCAAGTTAATTTTATTAGATGATATTTGATACAAAAACGCATGCCCTAATACTGATATAAATCTGG
Source organism: Sphecodes monilicornis (assembly GCA_913789915.3). Lineage (NCBI taxonomy): Eukaryota > Metazoa > Arthropoda > Insecta > Hymenoptera > Halictidae > Sphecodes > Sphecodes monilicornis. The sequence continues at coordinate 4,446,216 of OU565292.1, forward strand.
AAATACACTCTAGACATATGTATAAAGTACCCGTATCCAGATTCCAGATCAGTTACTGCCAGTAGTTTTTAATTGACCACCATAACAATTAAAAAAAGTGAATTCAATAATCGCTAGAGAATCTTTCGGATTTAACAATTTAACTATGAAAATGTTTACCGAAAATGCATCAAATCTAAAATTCGAATTTGTGGGAATAGTAAGTTGTAAACTAATCGTTTGCGAGTTTCTTTACTACATTCCTTTTACGGGAAAAGAATATGCAGAGCATTTTTTAGTGAAGTATGCACTTTTATTATTTAGATTTTCAATAAAGTTTGAAAATATACCCTTCTATAAAACTAGTAGCAGATATTTAAATTTAATGACTTACAAGTGTATTTATTTATCAAAGCAGTACGCATGCATAGATTTCCTATACAGAATCCTCGGCAACAGAGGGAGAAGAATTTATGAGCTGATTATTCATGACAATATATACCGAAAATGAAAATAGTTGGTCTCAGCTTCGTTTGTTACTTCTTAAAATCACATTGATGTACCAGCACAAATGCGCATAAATTAAATAGGGAAGAGGACAGAAAATGAGATATTACATTGTAGAATAAAGAAGTATGAAAAAGGAATGTTATTCTTCTTGATTGTCGTATTATACATATTGTCACGAATTATTCCCCACCTGTTGCCAAGCAGAACACGTGTTAATACGTAATAAGCGTAGTATAATGCATCTAATAATATAATTAATAATACGAAATAATGCATACACCCGAAACTGAAATTTTAGTTATTCAGAACATAAAATATTGACAATGTTTGCATTAATTAGGTTCATTTTATGAAGCAACATATGTTTTTCATAAGTTATTTGATGAAGACAAACAATACGTTCATATCATGTAATTAACAAAAATAAAAATAGTTATACTTAAATAATAAATACTTAAATATTAAATATCACTTTTGATATTTTTTTAACCATGTACGACTACTTTCCTTATTTTCTAATTCTAAATATAATTCTTATAGTTTCAACTTGTAATTACTTCAAGTTATACAACTAAGAACTTAGTAAAATTTATGCCTATACATGTACAATCTCTCGTAATAAAAACGAATATATACAAAATCATTAAAATCAAAATTATTAACTATTTTAATGATGCTCTCTACTTTTATCTTCACCATAACTATCTTCATGACGCAAAAATGTACATACATATCTTATTTTGCCAATAATGTACTCTTTATGTATGTATAGAATGATTTTTTGTTAGTATATTAAAACTATACACGGCGTTCCATTTTAAATTCCAGGGTAAATTTAAGAAAAATGTTTTAGATAGAAGTTATATGGTTTCGCGGGAAACACATTAAACTGTTATTTATTTAATCTTGAGATGACCTAGAAACGGCCTATAAGGGTCAAATTATTTGTTATTGTATATTATTATTGCTGGCATTGAAACACTTTCTAAACACTATCTGAATGTAATTTTTGCATAAGGCGTTCCCGAGATATAAACTCTCAAAGTTGACACAAACGGGATGCGCTGTCCAATGTATCATACGCCAAATTTGATTAATATAAAAACGAAATAAAATGTCTTCATTGTCTGTTGGTTTTACGGAAACTGTAATATTTATCGCAGCATAGCTGCGCGAAACACAGTGAAATTCGAAATTCAATAGAGTGTAACATAGGTTTCATTATCTTTTCACTATCCCCCTTGTATTTCGCAATAACTGAATTGCAAACGATACGCCTGCTCATCTACAGCATTAATTAAATTAGTTTGGAGCCTATTCGTGACAAGTTTCCGTCTGAGTGTCAACCCTCGCTTCCAGGAGGGAATGCGGGGCATTTTGATCCCTCGGATCAAAAAGGGTTTCATGGTCAAAATCAAATGTGGCCGTCAACCCCTTCTGTGTAGCCGAAAGAATAGAATCCTTTTGACCGATTCAATTACAACACCTCGAGCAGGGCACAGAGATGGATGGGATAGGGTGTGGCGGGATGCGCATTTCGGGTTGCATTTGAACTAGAATAGTCAATTACGGGTGCGTCACAAGCGTTTTTTTCCGACCAATCTCACGCTATTGTGACGGCCAAATTTAGCGGAATTATCTTTCTCGCATCCCTCCATGCCCCTTTCGCATTTTGATCATTAATCTCTCTCGAAAGCTGTACACGTCCTTGAACCACGTGCCCCGCCACGTTCATCAATTCTCGATCAAAAAATCGACGGTTACAAAAGACGGAGTAACCGGAGCAACTTTGAATCGTTCATTGAATCGAAACGTTCATTTACCCTTTTCGGTGAAAGCGGGGAAAGGTCAAGACTAGCAGCACGCAATCTACATATGTATACAAAGGCGAATTTACACTTTATCACTTTTGGATGTACAACGTGGATAAATCGTCCATACAGAATGTGCACGAATATTTATATTTGTCTAATTCAAATTCAATTCACCAGTTCTCAAAATGTCGGCAAAGAATGTAATGAATGTGGGGATTGAATTAACACTAGAACTACTGAGCACTAATGCAATTGATTGCTTTATAATAATGATGATTAAAGACAATCATGCTTCCTACGATTTTTATTGTAATACGCTCTCGAATAAAGTAGTTTATTACAAAATTTCTCATGGGAATATTTTTATAATTTCGATAATTGTAAAAGGAAGGATCAGAAACAAGTCATTTTGACTTATTCGGTAGTTCTAGTGTTAATAATTTTAACTCTGGCAGAAGAATACCGTAAAACGGAATAGATACTTAAAACTTTGCCAACATATGTATACCTATTAGGGCGGTCCTTATCTATAGGCGTCAAACATTTTTTCTGAGATTTTTTTGGTCTTACTTAGGACATATGGATTTTGATGAGATTTTAGTGTGAGGTACTTTTTGGAAAAATATTTTACACGTATTTTTTTCGGCCATTATGCATGTTGAAAAGGTGAAACAGACTTTAAAGTTGTGTAAAATTCGTGAAAAAAGGGTGCTAAATATTTTCCCGAAAACCACCTCTCACTAAAATTTCATCAAAATCCTTGTGTCCAGATTTAATATATCCCCGTTGCCTGATTCTGCATCACACACGGAATGTAATGGTGAATGAAATTTAAACATTTTATATGTAGGGTAAGGTTGCTCATGTCGTACCTTTTAAATATTATTATACATATATTGGACGTAATATCTGGGCCCCTACGGAAAAAATTGACTATTTACTCAACCATATTGATTTACATATTGTTTGCCTGTCACCGATACCGTGAAAACGTAACCTTTCAACAAGTAAGTTTATCATCATTGTCTTATAATTTTCTGTACATGTTTAGTAGTTCATCTAGCAAGTAAATTATTGATAAAATCATAATCCCTATTTTGAAGTAATTCAGTATCATTTGAGTTATGTTCGTTTGAAATCTAAATTGTGCCGTGTCTTAAGTCGTACCTCATCAATCGAAATAACGTCTACTCCGAATAAAGAAGAAATCGAGAAAGCGGCATATAAAAATAAAGGAGACGTTAAAAGAAAGATACAAACAATCAAAAGTTAAAAAGAAAAATGTCCAAACAACTAAAAACGATTGGTTTTGTGATATAAGTACAGAAGCCCGCGAAGAAAATATGATTCAGTGCTTGAAATTATGTGCTGGTGTTGACAAAACAATAAAGAAATATGTCTGTGATGTTTGTACTAACTGAAAATTTAAATAAGTTATTTATGAAACAGAAAGTTTTGTTATGTTTGTTTAATTTTATACTTGGGCACGACTTCGGCTATAGGTGGTACCACTTAGGACACTGGTTTCCTTAGTCGTACTAAAGATTTTATAACTTTTGTTAATTATATCTAAGAGAGTAGACCGTTTGGAATTTTATCGTAATAAATATGAACAATGTTCACACAAGTTTTGAGTGGCACATAGAATTTTTATTTCTTTGATAAATCCTCTGTTTTGGCTTCACTGATGGTCGGTTAGCCGCTCCCGGAACCGCCCAGATTTGACCGCGGAGTAAGGATGCACCGCGGAGTTGTAAATTCCTCGGTCGGACGTGGAGGAGACCAAATGAAAATTTTGTGTGTTCGGTGCGAACAAGAATGAAGTTTATTGAAAGAAATTACGGCAGTACAGGTACCGGCGGCGAAACTCGGAAACTTTGAACGTTGAAACACGGCGCGAGGAACTAGCTCGATCGCGAGTTAACGGTAGAAATTTAAAGTGAGCTTATTCAAAGAAATTCTGAAGATGTGTCTCGTTCAAGAGCGCTGAAACGACTGCGTCTCGGGAGCGAGCGCGACGCGTGAGCCGTAGACGCTGTACGCGATCGAAAGATCCAAAAAGTACGAAATTTGAATAAACCGAAATCGGTTAGACAGACAATTGATTGATGTTCGGATCGAAACAGGTGAAGAACGTACGATAACACGTGTCGACAGAAACATCGCTCGGGAAAGACAATGTGCTCGAGATTCAAACAATAATGTTGTCGAGAACGCTCGAGAATAGCGCGTGAAAGAGTCGCCGTTCCGGCTGACCGGTTAACGGCGAAACCGGCGACCGCCAACGGATTCTCAGCTGTTCGAATCTCGAACATCCTCCAATTTATACCTACTTTTTCTTATGGGGTACGACTTGAGCAACCTTACCTTATTTTGAAAGTAACACATAAATTTCATCATTATTTCATCTAAGACATTGCCTTTTACTTAACACTAGGTTTACGGAGCACTAAAATTGATTATTTTACATTGCTTTATAAAAATAATAAAATTATATTTACTTAGATCTTCAGCGATTTTTATTGTTATATGTACACAAAAATTAAATCTATTTAATAATTCCTCACGAATGCCTCCTTACACTCTTAATAATCGTAAATTAAAAATTTTTGAATCCGTCATTTTGACGGGCCCCGTAAATCTAGTGTTAAGAACGCTTAATGATGTTTCCAAAATAACGAAATGCAGGTATGTTTGAAAACGATATGAAATGATTAAAATTTTTTAACTTTAACTCAAATGCGGCACATGTTCTCGTTGTCTGATAGCTTTCAAATTTTGCACACATCATTTATTCACCAAGTCTCAAAATTTAGCAGGGCAAGACCAGAAAAAATAGAAAGTTGAAAAATGAGAACCACCCTAATGTACATACATGCATTGTATAACAAAATTAAAGTATTAAGGTTTGAACCTGAACAGTGAAAACGAACATTCATTTGTTTGAATAGACAGACCGGTCATGATATGTAGATACTTAGTCCATATTTCCTATATGCTGTTAGAATCTATTAACTGTGAGAGTCGCGAATTAATTTGTACAGCTAATAATTGAAACATAATAAAAAGATTAAACCCATGAAAGTATGACGAAAAATTAATGGGAGCAAAGAAGCCGATAAAACTAACGAGTCCATCTAAATAAAAGAAATAAAAATGAATACAGGTCATAAAAACTAGTCGAAACTAAACCATTGTCGGTATGTATCAGATGTTACAGCTAAAGAAACAGTATGAACAATTAAATGTGCTTGTAGAGTAATCATAAAAATTGGATTTAATTTTCCAGTTGAATATGATACTGATATTCAAATATTTATGATAAAGAGTAGGTATAAATAACAATAGTGCGAGTGCAATAAATAAGAAGTGGAAATAATAAACTATTGAATATTTATAATGTCCAAATAAGCCCAACGTAACAATTTCGAAGAGATTATTTGTTTTAAATTAAATTGAATTATAAATAATAATCTATTTCGAGAAGTACTTAATTACTTTATAATTATTTTGTTAATAAGTAATTCGTGAATTACTCGTGATGAAATTTTCAGCATGTGTATAACTGACATAGATCTACAAACCACATATTTTAAATTTTCATCACGGGCTGAAATAAAAAAGCTTTAAAAAGTAGAGTTTTATTTTTTTACGTAATTCCTACAAATTGCAAGTTTTTCAAAATCTTCCTTGCACGTCATTTAGTAAATCAATGCTTCTAATTGCTCAACAAAATTAAGTCGTTCGGCCCAATATTAAAAAAGTTATTCTGATTTAATTCTTAGCGGACGAGAATTATTGCTAGCATACTTCTTAATGGGTCGAATATATTTTCCTTGTGAAACAAAATTGTGTACTGAGAAGTTACATGTATGAATTAAACGAAGGGAAACGTATTGTGTTGAGTAAAAATTTTTTGATATTTTTTGGGAGCATTAGTATTGTAGTTATAATAAAGTTTATTATATTAACAGTGTGGAACTATTAATGTGATACAAGGGATAACGGTATGAAAGATTAATGTAATGATAAAACAACAGAACAGAGGAATTGGAACAAATCGATATAACATGAACATTGGTGAAGATCATAGAATGAACCATCAAAGATTGGTTTTGGCAAGGAGCATCGACCACCTGAAGTTCCTAATCTTTAACAATTAGTTTCTTTAAAAATTATTCGCAGTCGCAGGAAGGTAAAATTGCTGAGATGACTTTCAGCAGACACGCGTCCGCAAAGGGTTAAAGTTAAAGGGCTTTGAATACTTTCGTGGGCCACTGTGTATCGAGACACCATTGTATATGTACGTATGTACACGACGTGTATTTCGCTTCACACGTACCTACTTACTTACTCTGATCAATAATATAAGACCATTCAGGTTACCTCCAACTTGGCAATATTTACAAAAATTTGAAGATATTACGTACTTTTAATATATCTCTAGTTTGTTTATACATTGGTACGATGAAGCCTAAAGGATATTCTCTTCACAAGTGGATTTTACTCTGCTAGTCTTGCTTCTTTTACCTAGTCATGAGTTCCACGTAACGTAATTTTCCAATAAGCACCTGCAAATGAAATAGGCACATTGCGAATGCATACCACAGAACACCATTTTAAAAATGTCCCAATTGCTCACAAAAGAAGATTCACGTTTAATCGAAGTCGCTCGCGCGGCTGCGTAATAACAGGTGTTCCTTTCCCAGTTGAAATGGCACGTTATTAATTCTCGGTCTAAAAGCCCGGTTTTCATAATGGAAGGTCTAATTAACATTCTTGTAACAGCAGGGACAGCACGTTCGAATTCATCGACAGTGAAGACTGCAGAAACTCTCGGGCTACTATTATTCAAATGAATTTCATTGAATTATGTCAGTTGCGTGCATTAATTGTGAAGCACAAAGCAGTAGCAGGTTCAACTGTATCAGAGTCAGCTTCTTTGGAAAATGAAATTCCCGAGAAACTACTTCCTGATTCGGCTCGCTACAATCTAGGAAGCGAAATCTTACGGTATGGAGTTGAAACGATCCTCCGCGGGATTCTCAAACGATTTCTCGAGCACGCAATTCCTGAAAGAGAGAAGACGAGACCTTGCCGCGCGCGGAATCGCAGTGTACGCTTTGCTGTCAGATGGAAGGAGAAAAAGTCAGCCAAGGCAGAACGAGAGAATTGAAAAGCTAGAGCGATAACGGAAAACGCAGAGGCTTGTTTGGTTATGCAAAACAATATTAAGATTTACATGACGTTAATTCATTTTCAGGTATACTATTTCAGGATACGTTTAATAAGATATACAATTGGATCCAACAAATTTTTATTAACTTCGTTAAAAAAATAGTACAACAATAAATCTGGACTCATGTTGAAGCTAAAAGCCCTACTTCCGCAATGAATTGTTAACGAGCACCTTATTTAATGACAGTGGTGTATCTATTAGATAAAGATTTACATAACTTTTAATGCTTTTCTGCATCAATTTTTCCCACTTCTCTCGAATAAGTTTTTTAAAGTAATTCAACGGTTTCAAATTGTCTGCTATTTTTGTATACTACCATGACAAGATCCCTTCAAGTACTTTCAGTAATGTTGAGATCGGGAGGTCTAATGATAACCAATCTAAAATTTGAATTCTTTCTAGGATAAATATTCCATCACTATCTTCACAGTTTGAACCAGCGTGTTGGAAAATGAATTTATTTTCAGCAATACATTTTATGTCCATTTTTTCATGATAGACAATATCGGACCAAATCATTACGCCGCGCCAAAATTTTCCTTTCGTGTATGGCGCAATATTCGTTGCTGCTGTCTCAAATCGTGACAATAATAATTCAAACCAGAGGTTGAAACGGTTTTGAAAATAACTATTTGAAACAGTTATATATCGGTTCTGACTGAAACAGTTTTGAAGAATCGAAATGATGCCGTAACTGTTATGAGAATATCGGTTCTCGCTTATATCGGTTACCGTTACGGTTCTTGAGAACCGATATTATAACGGTTCTATAACTGTTATTTGTAGGTTCTGGATTTCGGTTTCGGTTTCGGTACTTCAGAGTTCCGAACCTATAATATGTCCCGTATCGGTCTCATATCGGTTTTGCAGTTCTGTAACTGATATTTTTTGGTTCTGTATCGGCTATATAGGACGTCTCAAAATTCCTTCAACATCCGGAAATAAGAGGTTCCTGATCATTTGATGCGACATTTTCCTTCGCAAAAATGGCGTTCGCGGCTTTATTAAGGAGTTATTTATTAATTAGTCCGACTCAGCGACAGGTCCCGCTAAGCGTGGCGTCGCCGTTGGCCGAGACAGAATCAATCCGCTGTAGCTGCGCTCTAATTGGTCTGCGTTTTTCGTTAATAACTCTTGAACAAAGCAGTCGACGCCATTTTTGCAAAGGAAAATGTCGCTTCAAATGATCTCAGGAACCTCCCATTTCCGAATGTTGAAGGAATTTTTAGACACCCTGTATAGCCGATACAGAACCAAAAAATATCTGCTACAGAACTGCAAAACCGGTATGAGACCAATACGGGACATATTATAGGTTCTGAAGTCTGAAAAACTGAAACCAAACCCGAGATCCAGTACCTAAATGGTAGTTATGATATCGGTTCTCAAGAACCGTAACCGTAACCGATATAAGCGAGAACCGATATTCTCATAACAGTTATAACATTTTTTCGGTTCTCGTAACTGTTTCAAGAACCGGAATCGATATCATAACTGTTTTCAACCCCTGATTCAAACTATTAGGTTCATCTAACAAGTTATAAATTGAATCTCCTTTCTGTCGTAAATATCTTTCTTCAGCATTCTTTTTTATAAATATATGTTTCCCTAAATTGCAGACGATTGATTTCATGTTGTTCATTAAAATACGAATCCTTCTGCAATTACCTCCTTAATGCTTAAACTTTCTTTAAACGCTTCTCGCGTTTTTCGTATTAGTGCCTATATTAACACGTTGACGCTCACTCTGAAGTCGGTGATGGGAGACAAAAGCAACTACTTTTTTGTTAATTATTTGATTCTCGGGGAGATCGATGAACATACAAAATAAAATTATTATTTTCTCTAAAATTTTCCTAAAAATTGGCAGACGTCTATAGCCGTCATTTGCATCTACAATCCCAAGCATTGGGCGTCTGCGGACGGCATTTACATCAACGTGTTAATACCATGTGCAATTGTTTCGCAGTCACTTTCAAATTTGATATCGTTCTTGTTGTTCCCCTTTTCTCGCGAGTAGATAAAATCTGCGAACTTCCAGAAACCCTTTTTTTCCATAATTTTCTGGATCTTTCAATAACTCCATTATAGCTTTACCACCTCGAATTGTTACTTTTAATACTCGTGCCAATGAATATTGTTCATTTTTTAATTTCGACATCGTATACATTTCACAAGCACTTAGTTACTTCTCACGACCCATTTTTATTAGTCTATTATCATTTTTAATAAATGTAAACTGACACTCAATCACTGAATTGAAAAGAGAGAAAATGAGGTAAAGAAGTGCTAATAGGGCATGGAAGTTCGAGGAAAAGCTAAGCGATGGAAAAGGAAGTGAAATAGCTAGAGAGTGCCTAAAAGAGATTGAAGCAAGAGCGAGAAGAGGAGGAAAGGCATCGAAATGGGAGGAAGAAAGGAAGAAATATAATAGAGAGAAGAGGGGACAGGAAAAAACTGGAAACGAGAGAAAATAAGTAAGAGAGGTGGAATGGCATAAGACGGAAAAAAGAGAATGAAAGAAGATACAATAAATGATTTAAGGAGATAAAAGAAGAGGAAGTACCAGAATATTTAACAAAAGGGTGGAAGGAAAAAAGATGGAGGAGAGTGGCAAGGTTCAGACTAGGAAACGAGATGAAGGGAGGGAGTTACTGGGAGAAAGAGGAGAAGAAAAAATGAAGGATATACGGGGTGGATATAGAGAAATGGGAACATGTATTGAGATATTGTAGAGAGTGGAAGGAAGAGGAAGGGAGTATGTATGAGAGGGTAATAGAAATATTAGCAGGGGACGGGAGGCGAGAGGGATGGTTAAAAAATTTAGAGGAAGAAAGAGATAGAAAAGAGTAGAAGAGGAAGAGTGGGAGAGTAAGGAGAGGAGAAAAAGAGTGGATGAATGAGGATGAATGTGAGCAGAAAAGATAGATGCAAGAAGAAAAAAACAATGTAATGGAACGGAAGTCCGTGTAACCCGAAAGAGAGCTCTAAATAAATACATACAACAAATATAAATCACAAGATGTTATTATACATCTTATTAATTATGTTCCATGTTCGATACTTGTGATTCAGTAGCTTCTATACAACAGAGAAACATAGACTTTGTGCCTGTGCTATCACTTTGTCCCGTTTACGTACGACAAAATTTACAGTTGCATTCGTAGAATTTTATCGACGTGAATATTGTGGACAATATTGAGCAAGTTGTACATAATGTATGCCAAAAAGTAGTAATGACATGGAAAATACCAGGTTGAAAAGTACCAAATTTTACCAGGTTTTACTACAAAACTTTAAAAAATGTGAGATGTCCCGTTTTGTTCTTGTGAAATTGACTAACACTGCCACGTCTAAAATTGCGTTCTTGTTGACGATAAATAGAATTGAACGTGATTCGAAATCGATTTTCAAATTCACGCGGACAACAATGGAACGGGGAATTTTCAATCTAGTTCTGACCTATTTTCGAGTTAGCAGGAAAATATTTGTCCTTCGCTGTCGTGATCGTAAAATAAACGTTTCACGTGAAAGTCTCCCGAGGACTTGTTTCTCTCACAAATTTTGTGAAAATTTCATCGCTGGACAACGAAGTACAATCCATTTCACGTCCAGTCTTACACAATTTGCGTATAGTTGCCATTCTTTTACCCTAACTTTTAGCATTAGATTTTACTTCTACTACTCAAAATGTCGGACACTTTTCGAAGTAAGTTTTCGAATTTGGTTCAAGTTCGAATATGTTACAGTCTTTAGTTATATATGAACGTCTGTTAAATGGATTTCCGATATCTTGAAAATTGTTGGTTTTACAGACGTGCAAAGTAAAGTGTCAGCTATTTTTCATGAAATTATAACGGCAGAACTAACATACCAATGAAAATGATATTTTCCGAGCTTATAGTGCAGATATAAAAATATCTAATAAAAGATATTTCAGTCGTAAACAATATTTTTTCGCCATTAATTTTGCAATTGTTTTTAAAAAATTGTTTTAGACAAATTTTACTATGTATGCGACCACCACAGGATTTAGTAGCGTTATGAATTATTGAGAAAACCAACTTTGTCAATAATATAAATTGTTGGAAACATTTACTGCCATTGCTCGATGGACGTCGCGAGAAAATGGAGGATACGTTCCATTGGGAAATGATGAAAGTAATGATTCTTAACTTTTTGGGATTTGTATAGTAATACGAATACTTCTAAAATTATTTAGAATAATTTTTTAAATTTAAATTTAAGAATTAAATATTTTTAAAAGTTTTGGATTTAGGGATTACAATTTAACATTTCATCCACATTGTAGACTGCAGCATGGGCCATAATGTCACGCTGTTCCCAAAAGATCTTTCCAGCTTTCCATGGCTAAGAATAGAACTATCATAACAAGCTATAAACTCTGTCTGCTTGATTAATGTTATGTTCAATTTGCCCCAAATAGTAAAGGATTCATATAATAACACGGGGATCTATTCAGTGAAATGGCAAAACGATTAACATCCATTTCTCATTCCGTGTGCCACTTTTAATTTCACGAAAACAAATTCAAAATTCACAAACCAAATCAATTTTTCAATCGTTAATTTCAATTTCGATAATATAACATTTGCAGTCACTATAACTTTACAATCTACATAAAAAACACATGCGGATTCAGATTTTCATAGAACAATTTAAGGATCTAAAACTTAAAGTGATATTTTATTTTCTTTAAATTGAACTGTATTACATACTCATTGAATTTACATTTTACCCATTTTTTACGATTCTGATACGCTACAAACTCGTAAAGATTTCTTAATCTACTTATTAACAGCCTGTGAATTTCATGCATTCGTGACAAAGATATATAAACGATTCACAAAACAGTGAAAACATTAGAAGAAATAACGAGAACTGTCATATTATATTCAGCTTATTATTTTAAATTAATTCAGCGAAGAAACACATTTTCATTTCAACTCTGCTTCTCGTAATTACCCGAGATAACTTTTGTTTTGCAAAAAATCCGGAGTTTACTTGTTAGCAATAAAAAGTGAAGTCTACAATGTTATATTTCCATGAAAATTAAAATGACGCCATTGGAATCAAACTGTCATCGTTCTTCAATTTCGGTCGCGCTGTTCCATCATGAATAATTTCACTGTACAGTGTACTGTACAATTTACAAGCGAATTATCTTATTAAAATTGATTTATACCAATATACAGTGACTCCCGTATATATTCGGACACTCTTAAAAAGACGATAACTTTTTTAATATCGGGCCGTATGACCTGGATATTTTTAAGAAATTAGAACAAGTAGCTTTTTCTATATGACGTGAAAAATTGCAGTTGTATTTTACTAATTTAAAAAATACGTATTGAAGATCTGTGTTGTCAATCATCGGTTAAAAACAAAAGAGCGTAAGATGGACTTACACCACATGATCCTAAATGGTTTGTTCTACTCGTTTAGTGAAAGAAGAATAAGCTGCCATTTTTCAGAAAAGAATGAAGTTCTACATCAATTAATGCTATCGGTAAATAAACGATGACTTTAAGCTTCAAAAAACAACCCGACTAGAAATTCAGTTAGGCATGCCTAAAAACGAATGTGGACCTAATGCGGCAAGACTGGGGTACGCTTAAGTTGGGCATTCCTAACAAATGCCACATACGGTCCAAATTCGGATGGCCGGGCGCACGCCTAGATTGGATATTCCTAACAGATGCCACATATGGTCCGAATTCGGATGACCGGGCACATGCCTAGGTTGGATATTCCTAACAGATGCCACATATGGTCCAACTTCGGATGACCCAGCGCTTACCTAGGTTGGATATTCCTAACAGATGCCACATATGGTCCAACTTCGGATGACCCAGCGCTTACCTAGGTTGGATATTCCTAACAGATGCCACATATGGTCCAACTTTGAATGGCCGAGCGCACACCTTAGTTGGACATTCCTAACAGATGCCACATACGGTCCAACTTCGGATGGCCGAGCGCTTGCCTAGGTTGGGTATTCCTAACAGATGCCACATACGGTCCAACTTCGGATGGCCGAGCGCTTGCCTAGGTTGGGTATTCCTAACAGATGCCACATATGGTCCAACTTCGGATGGCCGAGCGCTTGCCTAGGTTGGGTATTCCTAACAGATGCCACATATGGTCCAACTTTGAATGGCCGAGCGCACACCTTAGTTGGACATTCCTAACAGATGCCACATACGGTCCAACTTCGGATGGCCGAGCGCTTGCCTACGTTGGGTATTCCTAACAGATGCCACATATGGTCCAACTTCGGATGGCCGAGCGCTTGCCTAGGTTGGGTATTCCTAACAGATGCCACATATGGTCCAACTTCGGTTGACCCAGCGCTTACCTAGGTTGGATATTCCTAACAGATGCCACATATGCTCTAAATTCGGATGGCCGAGTGCATGCCTAGGTTACAGATTCCTAACAGATGTCACATATGGTCCATCTGTGGATGGTCGAGTGCACGCGACTCGAATAAAAATTGCGAATAATTTTTATTCGTTGCGTTATTCGACTACATTTTTATTCGAATAAAAATGTAGTCGAATAACGCAACGAATAAAAATTTATTCGCAGTTTTCATTCGCTCAGTTATTCAAATGAAATCTTATTCGAATAATGTCCAACTCTGTCTGGCGTCGACCATAATCTATGGTCCATATATTTTTTTTCTTAAGTACTTCCATTGTAGATTAGCATCGAAACACACAATATATTTGCTAAATAAACACAAACATTTTATTGTGAAACAATATATATTGTGGAACAAATATTTTTCCATGATAAACATAAAATATTTCCTGCATATTTAAAAAAAAAATTCTGTTTCTATTATTAAATAAAGATTCGTTTTATAACGACAAAAAAATATTTTTTTCATAATATGACAAATATTATCTGTATGTTAAAAAAAAAATTCTATTTCTAATATTACATAAAGATTCATTTTATAATAAGAAGAAAATATTTTTTTCATAATATGAAATAAATATTATCGGTATATTAGGAAAAGATATTCTATTTCTAATATGAAATAAAGATTCATTTAATATTTAGAAAAAAATATTTTTCTCGTAACATGAAATAGATATTTCTTGCATATTTAAAAACAAATATTTGTTACTTAATATAAAATAAATATTGTATGTATATTTAAATATTAAAAAAAAAGGTTGAATCCCTTTTTAATATAGTATGAATATGTATACAATATTTTGTGCTACTAGGGCGATGAGTAGACTGAAGAATCGGGTAACTCGGAACAGTTTCAAATTTTTCCGAGCGCAACCGAGACTCGACGCCGGGTTACCATGGGGCCATAAAAAAGACAAACAGAGCTAGGCCTAAACGAAGTCGATTATCATTTTCCGTATTTCTTGTCGGATCTTAATGGAAGTACTTTTTCCTAATATTTACCGTGTAACAAAAAAGCGTTGTTTCAAATTATTGGTATAAATTATATTTTCTCTGCAATTCTGACTGATTGCAATTTCTCACATAACTTTCTAACATTTTCAATTCGTTTATGTTCAACTTATAGTTCAATACAATATCTGTACGTATTCAATTGCGGACGCAATAATTAGATAACTATTGGTCTACAGAATCGTTTGCTGCAAAGAGCAATTCAATGTCTTTTATGGTAACTTCACAATATTTGTTTTTAGTTAAAAAATAAGATTTTTCTCAGAGTCCAAAAGCTGTGCGTGTAGGAGAAAAGTGAGGGCAGATTCGGAATCAGCGCAAAAAACTCTATCAGAATCACCGGATAGTAATTGCACAACATAATAAAAGTTAAAATTTAGCAGAAAAATCATCGAGGGGTTTCTTCGCCGACTTCGAATACATCCACGAATACTTTGACGAATACATTGACGAATAAATCCACTAGAAACGGTCCGAATACTATCGCGTTTCGTCTTATTTGAATCGGAAGAACGCCACGAACTGGTTCGTATCACTTCCACGAAAAAATTATGACAATCACAAAAGTTTATCAGTTCACTTGTCAGTGGTGTCATGTCGATATACCTGTCTGGCCCTCGGGTTGTCCACCCGTGTTTATTGCACCGCTTGGCCACAGCTACAGGGGCCTTCGTCGCCTCGACGTTCCGGCAGAATATAATCAAGGAGTACGCCTTGCACATTTTCCAAAATAACAGAGACTAATAGCACCGAATTACCCGTTGTAACAATATTTCCAGAAAGCTGTTACTCTCCGTTAAAACTTTTAGCATTTTATTAACCTATTGTCCACATTTGGTAACCAGATGTCAAACTATCGTCGAGTCCTTTATTTCCGCTTGCTTTATTCGAATCAAGGCGCTTTTCTGGTTTATTGCCTGCTACGGTACTCCCTTGGGACACATTTTTCTTATGAATTTCTAATGAGTTATAAATCATGTAGCAACTGTGCGAATACTTATTGCTCTTACATTTCGGACAATATTTTGTTTTTTCTGGATAACTTTGTAAATTATTCAACCAACTAATACGTACGGTCAGACGGTACGGAGACTCGCCATTAACATATAGTCAGGTATCGTCCCACTCCTCCTTCCGGGTAGGCGTCCTTTAGAGCTACAGGAAGGGGCCTGAACAATCGAAGGTGTCCTGATTGCGAATTGAAAGGTTCGGCAGGAACGAATTAGGGCATTAACGCCCTCTCGTTTTTAGAGGACCTCACGGACATCGCGTTAAGACTGGAAGTCAACATTACTCAGTTCAGTTCCTACACTAGGACCGTGACTACTGTCCAGTTCTTCGCATAGTCTGACTATCTTTCAATCAGTTTCACGCCCTCAGCATTGCGCCTTTCTTGTCCAGCGATCGGGACAAGGCAAGTTGACGAAACGCGATTCTTCGAACACGAAAATACTCGCTAGCGTTCAGTGAACCGGCTACTCAAAATTATTTTGACGGTTTGTTAATACAACAACATTCGCGAGTCGACGCGTCCGCGGTCTAATTTAGACACTAAACTAGATTGTTCTAGTCTAGAACAATCATCCGCGCGTCATTAACGAGTGTATAGACTGAAAAGTGAATTAACATAAATTGTTTTCCGCTACGATGTCGGATGACATGCGAAATTTGAAAACTCGCGAACTCACACGTCTCAGAGTACAACGACTTCGTAAGCGTCGTAAATTATTAAGTGATCAGCAATGCACAGAATTTATAAATTCGGAAGCAGATGCGATAGTGATGTTGGAAAATAGTGAATCAAGAATCTATGCAGAACGTGGGAGCGAAAATTCAGATAGTGTCGTGTCGGATGTTGTACAAGTTTCACAAGTTGATCGTAATACACCACAAGTAATTAATGATGATATTGTGTCGTCAGAGGGAGACGAGACAAGGGAAGATACAGGACATAACAGTGGAAATAATCATACAGAATCTTTTATACATTATCAGAATACAAGCGCTAAGACGACAGAAGTAACTGCAAAGAATTGTCAAGAAAGTGGCTTTAATGACATACGAGATATACGCGAATGGGCTCTCATGGATCCGCCAATACCACATACTCGACTAGAAATATTGATGGACATATTAAGGAGACATTCTTATCCTAATTTACCTAAAACAGCCAAGACATTTCTAGATACAACATCCACAAATTATATCACCGAAAGCTTTAATAACACCAATGATGAGTTTGTATACTTTGGGATAAGTAAAGTTCTGGAGAAATGTGTAAATCCAGAGATGCATAAAAGTAGTGATATACCACTAATGTTCAACGTTGATGGTTTACCATTATTTAAGTCGAGCAGAGTACAGTTTTGGCCAATTTTATGTAAAATTTTTCATGATCCTGACGTTTATCAACCATTTCCTGTTGCCGTTTATTGTGGACATGGAAAGCCAACCAATATGGAACGATATTTGGAACAATTTATAGACGAAATTAACGATCTGCAACGTACTGGCATTGCTATAGATAATAGAACATTTTCTATATCTATCAAAGCTTTTATATGTGACAGACCTGCGCGTTCGGTTGTGAAATGTATTAAGGGTCACGCAGGATATTGGGCCTGTGAAAGATGTACGATACGTGGCAAAAGATATAAAAACCGGATCATTTATCCATTTATAAATGGTAAGAAAAGAAGTGATTTATCATTTAGACATCAAACTAATGCACAACATCATATAGGAATATCTCCTTTGCTTCGCTTATATCCGAAAATTGATATGATCAGTCACTTTTTGTTGGACTCTATGCACTTATTATATTTGGGAATTATGAAAAAACTATTACACTACTGGATAGATGGAAATGTGAAAAGGTTGAAGCTGAGTGATCGTGCTAAGGTGCAATTATCAAATTTACTAAAAAGAATAAAAGTACCTGCTGAATTTCAACGAACGACTAGATCACTAACAGAGTATCATAAATTCAAAGCCACTGAATACCGATTTTTATTGTTATACGCAGCTCCTGTTATCTTCAAAGAAATTTTACCAACTGACATATACAAACATTTATTACTCCTACATACTGGTTGCAGAATCTTATCGTCTAAAGAATTAGCCGTGAATAAATGTAAATATGCTAGATTGTGTTTAACGAAATTTGTGACCAAAGCACCATTTATATATGGAAATGAATTTATGATTGGAAACGTACATAATTTGATCCATCTTGCAGATGATGTTAAAAATATGAACTGTTCTCTGTCCAATATTTCCAGTTTTCCATTCGAAAATGCTCTAGGAAAAATGAAACGACTTCTTCGAAATGGAAATAAGCCTCTCTCTCAATTATGCCGTAGATTGAATGAAATGTCTCATATTTGGAACGAAAGAGCTGATACTCCGCCTACAATCCAAATTACTAGACTATTAAGATCAAAAGAATTAGAGAATAAAATACTAGTTAAACGAGTTCAATATAAAGAGGCACTACTAACCACTACATTTCCCAATAATACAGTTTTATTGAATAGCAATGAAATCGTACAATTAGATAGTATGTGGTTATCCCCAAACGATGACGTAAATCGTATCAAAATTACAGGAAAGATATTGAAGAAGAGAGAGGCACTTTATTCCTATAATGCTTGTAATTCACATCATCTCCAAATATGGAATGTTAGCGGTAGAAATACGAACACTATAATGTGTAAAATTACCGATATTAAAAGCAAAATGGTTCCATTTGATTTCAGTGATGGGGTTAGAGAACAAATTTTGGTAATGCCTCTACTGCATATGTGAAGTGCATACAATATCAAAAGCATAACGTATATTATTAAAAAATATATCTATTACGATGTAATATAATTATTAGTGTTTCAATAATGCTACAGTCAGAATTGGGCATGTTAGAAAAATACTCCCTCAAATAATGACGACTAGGGGTAAACATCGGCAACGACGGGCCCCGACAGCGTGGTGCCGCGACGGTCGTAAATTGTCCCGGGCCCTTGAAGACGTCATCGAGGAAGGGGACTTTTGAAAATTTAAGATATATGTTTTGTAGATCTATGTTAGTTATACGCATGCTGAAAATTGCATCGAAGTCGGCTAACGCAGGAATAAAAGGCACGCATCGAAAGATGTACGATTCTGTGGATTTTAAGCAGAGACTGATCAAAAGTATATTGTGTATATATATATACAAACGCATACAATGTAACCATATATATATATATATATAGTTAGACGTCGACCGATCAAATCGGCCGACTGTGTGGTTACATTGTATGCGTTTCGTTGGTCCGTAGTCGTCCAAAACGGTTAAAATCGGCTGGTGAAATCGGATGGACTCCAGTGAGACCACTTCGGTCTTCTTCGGGCGACTTCGGCCTACATCGAGCTCTTTCCTCCCAATTCCCCTGATCTAGCAACTGTGAAATGGGATAGTGTTCTGGCGACACTGCATCCAGTGTGAAGTGTGACTGCACCATTAGTTCTTTCAAACGCTCTGAAGAAACGAAACGTGTCCGACGAGAGAAAAGTTTACCAGTGAGTGCAACGTGTTTTCAAGAATGGCTGAAATAACAAGAAATGGTCTCAGGCGTAAACATCAGAAAAAAATAGTGGATAACAAAACAAGTAAGATACTTCAATTTTTAATCATTAATTTTTTGCAGTTTTTTTAGAAAGTGTACCTTTTTAATTGTAAATGCCATTATTTTGTTCTGCTATTCAGTGATTATAATTTATCAATCGACGCAATCATTTAAATCGTCAAAAAATAAAACGATGCATTAAAAGTTTTAGATGAGACAGATTCAGAGATGAATTCTGATACTGTAGAAGACGTCGAGTTCAGAAAGGATAAAAAAAGGAGAAAGATACCACGTGGGAAGAAAGTGATGAACACGGGAAAAGTAAAACGGACAGTTGCCTTGACAGAAAGCTCGGATAGCAACTTTGATTGTAATTCACCGCCGCCGACATTCTCAAACTCAGCGCACCAATCCACATCTGTACAGCCGACATGTTCATGTCAAGAAGAAATAAATTCATTGAAAAGTAATTATGCTAAACTATTAGATAAAGAAATTATTTAAAACAATAAATGGTTCGTCCATTCAATAATGCTTTATAGGCATTTTTACAACCATAACATTTAAATTTATTACAGATTACTTTGAAACAAAATTCACGCAACAGAACGAAACAATGGACGCCAATTTTAAATCGCTGGTCGTCCAAGTAAGTCAACTGGGTAGTCAAATGATTGACCTAAAAACAACCCTGAAAGTGCTGACGGAGAAAACGATCGGTAACGGTGACAATTGCGATTTAACGTCCGATTTTGAGGATAATTGGAGATTTCTTCCGTGTCGTACGATGGAAGAGTTCAACAAATTCGACGAAAGGATTAAAGGGGAGATGGATTTTCGTCAAAAATTAGTAAGCTTTTATACTGTTCTATTTTTTCATATTTATTTATTTATTATATGTAAGTAAAACAAGAATTAATTCTATCGTAAAATTTTTTGTAGGCACATAAATTAATCAATATGGTTAACAAACGTGCAACAATCGTGCGGAACGTGGGCGAAATGTTACGGTTCTGCTTATCCCGAGAACTCGCCCTAAAATGCAACCCGGTGAAGCAAGCCGATGGAAAATTATTCGTATTTGTCAATACGAATCTTTACAATGTTGTGAAATGTATGTTTCCATTTTCCATTTATAAGATTTGTATTAATTGAATTATGAAATAATCTAATGAAATTGATTTTTTATTCCAGCTACGCTGCTGTCCACCTTTTCGAACAATACGAATCCATTAAACGAAAGCGACATCATCAAAGTTGTAGCAACCGTCTTACATCATTGTAGAGATTGGGAAGGAGGGCGAGTTAAACGCCAGACGAAAGGTGCTGTAAACATTCAAAACGCGAACGAGGATACTCTACCTTCAGATTATTCATTTATACAGTGAGTGTAAATATAGGTATTCGTACGCCCTTTAGAACAGAATAACTTTTTTATAATTGTACCAAACAACCTGATTTTTATATAACACGGTCCAACAGCCAAAAAGCCTTTTTGGCTGATTCCGAATCTGGCCTTAATTTTTCTCCTAGACGCACAGTTTTTGAGAAATTTGAGTTAAAAAAACATTTTTCGACTTTGAACAAATATTGTGATGTTATTATAAAAGATATTATAGTGTTCATTACAGCAAAGGATTCTCTAGACTTTCCCGAATCCCGTGATGTTCAATAGTAATACATTATGATTGTTTAAACATATTTTTTAATTTATCCGAAAAAATTAGGGCCCTGCCGAAAATCGAATTACACCACGCGATAGAGCAGACTCTTATCTTGAGAAATCACCCTGTCAGGTTTCAATCATCGACGTTTTTACCGAGCCAGTCAGTAAAATATCATCGCGGAACACGAGTCGCCGCCAGTGGTGATCTGCCATTACCGCGGTCGTTCGACGGGATACGGCGCGGCGCGGCGTAACAGCGATGCAGTCGCTTTGACAGAGCACCACTTGCGGCGACTCGTGTTCCGCGATGATATTTTGCTTTCTAGCTCAGTAAAAACGTCGAAGTTCGAAACCTGATTGGCTGGTTTCTCAAAATAAAAGTCTGCTCTATCGCGTGGTGTAGTTCGATTTTCCGCTGGACCCTAATTTTTTCGGATAAATTAAAAAATATCATCAAAGAAGGGTGCAAAAGTGGTGCATCTCCGTCTTTAATGTTTGTTTAAACATGTTTAAACAATCATAATGGATTACTATTGCACATCACTGGATTCGGGAAGTCTAGAGGACTTTTGCTCTAAAGAATATTATAATATCTTTTATAATAACATCACAATCTTTGTTCAAAGTCGAAAAATGTTTTTTTTCAAACTCAAATTTCTCAAAAACTGTGCGTCTAGAAGAAAAATTAAGGCCAGATTCGGAATCAGCGCAGCAAACTCTATAACAATTGTATAGTGAGAATCGAAAGATCAAAAAAAAGTTTGAATTTGTTGGACAGTGTAATCAATTACAAGCAGTGGTTTACGAAGTGATATGCACAAAAAATTTTCCAAAAATTATAATTTACAAGGTTATTAAAAAAAGGCATTTGTTAAAACATTTTTATTTGGGACCATAATGAAAATTTATAAATATGTATGTTTTGTAGATTTATGTTAGTTATACACATACTAAAAATTTCATCGAAATCGGTTGACGCAGGAGAAAACTACCCGCATCGAAAGATATACGATTCTGTGGATTTTAAGCAGAAATTGATCAAAACTCGTGTAAAACTACGATTTTCGCCATCTTTAACCGCTTGTAGCGCGTGTGTATGTTAATTGATTTCGATGAAATTTTCAGCATGTGTATAAGTAACATAGATCTACAAAACACATATATATATATTTTAAATTTTCATTAAGGTCCCAAATAAAAATGTTTTAACAAATGCTTTTTTATTTTTGCATATGACCTTGTAAAGTATAATTTTTGGAAAATTTTTTGTGCATATCACTTCGTGAACCAATGCTTGTAATTTATTATATAAAAATCAGATTGTTTGGTACAATTATAAAAAGGTTATTCTGTTCTAAAAGTCGTGTGAATACATTTTACACTTACTGTATATGTCGTAGATTTAAGCGCATAGTAATTAAGTTAAGCATAGTATAGATTAAACGCGTGTAGGTTAAGCATTTGTTGTTAATTGGAAGTTGGCGGAGTCGGCTGCCGGGTGCTTTTAAATATAATTATATTTCATTTAATTTCATTTATTAATTTTATTTTGATTTATTAATTTAATTTAAATTTAATTTGATTTAAAATATTTTCCAATAGTAAATGAAAAATGTAATAAAGCGAATTAACTAACTGAATACTACCATAGATCTTATTTTCCTCATGAGAAGACTGCGGATTATTATGTAAAATAAAAATATTGTCAGGTCAATTGTAAGAAACGCAGAAGTTATATAAATATATAAATGCACTTCCTCTATTAATATATTTAATACGTCGAGAATAATATAACGACAATATCATTCACTTCTTGTATTGCCTTTATATAGTTTCCTTTTCCACCAATCCTATTTTTGTAAAAATTCGTGAGATTTCATGAATGTCTCACAATGAGGGCCTAATAAGGCTATCCCAATGTTGCCTAATGCGGTCTGCCGAATTAGATAGTCATTGGGAAAACCCAATGTGGCCCCATACGCGGGTTTTCTAATACGAGCCCCATGCGGCTTTCCCAATTAGGCAGTCGCGGATATTCAGCGTTACATGCCGCATGCTTGCCCAATGGGGCAGCCGCATTAGGGCCTAACTGAAACCCTAATGTGCGCCTAATGCGGTTTGCCTCATTGGATAGTCATTGGGAAAACCTAATGCGGCGTTCCCAATTAGGCAGTCAGCGGTACCTAGCGTTACATTGCGCATTCGCGCCTAATGGGGCTGCCTCACTAGGGCCTAATGACCAAATTAGGCTAGCCCAATGCGAGTCTAATGACTGCCTAACTGAAATTTCTAGTCGGGGTAAATATTAATATTTACTCAGCCCGCTAATTGTTGCTTGTTGTAGCAAGCCGGAGGATAATAAATTACAGTTACGTGAGTGGAATTTATCGAGATGTGCAGGGCTTTGAAAGAACACGAAGTGACGGTTAATTCGACAAATGACCTGGAAAGAAAGAACAAAGTGTCCTGTTCTTGTTTCCGTTTCCGACGTTTCCGGAAGCCTCCTCAAGGTCATCTCCGTTCTTTCATCAGATTGCCCTAGTTGTTGCCACCGATTGCATAATCTCCCGTATTACCTCCTACCAAAACTAATTTATTACTCAACGATCATCTCCGCTCGTCCGATCGACTATCGCGGGTGAAATGAGGATGTCCTCTATACCCTTCCCTGGCATTTCGCAATAGGTGACCCTCTCGATTATATTAAAGAAAACTATGTGCATGTCTCTTCAAATACGCAACTGTACACAAACACATACATATAGCAGAGCACCCGTATTCGAACATCCATTACCCGATTGTCCTAATATCCAAACGCATAGTCCGAATGTATTTAATGTGCTGGAAAAAATAATAAGGCAATTCGGAGAAAAATGCAACAAAACTATAACATGTAGATAATTATACGATCATACATATCTACGTTCTTTTACTCTGACACTCATTGACAGTAGGTGTTGAAGAAGCTTACACTTTTGTATACTTAGAAAATTGTTTTTATATAATATCTTGTGTTTGTGTAAAACAAAGAAAGTGTTATCAACAACGGCAGTTTGTTAGATAAAAACGAAGTATTTTTCTTATGTATTCCTACTTCTGTACAAGTGATTAGTTTACAATTTGACTTATTTAGCGAACTTGGCATCTTCCCAAACACATTAGGGAGAGACTTCTTCACAGAGGAATGACAATTTCTGTAGGTGAGAGAGGTAAAAAGTAGTTGAAAGAGTAGTAAATAGTTATAAAGAGTATATAATTAACTTAAAAATGTCTTGCAACGGGCATGTAGGCTGTAGAGCGTGTAAGTCTCCGTGCGTGTGTCTCCGCGCATGAAAACTAAAATAATTAAGTTTTCTAAGATTTAGTTATAAAGAAATCCCAGACCACATCAATGTTTAGAAACATATATCTAACTATTAACAGGTAATATACACATAAACTTAAGTACAAAAAACGATACAACTTAACCGCACTGTTCAAATAAATAAATTTCAGAAAATTGCGTAAGTCAAAAACGTTTACTACTAGATAATGGGAATCAAATTACTACGATTCATCGGATAGAAAGCATTCTGTTACGATAAAAAGTTTAAGAACATTAACTTTTCAAAAATTGCCTATACATTAAGTATTGTTCTGTTTGTACGAAAACAATACACCAGTAAGGTACTTACATCGCCTTTTAATTAAACGGCTTATACGGTGAATTGAATAAATTTTATTAACATACAGCTAAATTGAACAATTAATTAAACAACTTTTTATCTTCTATAATATACAAAATATTTTGATTATGTTAGTCATGAATGGTTATAGAATTTGTCATTCCAAGATTGAAATATTTCTATTTATATACGATAAAACAAACCTGTGACATAATCTTACGATCCTAAGTATTACATATATTGATTTTATATCATACAATTTCCATATAAATTCGATTAGATCCTGTCTTCATTCAAATGAAGTAACTTTATCAATGAAAGTTATTATGGGAAATTATTAAACTTGATGGCTATTACATTTTCTATGAAATACGATCGAGAAAAGCAAATCATACATAAAATGATTTTCTCCGTTAAAACGACATTGTGTATTTTTTCTTTGAAAATTCAGTATTATACAAAATAATCGACGGAGAAAAAAGCGTTTCAAATAAAAGTTATTTGTTTCACGTCGTAGATTAATAATCTGTAATGAAAAACATATGTTTCCATTTGAAAAAATTAAGTTGACCTTGGAATGACCTTGAAAACATGATGAACATTAAGAATTAATATGACTGCTGCATCAGCCCCTCCTTGACTTAAACTTTTGATTCGAAACATTTTTTCTCCGGAATTTAGTTTTAGAGATATTCCATGTGACCAGGATAAATGCCCCACTCTTTATAATAACTTTAAAGAGAAAAAGAAAAAATTGAATCTAAAATTACACATTGATGTCACAGCAAGAAAAAGTAATTAATACCAAAAGACACAGAATTATTTATATATAATTATCAGAAATTCTACTTTGTAAAAATTAAAATATCAATTGTTGAGTAAAAGATAATAATTAATTATACTGTATAGTTCGCATATTCCTATCCAATGCAAATCTGTATTCAGGTCCACTCGAACCCACGATATTATATTCATATTATTATTTGTTTCTATTAATAAATATTTTAAAACTGGACAGCCATTACTTTTTATACGGAGCTTATACTTCCTTGTCTCTCTTAACAAAAAACCCATGGAAATAAAGGTATCTTTCAATAATGTAATATAATATATGTATAATAGTATAATATGATGTGATGTGATGTAATATATATGATATAATAATAATATAATATAAGTATAAATATAATATGAGTATTCATCTGAATCAATGCGTGTTTAGATATGAACTCGGTTTAATATAAATGTTGCTGCAGCCTAGGCCATGTATGTTACTGTACATCTTATGTTGTTCGCTTATGTAATTCCGTCGTGGACGCGTTGTGTGTAGATCGCATTAAAACTTGGTTCGATTATGTTGTATATCTAATATAATATTCTAATGTAATAGTTTTGTTAATACATTATGTATTCTCCAATTTATATAATTAAACCTGACAATAATATAATATAATATAATGCAATAAGTAGATTTCATGCATTCGCGGCAAAAGTGAATAGATGAAATTTAAAACAGTAAAAAGATTTTAAAAATTTTTAAATAGCGACATATTATTTATAACGTATTAAAGTTATTAATAGGCTACGAATTTTGTGAATTTATGACAAAAATGGCCAAGTGCAATTTGAAGGAATAGAAAGATTAAGAAAATTTGAGAGTATTGATGTATTATATTTGTATTATATTCAGGAAGGAAACTACTTGGTTCCAATTTCTTGTAATTGATACAGCATTTTTTATTTTGCATGAAGATCCGCAGTCTGGATATTTTTATTTTACATAAAAATCCAGGGTCTAATTATAATAAGAGAAAATTTCAATTAATTTTCAATATGTATGTATATGTAAAATTAGATAGATAAAATAATACAACTCAATACGTGAGAGTTAATCACTTGTGAGTTTGATAATTCTTAAAGGGAAAGGATATAATACTCTGTTTTCGCAATAATGCTTCGCTTCTGCTTAGAATAAATGCTTTCATTTTAAAATATTCAATAATCATAGACCGTTTAACGCGAGATATACAAATATCCATATATTCCCTTTGAATAATGCCAGACACTTAATCTCACAATACTTCGTTAGTAACAAAGGCATATAATGAGATAGCAGAGCAGACTAATTAATTGCATTTTAACTAGGAAATGAGAAATTATAAAGATCAAGCTACAATGCACTGCGCGAATAGTCTTCTATTGTTTGAAAAGTAATATTCATGACCGATTTAAATCGAATTACATACCATAAAAATTCTATCTCAAATTGTTAACTAGTATTTAACTTAACACTAGCAGGTTTTCGTTACGCTCGTACTTTTGCATGCCGTGTTAAAACAATTTTTGTTTACCCATAAATAACAACAGCGAATATAGACAAACATGAAGAGAAATGTTTGAAACTTTTTACAAAAATATGAAAACACCAAATACGTTTCAACAGAATTCCAGTTATTCACTACATTAGAAACTGTAGGATTAAAAAGTTGTAATAATTCTTAAATAACTTTCTAATATAATAGTATACGGTGGTCTTTCAATGTTACTCAGTTTTAAATATTCAAATCAAAATCTTTAACCTTATTTTTTGATTGCTAATTTAGGTTTCATTGGTGAGTTCCATTCAAATAAGTCGCCCAATCAAACAGTTGTTTACAATACAAATTTTCAACATTAGTTGAAAACAACTGTTGCTATATTCTTTGAGTTTTTTTCTGAATGCTGACAACATTCAATTAATCTCGAATTGTTATTGTAGACGCTGCACGTGCTGTTTCACACCCATCAATTCCCAAACTGATATCCAAATAAATATTGTTTCCTTTCTACCTTCAATGACGTTTTCATATCCATAGTTTTATAACAATGTTGGCTGAAGTTCGTACTGAAATACATTACTATTCCAATTATATAGTGTTTTGATTATTTTATTACATTTTATTTATTTTTTAATGAAGTATTCGTTAATAGTTTCTATCAATATGTCGTTTAAAAAACATGGATTACGTTTAAAAATAAATTTAGAATCTGTAATGTAGATTGACTTACATCTCTAAATTGTCAGTAAAATTGATTAGAATTTGTTAATCGTGACGTCATACGTTACAAACAAACATTGAGTTCGTTCGACTATTTGGACGGTATCGGACCACAAAATTCCATATCAGAAAGTTCTGATTACATGTCTAAACAAGGAAAAGCCAAGCGAGTCGACGTCCGGATAATCCAAAGATCGGATAATATTCCCGATAACCAGCGTTTCTCTGTAACTAAAATCAATATAACGTCAAGGTAATTTAGAAATAGAACAGGATACTGTTTTTATCACAGTTTTAATGTATGACAGCATTCAGAATTTGAAATTTAGGATTGTCAGTTATAGTTATCAATGACCAAATATATGCGATGTTAGCGCATATGTATGACGACATCCAGAATTTCAAACTTAGGATTTTCAATCATAGTTATCAATGACCAAATATATGCGATGTTCGAGCATATAAAATGCTTTACGAAACGTTCGAAGTTAATATACTTTTGCAAAATTGAATTGGTACGTTCTGTTTTTGGCATCCTACAATGATTATATGATAACAATATGTTTTAAACGATTAAAAAGGGTTAACATTGGTCCGCTCACTTAATTATACATACTGAAGTGTACACACTATTCGTCGAGTACATAAGTTTTCGAAGCCTTCCATAAGGTGGTGTTGTTACTATATAGTTTCATGTGGAGAAAAGTTGCACGGACTTAGTCATTTAAATTTAAATTTACTAGTTCAAATACATAAAAATATTGACGAAGATTAATAAAATAAATAGTGTAGGTAGAGAATGACGATGCTTTTTCGAATATGATTAAGTGCAAGACAAAATGAGCGAACCATTAACATATTTTCAACATAATAATTGTTTAGCACTCAATAGAAACAAAGATGGAAATCTTGCATTAATCCACAATAGTGGTGCTTTTTGAAACAGGAATAGAAATGGAATGGGAAAAATCGTTGAAAAACGAAATGAATCGAATCTTGCTATTATGGTCATTAAATTATAGTATCGTAAAAGTACGAAAATACTGTTCCGTACGATAAAAAATGCAGGTACTGCACACAGTATGTGAACACTTGTACTTGTATATTGTTTTATTCAGCCTTACAGCTGAGAATGGGGCTTGATTTACAATATCCTATATTTACTCCCCCTCACTCCCCTCTATCCCCTCTACCACCATCACCCTCCCCTTCACTGCGCTCTCTCCCCTCCCTAATGTTGATGACATTATTAACATTCATATAATCTGGAACCTCCTCGCCACACTATACAACATCAAACTTCTTCTGATTATTCGCCTGTTTTCACATAATGCGTTAACAATACATTTTATTCAACACGTGCAGTGGACAAAAGTAAGTTTAAAATCTCTTGCATTCTAATAATATTAACAACTACATAGTACACATTTGTCGATATTAATAACGAAATAGCTCGTAAACACCGTTGGCAGCTTTTCTCGGATGAGAGGAAATAAGCAAAACACTGAGAAAAATGAGTTACATGATAGAAAACCAAAATTATAATGCTCGTACTAACAAAGAAATAAAGTGTTAGGTTAAACCTTTTTTTGGAGGACCAATTATTTTTTAACTTTTTTATGCAGTCCTATAGATTTCAACGAGAAAACACCGAAAATGAAAGTCTTATTGCCAGAAGTTCACTGGTTCAGAAGTTATACGCATGTAAAGTTGAGCACTAAACTTCTAAATCATAGAATTGCCATCTAGCGCATGCGCTAAGTACTACTTAGCCGATGCACTGAACACCCACCATCTATCCAGCGCATGCGCTCAACAGTCATACCACTACCACCTGACGAATATCAAATATGGCGACGCTCTAACCTGTCAAAAACGTTTAAAATTGCTCATGTTTACACGCGTATAACTTATAAACCAATCAATTCCTAACAGTAATACTTACATTTTCGTAATGTTCTCATCGATATCTACAGGATTACATGAAAAAGTTAAAAAAGTGTTCAAGAAAGTTAAAAACATCTGGTCCTCCAAAAGAAAGAACAGCCAAGTGTTATTTTGGAAACGCGTCAGAACACTTCAGACAAAATCTACTGTATATGAATGTTTTGGTTTCCTTTTAAAAAGAAATACATTTACATTCTTTTGCAATCAATATTTAAACATTAAAGCAAATGTAGAAATACAATAAATATAAATTTCAAGCTTTAAACTTCAGGTTTCAAAATGAGTCCTGGTTTATTTATGCACAATTCTTTCTTACAAAATTGTAACAGTTTACCTAAACATCTACAATTTTTCAAAATTCAAAAATTTAATGTTCTCTAAACTCTTTGGAGTTATATTAACACGTTCCGTGCCACGTGGGGCGTATGCTCCCCACGCTGAACATTCCGTTCAAGCCATTGAATATTGTCATTCTAAAGTAAAGAATTTCTTAAAAATTTATAATGCGTATACGCCCCACGTGGCGTGGTAGTCATTTGTTTCGATTGTCACTTGTTTCAACTGTACACGTGATAAGAAGGCGCTGTAAAATGTGTTACGAAAAAAACGTTAAAAATTGAGGTTCTCAATCGGCAAGAAATTGTACTATAAAAGTTGCAACATTCTGCGATAGTTGTGAGGGTAAACCGCATTTATGTTTGCAATGTTTTAACAGAGTTCACCGTAACAACCCTTTGTGATTCTATACAAACTTGTCACATAAATATTAAATAATAAATATTAAATATATTTCAACTAAGATGTTTTATTTTAAACTAATATAGACATCATAAAAAAATATTATACGCCCCACGCGGCCTGAAGGGAACGTTTTCAAAAACTGTCTGACATGGAACGTGTTAAATGGTAAAAAGCAATCAGCAGGAAAACTCACTTGAAATTCCAAGGAAGCTGCAGGTGAAGTTCGAGGTGCTCAAGAAACGAGAGTTAGAACTACTACAAAAAATGTGTACTGCATTTTACAACGACATCAATACTTCAACGAAAAAATTTAAGATTACGGCCCCTTTTAACTAACCAACATAAAAAGGCCCGTTTAAACTTTGTTCGAGATCATGCTCCGTACAGAAAAAAGTCGGAAACCGTAATCCTCAGTGTCCAAAAAAAAACTTGAGCTTGAACGTCCCTAATGGATGGGATTAGTATTTTCATGATTTAAGAAAAGAGGATGTGCCTTGAAGTCGCCATCGGATGAATAGTGGTAGTGCGATGGTATGACCTGTATTGATTAATATGGAAAAATTTCACAATCCACATAAAAACTGATAGACATATTAAGCTGTTAAATGAAAAACAGAAATTATACAACGCTATTTCAAAACGGCTGTTAAACAGCATAAAACAAAAAGGTGGTTTCAGAAAATATTAATATGATATGTAATAAATTATTTGATGAAAAGAGAGAGAGAGAAGAACTAGAAAGAGTACAGTATTCCATCGTTAATTGTCGTGAAATTCTGAACGATAAAAATCGCAAAACAATCCCTCCTTCCGCGGGGTATACCCCGTGAGGGGCCATGAAGCTCGAGAGGCCTCGATCGCCAAGAAGTGTAACAGGAAACTAAGAGAGTAAGACTAAAGTTTACAACAGGTTTAAGAGCGATGACATCTGAAGAAAATATTGAGAAGTCAAAAGAAAGATAGTTTATAAGGGAATACCTTAGGCAAAGAAGAGAAGGAAGATTGAGCACGAGAAATATGAGAGAGAGGATAGACTATCTAAATAGAAATGGCTATAGTTAGATAAGTTTAGAACAGTTAAAACAAGAGGAGAAGAATATATTAGACAGGTTAAAAGGTAAGGACATAGACACAAAAGACAATGGAAATACAACAGAATAAGGGAGTCAACATATAGTGGAGCGTGTAAATACATGTGTATACAGGGTGGCCCACATAACTCTAAACAGCTCAATATCTCGAAAACTATCCCATCGATTTTAAAGTTCTTAGTCTTAACTTGCATGGAACTGAAGGGCCTTTCTGACTGCATAAACGTGACGTGGCCTCCCTTCCCCTTTAACGGGGGAGGGGAGGTACCTTTGTAATTTTAAATGGAACCCCCTATAAAATGTTACATATTTAGATTCTACCGGAAAAAACAAGTCAATTTTGTCTGAAACATTTTTTTGTCACATACTTCCATGATGAGATATAACAGTTTGAAGTTTCGAGTTGTAGGTACTTGAAGCTCTCGGAAATAGCGTTATGGAATTATACGCGCTTGAGTCCATTGCTTACTCATGAAGAAACACAAACAATAATATTTACAATTCTTGAGTTTGACTCACTTATCTATGAAAACGTTTTCAGTTTAGAGCTGTTATTCAAGCAGTAACATTGTGATTATGTCTACTTTTGACACAGAAGTGAATATGTTATTAACGTTAGGTGAATGGCAAAAAAATTATCGGCGTGCAGCAGTGATGTTTTTTGAACGTTATGGGATCAAAAAATGTCATGCAACATTTCATAATTTAGAAAAGCGGCTTCGCGAGCACGGTGATTTGTGTAAAAAAACTCGCAAATAAACCTAAAGCTGTCACTAATGAAAATAATAGTGCCAGTATTCTTGCTGCAATTACATTAAATCCTCATATTAGTCAACGTACACCTGCACAAACATCACATATTAGCCGTTCATCGATTCAACGAATTTTGAAACGGCAAAAGTATCATCCATATCACATGGTTTTATCACAAGAGCTTTCGATAGCAGATTACGATCACCGCGTAAGATTTTGTGAGTGGCTGCAGGGTGTTGAGGAAAATGACTTTTTGTGCAAAATACTTTTTTCCGATGAGGCCACTTTTATGAATTCAGGGCATGTAAATAGACATAATCTGCATTATTGGGCCGTGGAAAACCCAAATTGGATGCGATGTGTTCCCTTTCAACATCGATGGTCTTTAAATGTTCGGTGTGGTCTAATAGGAGATTTTGTGATTGGACCTTATTTTTTTCAAGAAACTGTAACATCTGCAAGTTATTGTGATTTATTAAAAAATAATTTGCCTGCGCTTTTGGAAGATGTGCCACTGCACGTTAAAAGAGAAATGTGGTTCCAACAAGACGGCGCTCCTCCACATTTTGCAATCATCACCAGGCAATTTTTGAACGAAAAATTTGGGAACAAATGGATAGGTCGTGGGGGACCTCGTCAATGGCCTCCTCGATCCCCCGATCTAACACCATTAGATTTTTTCTTATGGGGATATGTAAAAGACAAAGTTATGTTTGAACCACCGACGACAAAAGAGGATATGAAACAAAGAATACGTGACGCTTGCGCTTCAGTGACTCCCGAAATGTTAAAAAATGTTAGAACAACTTTGATGTTTCGAGTAAATAAATGTTTACAAGCCCGTGGTGGACATTTTGAACATTTAATTTAAAGTACATTTTATTTCTTCACGAATAAGCAAAGGACTCAAGCGCGTATAATTCCATAACGCTATTTCCGAGCGCTTCAAGTACCTACAACTCGAAACTTCAAACTGTTATATCTCATCATGGAAGTATCTGACAAAAAAATGTTTCAGACAAAATTGACTTGTTTTTTCCTGTAGAATCTAAATATGTAACATTTTATAGGGGGTTCCATTTAAAATTACGAAGGTACCTCCCCTCCCCCGTTAAAGGGGAGGGGAGGCCACTTCACGTTTATGTAGTCAGAAAGGTCCTTCAGTTCCATGCAATTTAAGACTAAGAACTTTAAAATCGATGGCATAGTTTTCGAGATATTGAGCTGTTCAGAGTTATGTGGGCCACCCATATATATATATATATATATATATATATATATATATATATATATATACATAGAATGCTAATGCTTTACCATACGATCTAAGTAGAAGTGGGATAAGAGACAGTCAATGTCTAATGGGGAGAGTAAAGTACGGAAACCCAGATAGGATGGGGAATAAAGAGAAGAGGTGAAAAATATGCGGTACGGATACAGAAACACTAACGCATCTAATAGAAGATTTTACAGGAATCAAGGGAATAGGATTAGGGGTAGAAAAAATTTCACAAGAGAGAAGGATAGAGGAAGTGGTTGAATGGATACAGAATGTGATAAAGTAAGAGAAGAAAAGGATAAGGTAAGGCGAGGCCAAAGAATAAGGGTGCGATGGAAGAGTTGTGTTACAATAGAATATATTGTATTATAAGAAATATACTTAGATAGTAGATATAGAAAACAAACGAATGGGAAGGAGAGTAATGAATATATTAAATAATTATTAAATAAAAATTATTTTGATGGAACAACTGCTATATCTCTTAATTTACCTATCATTCTGTTCCACTGAACGAGACTAATCTTACGTTCACGCTTTTAACACATCTCCCTCGTTGTACATCACAAAAACTTGACAATTAATTTATTAATTTGAAAAAATTACTAAATATGCAGGGTATTTCGTAAATCGTGGTAATAGGGATGATTCTACATATAAATATAAGACGAAAAGAAAGAAATAACATTCTTTTTGTTTAGGAAGTCGTTTTAGAGAAAAACGAATTTGAAAATCCAACGAGTTTGCATACTATTTCCTGTATGAATACAAATGCACGTGGCTCTGACGAATTTTCAAACTCAATTTGCTCTGACAACGAAGCATCATATGAAAAAATGCTATTCTTTACCCTCTAGCCGGTTGTACCACGATTTACAAAACAGCTTGTATAGGTTGAATGAAGTATATATTTTCTACTTTTAATCATACGAAATACACAAATAATTAGGGCGTCCTTTTTTCCGCAATATAAGCTATTTTATACTTAATATCTGCTAAATGAAATTACTGTTCTCACGGTACTATGATGTCACCGGCCCGCAAACGTGTCATCTTAACTGTACTAACAGTACTGAAACAATTACGGAACTAGAGAGTGGCAAAAATGCAGTTTCATTAAGGAAGATATGCGGTGCAAGCAACGGTGCAATTGTGGACATTAAAAAGCGGAAATATCTCATTGAAAAGTATATTACTTACCCTCGACAACATCAAGCGTTTTTACTAACCGAAAAAGTTTACTCTGTTTAGTAGAGGTGAAACGAAAAAATTACAAGGAAAAAGGGAACGATTAGTGAATGTATAGCATAAAGCATTTTTGTGTTATTTTTTGGTTCGGTAGCATTTTTCTAATTCAGTGGTGCTAAAGTGAGCCAGAATCGCAAAAAACAAGAGAAAATTCATATCTCTGTTAATTATACATTATTAATTACAAACGGAACGGTTTTAGGAGTTGTTGGGGTCGCGTAGAATCTAATTCTGGTATTACTTATTTGTTAGAATTAGAAACTGTCTTGATAACCCTACCCTTATAGGAGCTGTTGCAATCTAAGAAATTGAAATTTTGCTAGGAGATTTCGAATGTGATTTTAAGCAATTAATGTCTTACGGAAATACAGTATTTCATCGATGATCGTCGCCACCACGGGTCCGGCCGGTGACAATTAACGTTCAGATAATACTATTCTTTGACTTGTGCCGAACGAAGAAAAGGACAGCGAAGCTCGAGAGGCCTCGGTCGCCGAGAAGTGTAACATACTGCGTGTCGAGTATATCGGTGAGACTATTAATCCAATGACAAAACTTCTTTATTTTTTATTAATTTTTTATGGAACTTCACGACTTTTGCGACAATTATCGTTCAGAATTTCACGACAATTAACGATGAAATACTGTACCCTCGGAAGTAAATAGTTAAAGAGTTAATGTTAACGAAAGTTACGATTTTTACTGATTGTGAGTTTGACACGACTAAACGAAGTTTAAATGAATAGAGACTTAAAATTACAAAACAACTCTGTTCTACTTATTACAAAATTATTTGCTAAAGCAGAAAATTGTCATACGGTTCCAGCTGCAAATGGTTGCAGCTAAATGAATTCATCTCAATAGTATTGTTTCCTAAATATAATAATAGAAAAACTTTGAGATCCCTAACCATACCAAAAAAGTTACAGCATTCGTATCCTAGTCTAACATAAAGAATACCAAATATTATTTTATGTGATAGTGTAATATTGAATTACGACTTTAATAGAAAGTTGGAATATAATAGTGTTTTAGTAGAAACGGATAGTGTAAAAACCCATTCTCAACTAACAAGAAAATATTCACTTAGAAACAGAACGTGGCATTAAAACTCGAGACGCGGAGAAAATTAACCGATTGTACATTGCTCCAAGAGACTTGAACTTGACGATTATTTATTTAACAAATGAAATCAGATATTAGTTTATGTCTTTTTCAATCTATCTCAATCAAGTATTAGCTTCCAAAAAGACCTAGTTCTAACGTATTTCATGGCATGCAAATTATTTAATTAATTCCACCTATTTTATAGAAACGGTCCACTGTGTGGCAGTGGCATTTTTGAAGAATCGCAGAAAAGACTTTATGGCTAAAACTTTTAAAGGCTAATTTCCTCTTTAGAAGCTAGAACGGTCAACACCGAGGCGACGACCCATACTGAATTCCTTCTGTCCCACCTCATATTTATTCAACAAGCTCGCTGGAACGAGCAGAGCAATGTAAACACTTGTTGAATAACAGGTAAAATTAGTGTGACTTCCACTATTCGAACTTCCCCTCTATTCACTCTCCTATTTTATTTTTGGCTCATTCAAACCAATGTTACTTGACCAAAAGTTATTCGAAACCCAAACCTAACGTAATGCTCGTTGCAGTGTTTCAAGTCGGCGAAACTAATTGAACCGAGGAAAGACAGCACGATGCGTCAAAGAAAGTTAATACGGTGTTACCACCGAATGTTCACGTAGTTTAATTAAATCTTGATACGCCCGGCAAATTCTAATAACAGCTTGCGAGTATCAGGGTTATTAAAATAGGGGGCGATTGCGAACGGAAATTAATCTCCTGCCTCGTGTACACAGACTTCATTCCTGCAAATGACAACGGACCGCGAACATTCGACATACGGTCGCCTTGGAAGCTAACTTAAGATTTCCCTAATTTCGAAAACTGGCCAATGGAAATGACTACAGTTTAAATATACGCATATAAACATGTCGATCAATTTTCGAAGGTGACTGAATAACGCAAGACAATGTTTAATAGTAATTCGGGATAAACACATCGATGCATTTTATGTGGTTATTTTATAACGATAATGAACTATAAAGGGACAAGATATCTATTACAAATGAAATGTGGTTTAAAACAATTCTACAATACATATACCTATTGTTCAAATGTAGATTAATCACAGTGGATATACGGAGACAGTAATCAATATAATACAGCCGTCTTAACCTGTCACTTCTGCTTTAATCTATTGCACAGTGGTTTATAATTGATAATCTGTATCGCTGTAATTCGAAGTGTACACCTCTGGATCGGTGGATATTTGTAAGAGAAAATTTCCGCAAAATTGTTTATAACAGAGAAAATTGTCGTTACAGTTTTTTTTACAGCAACGCCTTCTACTCATCGAGAAGAGAAGAAGTTTGAAAGGAGCCATCTTAAATAGACGATATAAAAGACACTGGTGGTGCTCATATTGAAGTTGGAAGACGGGCACAATTATTAAGACGGATTCGTGAAAATGGTAGTGTCCTGTGGATTCACCGAAGGAATAGAAGATTATGAAACATGTGTAAGAATACTTTATATTAGTATTTTATCATGTAGGATAAATATTCTTATGTTTAGCAATGTATGTGTACACGGTTTTATTTCATAGTTTGCAAATTCAAATGTATAATCTGAATGGGCAGAGAGACGTTGACATGGTACCGGCCTAGAGACGAATGTCTCTTTAAATTTCGTTTGTCTCGAGGCACTCACACGATCATGTTCTGTCTCATCGATACCGTCGGGTGGACTGTAGTAGTGGACTTTTGTCTATACGTGTAACTCCACACAATCAAATTTTGCAAAAACTTTAACAGCTTATATCTCAATAACTATTTGTTTGCGACATATGTCTCCTTTCAAACTTTTTCTCTTCTCGATGAGTAGAAGGAGTTGATGTAAAAAGAAACTTTAACAACAATTTTATTGTCATAAACAAGTTTGCGGCAAGTTTCTCTTACAAATGTCGATTCACCCCGTACATATTACATCAAATAATTCGAAGCGTACATATTATATCAAATAATTCGAAGCTAATTTAAGACGAAACCGAAGATTTTTCGAAATTTAATAAGAAACGAAGGGGAATTTTGAACTTTAAGAATTGTTTGTATTTATGTATTATTTAAAGAGAGCTGACGTTCGTCACACGCCAATTTTCTCTTTTTTCAAGTTTTTATCTATCTATTTTTAAAATTAAGAATCTGAGGTAAAATCTATTATCATCGACAAATCATTTGTAATTTATAGAAGGGGGATATACATATGTACCTAAAATTGATTTCTGGTTACCGTTTGTAGGACGCGTTCGTATCTGACGTTAAATTCCAACAATCATTTATGAGCACAGAAATACTGCTTTCCTGTACTGATTTTCCTTTAAAAAAATATATAAACAATCAGCCAACTTTTGTGTCAACTTGACACATTTTTCACTGGCTCTGAATTAAAGTCCTGTCTGCAAGTCATCTTATTATTTATAAATGAAGTTTCGGAAATGTTTCCTCAAAAGTAGATACACGTCATATTCTAATCACAAAATCACTAATTAATTTAATTGTACAAGTGTAAGTGATCTGAAACTGCACGATGTAATCATAATTTTTATTATATTGACTTTATTCTGAAATATTTTTGATAAACAAAATTCGATTTTTCACTGAATAAGACTCACTAAACTAGATTTTTAACTGTTCATATTTAACTGTTCAAGACTTATTTTGAGAAAGTTATCGAAAACTTATTGATCTCGTATTTTATTTCCTTCGTGTATTACAGTTTTAGACTCCCGACGAGTTTTATTCTTAACATTTACGGCTACGCTAAAATCTTTAATCGCATGAGAGGAGTACAAAAAAGAGATGGTTTGTTACAATCTGGAAACCGTTCTGTGTACAACATTGCCATAACATTTGTTTAATTTCGTCATATTCAAAATTCACTCAATTTGTTTCAATTCACTCTTCTTTAGACTACTCCACCACAAAATATACTTTTTGCAATGAAGTGTATAAACTATCTGTAATATATTTGTAACATATTGATAAATTGTATAGCTTCATATTTCACATATTCTCAGGAATACAAGAAGAATCCTGTCATTGTAACGTGTGCTACAATTACGTCGAAATCACTGATAAAGGTATTATAATCCGTGATATCCTGTTTTAAACAGTTTATCCGGGCATATAAACATCGTTTTTAACATTCCTAACAATAAAAATTAAGTTCATATATTGTCCTAACATTGTTTCAGAATTTCATTACTTGAAATGAATGCATCTTAGTATGTCCTTCAAAATGTAATACAATAAAGTCTACAATTTCCAGCAGAAAGCACACGATGGCCTAAAATAAAATTCGAAATATTGATCTTCCAAAAGCCATTCAAACAGCGTTTGAAATATTTCTTTTCTCGTACTACCAAAAATAAAGAATATATTTATGAATATATTCCTACATAGTGGAGAACATATGTATAGCTGGCAAGTGAAGGTCAACTGGAGGTCAAGTGGGAGGTCATAAGCGATTGATTGGTTACTTTGTTAATTGCATGAACTACGATGTTTGCATGCAGCTTCGATCCCGTTTTCCTGAAGCTCCGCTGTAAATTCAAACTTCTCGATACGATTACATTTTCGGAACTAATCTTCAGACTAATGAAGTAATCTCCATAACATCGTGTCTGATAAGTATATTACATGTAGAGACAAATCTTTTCATGCATTTCAAACATTTTCAGATATTGTCAAATTCAAGAATATATTTCTTCTTTTACCAATTTTTACTTTTTAATCAAAATTATCCAGTGTTGCCTTGAAAATATTAAATTAATATTCACAGATCAATTCGAGAAAAATTGAGTATCTTACTGCAGCTTTATTTGATTTCCAAAATTCAGCATTATTGCTTTTATAATACGTTCTACACAGTTTTTAAAAATTTGCAATTTCGGCGACGGTAATTGCAACGCTTCCAGAACAATGGTAGCATTATTCGAGATCTCTTGCGTATCCGAGGCCAATGCATGCATATTTCCAACTCCGTGTACGTCTCAGAAACAAAAAGTCCTGTTTTCACCGTACATTTGGTCTGTGACCTATTTCCTCTACCGAGAATTGTTTACCAGTGAGCTTGAACAAGCAACAAACTTTTCGCGACCCTGTACGATCACAGAAACATACGCTAAAGACACATTATACTCGAGAAACGATTCCGACAATTTTACGATGTGATCAACAATTCCCTGATGCCGTGCGATCAGAGAAAGATCGAGTTTTTAACGTCATTTAAGAAATGTACCTTCGCGAAATGCGACCTGGGCGGATTTGGGTCACAAGATATAGAACATTACTTAATCCATGCACAAAAATATGTACTCCAGGAAATATTCCCGTTTTTATATGTATATACGTCCTCGGATCAATGCTGGTTTCCAGACCGTCTTAATTTCAATTCAGGAAATATTGTAATTATCTCGCAAAAATGCTTCTACAACGAGATACATTATTACGGAGAATGTTCAATATATCCTTCTGCGTGTACTCTCTGTAAATTCAATAGATGAAACAGTATTTTTTAAATTTGTCGAAATCAACTGATACATAAACTTTTGAATGTTGAAATAATGACGCGTCCATTACCACCATTGGTTCCAATATATTATTGCAAGAGTTTGATCATTAAAATATTCACCACTAACTAAGTAATATTAACATTCGAATGACGAGACTTGGGCTTCATCTAAATTCTAACTTTCTGACATCCAGCTATAATTATTAACTGTTTATATTAGATCCAATAAGGGGATTGGCGTTGATTTCAAAGAAGTAGGTTCAAAAATACAATGACTCACATAATAATTGATGGAACACAATTTAAATTCGGAACAACATTTTTGTAAATGGACCA
This sequence comes from Sphecodes monilicornis, assembly GCA_913789915.3. Classification (NCBI taxonomy): domain Eukaryota; kingdom Metazoa; phylum Arthropoda; class Insecta; order Hymenoptera; family Halictidae; genus Sphecodes; species Sphecodes monilicornis. Next base: position 4,487,224 of record OU565292.1, read on the forward strand.
AGCGACTCCCTCTTTTTTTCTATCAAAATAGAAGGATTAATTTACTAGACAGTGTGTAATGAAACTTTTGGAAATATTGCCTTTGGTCAGAATTACGAAAAAAATAGTAAAAATTGCTTTTTACTACTTTTTTATTTGAGCCTGTAACAAAAATTTCAAAAATGGATTTTGTAGATTCATATAAGTTATTTATATTTTGAAAATTATATCAAAGTTGGCCAATTGGTTTATGAGTTACATATAAACAATTAAAAATTGTAAAAATCGCCTAATAATAGAATAAAATATGTAGTCTGCAAATCGTGAAAAACTGTAATCTTCAGATTTATTTGACATCAAATTTTCAGAATGAATATAACTTATACGAATCGCACATTTTTGAAGTTTTTGTCACGGGTCCAAATGGAAAAGTTGTAAAAAACGACTTTTACTATTTTTTTCATAATTTCGACCAAAGCGAATATTTACAAAATTTTCATTACACACTCTCTAGTAAACTAAACCGTCTATTTTGACACAAAAACTGAAGTCGCTTGGTTCATTTATAAACAAGTTATTCTGATCTAAAGTGTGTGTCATTAATTATATGAGTAACTGTATATGTTTAATAGAGGGAGAGAGAGAGAGAGAGCTCACTTATTATTAATTCGGTTTTATATTAAAATGTACTAAAAATAAAAATATATATTGGATATTCACAAGTTAAAATAAATTGTGTATTCTAACTTAGAGACTCATTTTAAATACAAACGGTATATTTATAGTAAAATGTAGCTGACGATAAAGAAAGTTTTGGGAAATCCTATGGTTGCGAAAATATCCTCTTGTAAAACCGTTGAAAGGACGAGCAGATATGCAAATAGGATTCGACTTAATCGCTGTGATTAGGGAACCACACATAATGTGGGAAAAGTAAATCTTTAGCTCTCAGAGTACACTTCGTGGGTGAGGACATGGAAATCATGTGCTGAATATTAAGGAGATGCTAAACATACGATAATGCGATATAAATACAATGACCGATGACTAGGCCGATAAGACTTGCATTTTGAATGACAAATAACTTTTGCAATGTATCAGTTTCGTTTATCAGGATAAAATAGGCCGCCATTTTTATTTATGCAAGCGAAATTATACGTAAGTACTTTTGCAAGCTAAGAAATTAATAAGGAACACATTTTTGAATGAATATATTCTGATAATAGAGTGCTCTTTTTTGAGATATTACAAGGCTTAGGCTACTGGGTAATTTATTAAAAAATTAATTCAAAATTACCATTGGTCAAAATTGCGAAGAAAAATGTAATGGTCATGATATTTAACTACTTTATCTGAGCCTATAATGAAAAACTTAGAATATGCCTTTTGTAGATCTGAGTAAGTTACAGACATGTACAAAGTTCCATCGGAATCATTTGACGCATAAAAAAGCTATAAGCATTGAAAGACGTAGGAATCTTTGAATTTTGAGCTTACGATTGATCTAAATTGCAGTTTTTTACCATTTTTGCTATGTTTAATTATTTATTTCGATTTCGATGAAACTTTGTGCGTGTATTTACAACTTGCTCAGATCTGCAAAAGTTATATTTTAAATTTTCATATATAGGCGCAGACAAAAAAGTTAAAAATCCTAACCATTACTTTCTTATTCGTAATTCCGAGCAATGGTAAGTTTTGATTAATTTTTTTTATAAATTACCTAGTAAACTAAACCTTATATCTAAAAAAACTGGAGTCGTTTGATTCAATTTTTAAAAAGTTATTCGTTTTTAAAGAGTACCCGGATACTTTTGCACGCCACCGTACATACGGCTTTTACGTTTTTAATAAAAAAATAATTATTTATGAGCAATACTTATCTCACTTCCATATAAAAGTAATTGTTGGACCCACGAGTTTATTTTAACAATGCATTGATGACATATCAATAGAACAATTTTTTCAATAATGTTCAAAGTTAGGATTAAATTCGAAATTTTTATGTTCGAAACCATTGTTTACAATGAGGTACATAATAATTTATCGTGAACACCATTATTTTGTAATTAATACTCTTGGTATTGCTTAATTATTTTCCTCCTGTTCGTATATGAAATTTTGTATTTTGTACGAATAAAAATATAAATCATTTTAATATTCAGCACAGTTCACATCATTTAGTTTTAACACGAAAAGAATCATTATAATAAACTATTTATCATAAAAATATTCCAAAAGACTTTATTAAACTTTCCCTTACCAATAGTTTGAGCAAACTGTTTAATTGCAGCATACACTAAATGAGCAACTTGTTTATAATTTGACCTACACTTTTCTACGTTAATAAATACGATTCAGTGTTATTGTGTTAGATCTCCTACAGACGTCTTGTTAGTTTGTAACACTAATTTTTCAAATTTTTGTTGCTTTGTACATTGTTTTACAAAAATCAATATTCTTTGCAAGGTTACAGAAAATTTATTCAACACTAATTTATGCGTGGTTTTATAAAAATTTTTTTATTATAAAAAGATGTTTGCACAAGCTTTCAATATGTCAGTTTGCACGTGTGCGAACATATGAATTAGCATATTCTACTCTGCATTAATTTGAGTTCATATTACATAATCTAAAGGTACGATAACCGTTCTTAGCTATACGCATGTTTTACATTTTTTATATTTAATTAAATTGTATTCAATATAGTCGTATGGGGCAAAGTATTGCATCCTCTCTGAATCATGTTGATATAATATAATTTATAATTTTTTTTCGTTTATTTGCAGCAAAATGATGCGAAACTTTAAAAAAAAAAGTAAAACCATGATGAAGTTCCGCTAGATATTTTGGAAAACATTTATAGTATGATAATTATAAAGGTTTATTATCACTTGCAATGTGATAAACATACACCACATTGGTAAAATAATTTCCCTATATTAATTGCCATTCAAACTGAGACCTTATATTAATTAAGATGCGTTGATCTATTCTTAGTCATATAAAAGTTACAAGGTAAATGTTTACAAATAAGGAGCCAGCTCCGATTTCGATTTCTTTTAATACTGTGTCAAAGCCCCTTCACCTGCACTTTCGCAAAAAATCCAATCTAGCCCAAACTTTTTTCTGACAAAAATCATTCATTTAATTGCAATTATTAATATAATTGGCAATGACTTTCGGTTAGTTTGAATTTTTTGTAACAATTCAGGAGAAGGGGTGGAGTTAGCAACATAAAAAGTTAGCAAAATAAAAAGCTGTCGAAATCAGGGTGGTCGTATTTTGATAAATATATACCTTACATTACAATACCGACAAGATTATATTTTAATTAATAGAACTAGATCACCTTCATCATATAGAAAACGAGCATGAAACAAAGAAGAATTAACACAGGAAAGTCGTTTCATCAATTTGGTATACTACATATATTTGCAATAACCCTAATTACCTAAGTACCTAGCCTAAATCATTGAAAAATATTTTTCTATTTTTGATTGTCATTTATTCTCTTATTCCATAAACCACAATGTTATATTAACCCATCCACGCACAAAGATGTCTCTGGTACGTCATGTGCTTCTTAAATGAATATATACATTGCAGTAAAATATCGTTTAATATTAAATTATGAGCAACACGTTTATTATCATCAGACTCCGGATGTATGACCAAAATGAGTAATTGCAATTTAAAATAGCAGAAAGAGTAAAAGACTTTGCGAGTATTAATGTATTATTTTCAATGCATTATTAATGAAAAATATACATTTCTATTTAGCTCCTGTATCTTACAATTGACGCACAAACTTTTTATTTTATACGTCGATCCGCAGTCTAACTATCATCTTACTAACATGTCTGTTTTGAATATTTTCGAAAATCCATTTTTAAGCTTACACAAATGATAAGTTAATTTTTATGTCAATAAAAGGGTACCAGAGTACCCTCATTCACTTTCTTTTTAAAACTTCTTTAATGCTTTTGTCGCCCAACAGTTCTTTTCTTAATAATTTTAAAGATTTAGAAATAATACAACAGTATTTTGAAATTCCCTAAATGTCTTTTCTGTTTTGTATTCGATCTACTAATTTTTGTTATAAATGCATAAAATCCACAGTCCGGTGATCACAGATTAATTTACGTTGAAGTCAGAAAAATATGCATTGAAAATTTTAGTTATTGACATAAGGGTTAAACAGTAATTGTTATCCTCTCTATATATAAAAAAATTAATTTTTCACATAAACCCGATTTTTGCGATATAAAGAAGAGAGTAAAAATATATTTTGGTTGAGCAATCAACAGGGATAACAATTATGAAGGATGCGAAGTAAAAATTGTTTCATAGCCCTGGCCTCTCGTGGTTTCCACAGAGAGAAAGAAATGGAATCTGTTATTCGATTGAACTAGCGAAGAAATTGTGAGGAACGATCCTCCCCCAAATAGCAGATTTCTCAGGTGTAACGTGGTCGAAAACAGTGCGCTCGCGCGGTTATAGGGAATGAGCCCCCGAAGGATGCACTGACCCGGACAATTACGGAGCTAGCTTCCCCCCCGAGTGCGAGACACAACTAACACACGCATGCACACAGAACACACGGAACACACGAGCATAGATTGAAATAGGGTCTACCTGTGGATCGTGATTCGCGGCTTCGGGGACGTGGGTTGCTCCCTACATGCGAGGGCCGTGGGGACCTTGAGGAGGTCGCAGGATGACAGGTGATGCCCATATTCACGACAATTCCAGGTGTAACCACCACGGTCGTCCTCCTTCATGGATTGTTGCCTCCTGGCACCGGCATTATCACCTGCACTGCCACCACCCTCGGAGAGATGACGAATCAAAGGTCGTCGCATTTCATAGGGAAACTGTTTTCACCGGCACATTCGAATCACTGGCACGCGAGCTGCTATCTCGCGGGGTTACTCTCTTTCCTTCAATTTCTTCGATACAAATGCGATTGATTCAGATCAATCGATGGGAGCTAGAAATAATTATTCTAATACATTGTTACAAGTCGATCCAGAGATACCTGCGAATAAACAATTGTCAATTTCTAACACGTGAAACTTCATGTTCAAATTACGCGACCACTCTGCTCTCCGATCGGTTACCCTACATCACGCTCGAACCCCGGGAACGACGTAATCGCGACACGGGTCCTCGCGAGACTATGTACCACGTACTTCTTGCACGAGTGTTTACGACCGTGCACCCTTCTCCAAACCCTCCCACCCCCAACCGGCATTTGTCTTACCTGCCACCCATCCTTCCAAACTGCATCGAGTACGAAATGTGGTTGGTTTACCGATAATGTAGGTCACATTGATAACTAACAAGCCCTGGTTTCTATTTTACCGATCCCTCGAATTGATACGCGTCGGCACCGACGCGATACTGTTAAAGCACAGACGAGATATAGGAATAGACTGGACATCTTATGGGACTTGGTGGCCATAGGAATCTGTAGTACCGTCACCTTAAAATGCCAGTGATTTTAGCGCCCTCTACGCTTTGAGAACGGTGAATTCGGGAACGAGATCCAGTACAACTCGGGTTCGACTCGTCAAACTTCTACAGTGTTGCCAAGTCTATAGTACGCAACGTTGTCAGAGTACGAGTTTTAAATACATCCGATAATCATCGGAAAGCGCGATTGCGAAGAGACTCTCTTCAGCCCGTTCGCCGTAAAGAGAGCGTGTTGGAAAGAGATCTCTTTACGTTAACAACCTTACGCTAGCTTATATTAAACTTAATTTTTTTCCATTTAACGTTGTAAAATATTTGTAATGTTTCTATTTCTACCTATTGTAAATTTTTATATTGCATTATTCAAAATGTTATGCTTCACTTTAATTTAATCTCAAATTTATTTTCAAACAATGCATATATATATATATATAATACAAACAATACATATATTTAGTAATGTTAACAGGACTGGTCACGAGAAGCCGTGAACAAAGGACTTTGCAATCCCAGAATAAACAACGTTTATACAATTATAAAGCAATATTAACAAATAATAGTAAAAGCATCAGCGTGAAAAACATTTACAACATAACTTCTATACTCCATCAAATGTAGATATGCCGCCAGATGTAGTTCAATGGTGTCACTGTCTATAAAAACCACAGTTTCAATAGAATAATAACGGATTTCTCTGTAATTTGGAAATCCCTATGTGCCACCATGCTAAGGTAGCCCCGCGCAACCCCAAGCAGGTACCCCTCGAGCGTACCCTTTCGATTTCGCGACGACGGAACAGAATGCCGAAATAAAGGATCAAAAGTCTAATACTACATAGTTAAAAAAATGTGCTGTCATTCTTTGCATCTGAAACATTCGTCATTCATTTTACAAGTAAATATCGTAAACAGTTGATCTATTTTGCATGTAATGATTCATGTGCATTAATTGTGTTAGAAAATCAGTAAGGCCAGATATTTGAGACGGGCCATGTGCTTTTCGTTGACGCGCTTTCTCCCTCTCTCAAGGAGCGTTCCTCGAGGGTCAGGAAGTCGTAAATTATAGAACAGGCCATGGTGAAAAGAAGGACGCCCTCAGGACTAGGACTGGTGAAAACTCACTTTGATATCGACGGTCGACGTGGCTACATGTAGTACGGTTCGTGAAAATATGACTTTCCAATTATCTTACAATTGTTTGTAGATTACCGCTCATGGGACTATCAGTTCTTTTTAAAAAGTGTGTGTGATTTTACGGTGTTGTCCACAGCCCACACGTGTGTACGTGAAATCCGTAACGTGGAAACGTAAGTTTTTATTTTATATTTATTTATTTGCATTAGATTACAAACATGGCAGGCAAGCGGAAAATGAAAAAATATTACATACGTGCTAAAAGATCTTTTCCTTTATCTTACGATGCTTCTCATCAAGAAGCTTCTGCTTCATCGAATACGAGTGAAAGCAATGTAGTTTATTCAGATCGGTTTAAAAAGTGCAATTTTAAGTCTTTGCCAATTCATAGACATTTCTACTCTTAATAATAATAAAATTCAAATTAACGTAAATATTGACGGTCTTCCATTGTCAAAGAGTTCTAGCAGCCAAGCATATCCAATTCTTTGCAGTATAACAGGATATACATATGTGGAAATGATCGGCATTTATCATGGTTATGAAAAACCAAAAGATGTCAATAGCTTTTTATTCGATTTTGTTGAAGAGGCAATAGTCCTTTGTAATAGTGAATTGTTAATTAATGAACATTTGTACCATTTACAAATAAAATCTTTTATTTGTAATGATCCCGCAAAATCGTTTATCAAATGCATAAAAGTTCATGCGGGATATAATTCTTGTACAAAATGCCATATTGAAGGAGATTTTATTGTTAATAGGGCGTGTTTTCCAGATTTAAATAATATTAGACTCCGATTATTAATTATTAATTTGCAGGCCAAAGAATTAGCAGTTACCGGCGGTACCAATACCGCTAATTTTGTAAAACCTGCGATGGAGGCGTTGATGACATTTGCCATGGAGTACAGCTGGCTAGGCAAGAAGAGACTTGACGCAACGCTATTGGCCAAAGTACTAATAGGAAACTATTCGCGTACACTTTATTATTTTTAATATTTCGTTGCATACAGGCAAATATACAATATTATTCAACTGAAATTCTAATTTTTAGATGCAGCAAAAAATGCAAACACTTCAGCGAACCATAAAGACGCGGAAGTGTCTATACAGACGTGGCTGAGGAGGGCCGCGGAACGGACCAGAGGAGTGCAAAAATTTATTTACGTGCTTATGATCATAATATATTGTTTACGTTAAACTAACCTATCTTGCGTCACACAAAGCACGAATCATTTGTACCATTAATCTAAAAGCCATTTTAATAATGAATGTAAAATATGAACAATTTATATTTATTTATTTAATACTGTAAAATAGATTACTATAAGATCATGAAATAATTATAACGTATTATCTCAAAAAATTTAACATATATATATATATATATTTTAACATTACCCTACCAAATTCTAAACAATGTATCTACCTTATCCATTATTCATTAATTGATCCTCCCCAAAAATAAAAAATATATGTACAGGCCTTAAGAAAACAAAGTTGATCGTTCTGTCCCTTTGCATTTTACCTTATCATAAATAAATAAATTGTTATAAATATATACAAATACATGTATATATACTGTTATATATAAATATGTAAAAAATAAATATATTGTTTCAAATAAATAATTTGTTATTAAATAAATATGTATAAATAAATATGTATAAATAAATATATGTGAATAAAAATATTGTTATAAACAAATATATTTCTATAAATTTTCATTGCATTCCACCTTATATACGTATATACGAACGTTGTTTAATAGATATAAACAATAGGAAAACATTTTATAAACACGCTTTTATGTCCGACAAACGTCCAATTAAAGTCCAGAATATGTCCGGCCGTATGTACATTATAACTGGGACCTCTCTCGGACTGCGATGTAACTGGCACCTCTCTGGGACATACCTGGGACGTAAACCGGACATATCTCGGACATATCGTACGTCCCTGGGACGTACATATGTCCGGTAGCGGACGTACATTGGACGTACACTGGACGTCTGAGTGCTATCTGGGTAGCAGAATACTAATCAAGTTAAATGCATTTTTTAATTATTTCTGTGAAATGTTCAAGGTTTATCAGTGTCCAATAGGCTTACAGAATAAATAAAATATTACAATTTGAAGGTTAGCTTAGTTTTTCACGGAAAAAATGGTGAAAAAATCGGTTTTTATTTTTTTTAACAACGGCGCAAATTACCGAAAAATGTGAAAAAATTCATATACGATACTTATAATAATATATCGGTACTGTAAAAATATAAAGTTAGTCACTCTAGAACTTCCATGTGAAATCTGCATTTGTTCGATTTTTTTGAGGTATTTGATTCTTTACATGCAGGATTTTCAATTTAAAAATCTGAAACCAATTGCAAAGTATGCATTTGCGTTCTTGACATGTGTCAGATTTTTACCAGAATTTCTAAACATCATTAACTAGGGAAAATAGGCCAAAAACTGAGATACAGAGTTGAAATTTTGCACAGTATGTTGTTTCTTGATGCCCTATCGAATGATCCATCGTCGATAAAATTCGGTTCAAGGGCACTTTTGACCATCTTTATCCGGCTATACCCTTTGTATGCAAAATGGCTGATTGACTTTCGCGTCGTCCACCGCAGCGCTGTTGTAGTCACCACTGCTGTTGTTGTGCCGATCGTCTACAAATGCTTTTCATCATGGTTCGGTAGCGTAGTAAGAATAACGAGCGCCCGCGCTGGTACATTTTACTATTTTATATATGTCCGAATTGTTAGCAAACAACTTGTATGATTTGCAATAAATTGAAAAGATTGTCTTTTGCGAAAATTAAAAAATAAGATAACACATACGTAATAAGATAGTTGTAAATAAGTATGGAGATAATAAAATACAAATATTAAGAAACAAAGAACGATATAACTGTTTTAATATATAGTGCACCTTTATTAGAATTGCAAAAACAATAAATACACTATGAACTTTTGAAATTTTATAATTATATGCAATGGAAATAATAATAGGAAAGGCGTTGATTCAAAATCGGCCAAAATTACCCAAGACCAATTTTCCTGATACTTTGCATATTGTTAGCCCTTTGGGTCTAACATTGATTTCGTGCAAAAAATTTATCCCAGGACTTCACGGTTACGGGGGGGAGGGAGGAAGAGGAGGTTAAAGTACGTATTTTGCGAAATCTATTATGTGCTGTGACTTTTAATAAAAATACGATATCGACCCGGCACTGATACCAAAAAATCATACAAAATTCATGCTTTCCAACGGTGTATAAGTTCATGTAATTTATTTATTGCTAACATAATTTTTTCTCGTTTTTCGTGTTTTTCAAGGTGTACAAAATTCAGAAAAATTGCGATTCCCAAAAAAAGTGTCGCCTGATTTTTACCAAAAACGCTGCATTAATAATACATTTCATGCCCTTTCGAATGGTGTTTGTCATACCTTGTGGAAATTATTCGTTTTTAAGTTATAAAGTAAAATGTGAGTAGAAGTTGAGGCGCGCAGTCAACTACCCGACCTATACAGGGTGTCCCAAAAATGTCACGGTTCCTTCAAAGGGGAGGTTCCTGAGGCCATTTGAAGCGACATTTTCCTTTGCAAGAATATCCAAATTCGTCAGACGAGAGACCGAGTTGTTAGAAGATGAAGGACATCGCGGCAAATATTTAGAGAAAGTATATCGCTCATTATTAACAGTACCACTAACCAGCGTGGATGCAGAAAGAGCATTTTCAACTGCAGGTGATTCAACTGCGGGCTCCTTCGATGCCCCATCTGACCTGCACGTTTTCCAAAATAACAGACACTAATAACACCGACTTACCAGTAGTAGCAATATTCCCAAAAAGCCGTTACTCTTCGTTAAAACTTTTAGCATTTTACTGACCTATTGTACACATTTGGTAACCAGAAGTCGAGCCATCGTCAAGGTCGAGCTTCGATTCAAGGCGCTGGTTTATGGCCACGCTCGTGGGTACAAGCGTACTTGCGAGGGACCCCCTGTTTGGGGGCGGTCATTTACTCTTCCCATTCCATTTGAAAACACGGTTCCATCGAACAGTTGAAATGAAAATCGGCAGTGTGCTGTTGAGAGGCCGTTAACCTCGTCAGCTGTTCTGAACTAGTCTTCCTACGGTCGCGAGCATGGACGGACGATTTTTCGTGCACGGGCAGTCGAAACAGTCGATTTACGTACATGAAATGTGAACTAGTTGTGCGTGATATGTGGATTTCTGTGAATCACTTGTGTGGATTTCGTTAAACGTTTGTGGACCCAATGGATATGTGTGAATAATTTTACTGTGATCGTGAATAAGATAATAATGTGGGCCGGATTGTGCAGTGAATGGACATTGACCCCTTCTGCTCGATAATTTCATAGAGCAAATAATTAAAATGCTCTTGTGAATTTTACGAGTAGGCAGGTTCAATGTTGCACACCGAATAATTTGTGAATACTGGAATCATTTTCAACTCGCTGGGGCTCTACATGAGAACCAAGGTAACCAAGGCTTTCTCAGTATTGACGGTGTTAGAGTGTGCGGTGGTCGCGTATTTAAAAGCTGTTCGTGCCGGGCGCCTTCGGGGCCGTTCGCAACAGTAATATCGCGGTGCAGCGTTCCCTTTAAATAATTTTATTTAAGCCTTTCCAAAAATAGGTCCGCAAAGAGGAGACTTGGAGCTGTCACCTCATTTATTTTCGAATTTTTAAAAAAGTCCCGGCTATAAGATAATTGCATTTGTTTAAAATATTTTCAAAATAAATGGTGAAAAAACCATTTTTTCCAAATCGAAATATTTTCAATAGATACTCTTATGTGTTCACTATAAGCTCCTAAAAACTCATTTTCCTCAGTATGTTAGTTGTAGTGTTATAATTTAATGAAAAAAAGTTCTTTACACTTCTGTAAAACCAACATTTTTTAAGATTTCGAAAAATCCTTCGAGATTCGTTCATAGGTTACAAAGACTACAACATATTCAAATTGAAACTATCCGACATGGGACTCGAAAAATTCTCTTCTCTTGTTTGTTCCTTGCTTTCGTCCGCGGTGTATCACCATCGCTCGACTACTGTCGCGCGCGGCCGTCTCTGCCAATACGCCTCTAGGTCGCGCTCTGATTGGTCCGTGTTTTTCGTTAATAACTCCTTAAGGCCATTTTTGCAAAGGAAAATGTCGCTTCAAATGGCCTCAGGAACCTCCGCTTTGAAGGAACCGTGACATTTTTGGGACACCCTGTATATATTCATTTCAAACGTGGAAACAACGCTTCCTGTGATTATATATATACTTTTTAATATACTTGGTTTTTTTAATTATTACATTAGGTATATTTACTCGGCCAACATATGCATGAATTACTAATTAAAAATATTTATTCCACAAAGAAAAAACTTAAGTCCTTGAATGGTCTCGAAAAACCGTCCGAAAAAGTGGTTTTTATTCTTTTTTAACTATACCCTATTATAAATTAATTTCCAGGTTTATCGCTCTTCTGCTTCAATAGAGTATCTGTATTTTTCGGATCCTTTTTTTTACAACCAGAATTTGCATTTAAAAAATCGAAAAAAATGATAAAATATGTGGTTCCATATGCTAAATTTGTCAGATTTTTCTGAGAATTTTACGATGCGACTAAACGGGTGAAATGGGGCAAAAACCGTGTTCTGTTTTACCCCCTGTAACCACCCTTATAGACAAGCTGTTAGGATAAAACTTAGTACAGAGGGATTTTTATTGATAAGCTATGGAACGAGTCATCTCCGATCATGATCCGCTCAAGGACACTTTTAACCATCTTATCTGGTTAGGCCCTTTGGCGAATAAGTAATCATTTGCCTAATGCGGAAACGCCCACTTGTTCATCGAACGACGTATGGATTCTAATTAGACCGATTCGTGTCAAACAAGACAGTGCGCTGAAAGCCAAGCGTGGAGCACCGAACGTCAAAGACCCAGCGACTCACAAACGAAATACAATGTAAGCAGATGCAGAATATAAGGCATTATTGACAATATAAACTTTTAAATCTTTAATAGGAATGATAATATTAATACGGATAAATTTTAGAGATTTCCCAGGTGAATATGAGTCTTTAGGGAAGAATTTTTTTTTGCAATATTTTCGAAAAAGCGATTGTTAAGTCGATCGGTATACTTCTCCTGAATACGAAAATTATAATCATTACTTGACTTTTTCTAAATTAAACAAGAAAATCGCGAAAAACTGTTTCGTAGTTCACGTCTCAACCGATAGAGTCCGCTAGTTTACCTCCTTTTTACAAGTCGCGGAGCAGCACCTGGACAGAGTCGGGAGGGATGAATAAAAGTGAACGAGTACAATTATAACATAATAATAATATAATACTAGGTTGAAAAGCTAAGTACCGTGAATTCGAACTGCATATCTGTATATATACATATAATTAATCTAATATTCCACCAAGCACAGTTTAAAAAATATGTCCCCAATGGGGGTTATATTCATACTGCCATCGTAAAACAATGGAAGAAGACGAGACGCAAAAGAAAGTAAACACGCCGTTAAAACGTAAACAAAAGAGCATAAACAATGGAAGTGAATTTGCAACCCTTAAAAAAATCAAAGAGAAGCCATTAACAATTTGTGATCAAAACAAAATAGAGATGGATCGTGTCGATAGTCATACTCCTGAAAGTACCCCTCCAGTAAGACTTTACCCCGACATACACAAGGGAACAGCAATTGTGGAAATTAGACTCATAGATACTCATATCAAGAAAAGAAAAAGACAAAATTTAATTGAAATGTCAAGGAGAGTATCTCAAATTACAAATAAAGCCTTAGAGCTTAACAGCAGGGGCTTCAACAAAGCAGAAGTGGTTTTCAGAAACAAAGAAGAAGCCAACAACTTTGTTATAAAAAACAATCTAAATATGGCAGGAATGCAGGCTCAGATTCCCATCTATAAAATTCTGCGCAAAGGTTTGATCAAAGGATATCCCATAGAGTATGAGTTAAATGAACTTATAAAACTATCAAAGGCGCCATGCAACATACTGGATGCAAAAAGAATGGGCAGGAAAATATTCAACGGAGAAGGTAAGAACTTTGAGATACAACCCTCTGAAAATATAATAATTACTTTTGAGGGAGATACGCTTCCTGAGAGCATACTCTTATTTGGATTATATAGAATTAAAGTAGAAATGTATGTAGACCCTGTAAAAGTATGCTATAACTGCCTGTCATATGGACACATCAAAAAGTGGTGTAAGAAACTTTTAAAATGCAGCAATTGTGGAGAAGATAATCATCAATCAACCTCTTGTACAAAAGATATTACCAACAAGTGCATACATTGTGGAGAGCAGCACGGCGTGTTCAATCCTGAATGTAAAGAGTACAAATTAAACAAGTCAGTACAGAAATACAAGGCCTACAATAATGTTAGTATACATCAAGCCATACAATCAGTAAGGGAAACTACTGAAACAGTAGGTAAAACTACGACTGAAACGATAATAGAAGTAACTAAAGAACAATTCCCACCACTTAAAAAAGGAAGCGACAATAAAGCCTTTGAACTTAGAAGAATTGGAGATATAGATGCCTCCCCAAAAAACAATTCCACGGTCTGGAACAGTAAAATAATCAAGACATATAGCAGCCCATATCATACATCTAAATCACCTAGACAAAAAGTCAATATTCAAGATGAAAGACGCTTATCCATTAGGAAAATTGATGAGGCATCTAAATTGCAACAAAAAATAAAAGAAATATCACTTAAAAACAACGACCTAGAAATTAAAAAAGAACAGTACGGAATAGCTATAAGATAAAATGAAAAGCGAACTGACAAAACTACTAGCAATGTAGACGAGGCAATGCCTCAAAATAGTACAAATATCGTTCCAACACAAGCAAAAAAAGATAATCTAACTATAAATAGTCAAATTCCTCCACTTTATAATATTATGCATAAGTATAATTCAGGTCAACCTAACAGTAATACTGAACAAATGGAAACAAACGAAATCATCCTATCAAAAACTAAAAACTCGTTATCACATATTATAATATGACCAACTCAAAACAGAAAATAGATCTACGAACACTAAAAATACTAGAATGGAACTGTAGAAGTATCAAGAATAAAAGAACAGAAATAGAAGAATTGGCAAACAACGTAGACATTATTGTTTGCGTTGAAACATGGCTTACACCAGAGGATAAATTTGAATTAAAAAACTTCAACCAGGTTAGAAAAGATAGAGATGGTAGAAGAGGGGGAGGTATTGTAATATTTATAGCTAAGCACCTTAGCTTCATTAGTATAAAAGAATTAAAGTTCAGGGATAATAACACAGAAGTATGTGGTGTCAAACTGACCAATTTAAAAGATCAGCTTACACTAGTTGGATGTTATAGAAGACCAGGACATACTCTGAATTCTGCGAATTGGGAACACTTTATGGATCAACTACTACAAGTAGGATCCTTCATCATCATGGGAGACTTTAATGTTCATCACCCTTTATGGAACTGCACTCGCATTGAAAACGATGGAGAAAAACTAAGGCACATATTGGAAGACTACCACTTAGATATAGTTAATCTCAACACAAACTCATACATGGATAGAAGGAACAACTCCTACAGCAATTTAGATTTAGTAATCACCTCGAATAACCTTACTAGTATAACAACAGCCATCCAATATGAAGAGGTATATGGGTCAGATCATTTTCCAATACTTGCAACAATTACTACTGACAAATATATATACAAAAGAAATACTAACAAACTTTCTACAAAAAGAACAGATTGGGGAATGTATCAGGAACTAGTCGACAGTCAATATAACACAATGATACATGCCTCAAATTTGAATACTTTAGAGAAATACAATCTCTTCAGTGAAATCATGATAAATTCTGTCATAGAAAGTACACCCAAAAAACGAAACATTCCAGCTCACTTACATAGGAATCCAGTGGGTTGGTGGGATCCTGAATGTAACAAGACAATAAGATTACGGAAGGCAGCCTTCAAAAAATGGGCCCACTCTCCATCTTTTGAAAATTGGACAAACTACAAAAAGCAAGTGGCTCTTACAAAAAGAACCTTAAAACAAAAAAAAAGGAAAGTTTCCGTGCATTTGCTGAAAACCTAAATTACAGAACTTCGCCAACTTATTTCTGGAAAAAAATTAAAATACTCAAGAATAAATGGACAAATACTGGAAACAATGAAAGAGCCGAACCTGAAGAAGAAATAAAGGAAAAACATAATGCAATTAATAAGATCAGTCCTCCCTGGGTTCCTTTAAATCCAGAAATAGAACTCATAACTCAACAAAATGAATTTCTTGAGGAACAGTTTAACTTTGTTGAACTTAACCATGCAATCGACAAAACTAAAAAATCTTCATCCCCTGGACCAGATGGAATCGATTATAATATGATCGAATGCTTGTCGGTAAAGTGCAGACTCCTACTATTAGACATTTTAAATGAAATATTTACTTTTGGCGACATTCCCGAAGACTGGAAAAAATGCCAAGTTATACTGATTAAAAAACAGGATGGAAATAGCTACAGACCAATTACCTTGTCGTCATGCATGTGTAAACTGCTTGAAAGGATGATAAATACGAGACTACAGTGGTGGTTTGAATATAATAACATGATTCCTTCAACTCAGTCTAGTTTCCGCAGAGGAAGATCTTGTACAGACAACTTGACAAATTTAAACGCATATGTAAGGGTTGGGTTTGTCAATAGGCAATACACTGTAAGCGCCTTTCTTGATGTCAAGTCAGCATTTGATAATGTACAATGCAACCTACTTCTTAAAAAGTTGGCGAGACGTTCTGTCCCAAGCAGAATCCTCAGTTTTATAGCGAGTTGGATGTACTGCAGATATGCACAATTCGCTAATCACAATGAGATAAGAAATATACATATAGGGCTCCCACAAGGAGGGGTACTAAGTCCATTATTATACAACATTTACGTATCACAAATTTTTGATGGAATACCTGAGGAAATTCAAATTTCTCAATATGCAGATGATATTGCTGTCTACTATAGAAATAATTCCCTTGACAAAGCCAAGCACCTCATAGAGCAAACAATAAACAAAATAATAGAGAACCTACTTGATATTGGGTTAGAGCTGTCTCCCAACAAAAGCGAAGTAGTAATCTTCAATAACAGAAATCTATGTCCTCACACCATACCAATATTGATTGGACAACATATTAAACTCAATTCAGGACAAGTCAAATTCTTAGGAATAATACTTGACAGTAAGCTTACCTTCGAAGCACATATAAATAAACTCAGACAACAATGCTACAAAGCATTAAACATAATCAAATTCCTAAGAGGAGTATGGTGGAAATCGGATCCAGAAACTCTTCTGACAATATACAGAACATACATTAGATCTAGATTGGATTATGGATCATTCATATACTCTCCGGGGACGGAGTGGTTGAAGAAGAGATTAGAAACGATTCAAACGACTGCAAAAAAGCTGGCACTGGGACTCAGAACTTCCACTCCGTCCAATGTGGTCCTGGCCGAAGCTGGGATTCCGTATCTTCAAGAACGAGCGGCCTACCTGGGCAAAATATTTTTCAGCAAAATCATATCAAACACGAATCATAACACAAACAGATACATCAGGGAGTTTACTCACTCAATTAATAGTCCGAATACTACAGCAATAAAATACAAGACAAGCACTTTCAGCAGATGTATAAAAGAAGTCATACAATATGAAGATTTATATTACAAAGGTAACAACTACGTTAACTATATAACAAATTTTCACACATCACTAACATATATACAAGGAAATGCAACTCTTGGTAAAGAGCTAAAAGAATCTCCTTATATCAACGCAGAGTTGAACGATTTTATTGACAGAAATTATAGAAATAGTATTAGTATATATACAGATGGGTCTAAAACCAAAGATGGCATATCTACAGGGGCGGCAATTTATTGCCCACAGGAAAACATAAAACAAACATATAGTATAAATAACATTGCATCAGTATTTACAGCCGAATGTATAGCTATAACTAAAGCAATAGACATATGTCTCAAAGATGATACAAAACAGTATCTGATATTCTCGGACTCGCTCAGTGCAATTCAAAGCTTAACCAGTATTAATGTAGGAGTAGAAACTAATAGATATATAATAGATGCTAAGGAAAAAATAAGACAATTTAATAGTAATAATAGAGGTAAAATAGATGTTATATGGATCCCATCTCACTGCGGCATCAAAGGTAATGAAAAAGCAGACACTCTAGCCAAATTGGGTACAACTTCTGACTTTAAGGAAAATTTCAAAGTGCCATTCACAGACTTCAAGGAACTCCATAAAAGAAATATGTGGAGAGAATTCGAAAATAAATTATTAGTAGAATTTAATAAGAAAGGACAACTATATTACGAAAAATACTATGATTTAAAAAAAAAGCCATGGTTCTATAATCAAAGACTGACTAGAGAAATAGTAGTAAGATTTAATAGGCTTAGATCTAACCATTACAATTCTAATGAATCTTTAGCTAGGCTAGGTATAATTGATAGCCCTAAATGTGACTGTGATGCGCCATATGAAGATATCAATCATATCCTATGGCACTGCCCAAAATATAGAGACGAAAGACAGGAGCTATTTAGAAATCTAATAAACGCAAAATGGAAACCTCCATACGATGTGCACATATTTTTAAAAGAGCCAAAGATGAAAATTTTAAAGATAATCAATAACTTCTGCAATAAATGCAATATTAGGTTGTAAGTTCTCTCTATGTACCTACTCAATAGAAAGTTCCTATTTAGAAATAAGAAATTAAATATAATAATTTGTTGGGAAAAAAAAAAAACTTATAACAATAGTTACTTAATTATGTAAGAGATATTATGTATTTTCATACTTATATGTAAGAAATTATATTATAAACTTCCAATTTATTTTTCTATTTGTAAGAACAGTCTTATAACAGTAAGTTTGTAATGGATACTATGTATTTACATATTTATATGTATAAGGCTTATGGATCAGTTAGGATCTAAAGCTTCTTATTAAAAAAAAAAAAAAAAAAAAGAAAACAAGTCGCGGAGGTCGGTATCTGCCGTACAGTTTCCTTTACAGAAATGGTATTATCTACAAACGTGTAGCTGATTTATGAATACGAGATGGAGCTACCGTCGCATTCTATTTAGGATCAGAAAGAGAACTCGATTGTCGTTGCAACACAAGAAGTATGTGACGAGGAAGCTAGATTTTACTGCGTTGTCAGCGTTTAAAAGAGCAATGTTGCCGCATCGCATTCGTATAAACACCGTTGACACTTGCATCGAAAGCGTTCGAACTGGTTCGAGCGGTTTCTTCTCTTTCTTTCAGATCTGTCGAAATTGGGAGACTTACTACTTCGTAATTTAAAATATGGAATTTTCAATTGCAAATAAGTGTATTAAACGATCATTTGAATATTCGTTGACTTGTTTAAAAATCTTCTGAATTTTTTAAACTTTTTTAAAAAAGTATAGATTTACAAATTATGTTTTGTATATATTGTTAACATATGTTAACATATCAGTATAATTGATTTGAATTTTAATACGAAGAGTATTATTTTCCGACGTGGAAATGAAAGGTATAAACAATCACGGCATGACAATTGTTTCATTGTAGACAACAAACATAAAAAAAACCTGACCGCAAAGATTTAAAAAATAATCATTATTATAAAAAAACAAAAGCCCGACTGCGAAAAGAACTGAAAAGATAAGAAACAAAAAACTAATTTATTGAATAAAATATTGATAATAAATAAAATAAAAAGTAAAATATAAATATAGAGTATAAATTATTAATAATTCTTTTCGCAGTCAGATTTTTTGTTTTATTAATAATATTTTTTATTTCTATTTCTTTAGCATATGTCGTGGTCAGACTTTTTTATTTGTTTCGTTTGCAACGAGCGTAAATTGCCTCATCTGGACACAGAGTTGGACATTATTTACATAAAAAATTATTTAAATAACGATTCGAATAAAAGATACTTTATCTTTATTCGTTATTCGAAAGTTCGAATAAAAAAATATCATTATTCGACGAGTATCGAATAAATAACTTTATTCGACGAGAATTTATCCGCCGAATAAAGATAATTTTGAAACACTTTAAAATACTGCTCTACTTTCTTTGCAATTATGTCGAATGTATTCTGTGAATGCATTCACAGATATTTACTCTTTTTGTCTTTTCGTTCTTTTAAAATACATATTTGCAACCTCAATAAAATAAGCTTGATTGCTTGCATTATTTTCATGTTTAGACACATGTTCATTTTTATTATACAAATATTTTTAATCAAAATGTAAAGCTAATACAATTTTTCTGTTGCATTAGTGCAATTTTACATTGTCCAGAGACACATTGCTTTATCATACAATATGTAGAGAAACAACATATTTGACTGAAAAGATCTAAATTTTTGCTTTCACTCATGCGTTATTAATTCTTGCTTTTACTCGTGCGTTATTAATTCTTTCTTTTACTCATGCGTTATTAATTCTCGCTAAAATTTTGTCAACGGGAGCACATAATGTGATATTTCTAGATTTGTTTCGTCTCGATTCACCTCCCAGTTTTTTTCGAGACTCGACACTTTTCGGTTTCTGTCGGCTCCCATACACAGATTTTGTCGTCGGAAATGTTTCGCATGACATTTTCAATAGAACGTACGCTATATCATTATCCGATTTATGCCATGTGTTTAGTCATGCACTTACCAAATTGAAATGAACAGTGCAGCGTGTGCAAGTAATACTCTTGTGCACTTCTGCTTGCACTTTCGGCACTGACGTTATCAGAACAGAAGGATATATGAAAAATACTTGTGGTTGTGAAAACTGAACTGTAACGGTTGGTCGCTCGGAGGTTGACTCTCTGACTTGATATGACTAGTTTAAACGGTGTGAACAAAATGGTAGACTTGAGCAGAATTGAATTTCGTCGCTTGTGTCTCTTTGCAGCTAACCTCGCAGTAGGTGGGATGTAAGAATCTCTGTCTTCTATTTCGTATTTCATTGGTTATTATAATAACTTGACAACGCCTACCTTTGCGGAGGAGAGGGTAACCTCACCCCCTTGGGTATAGGGGAGAGTCCAACGTGGACGCGTGATACCCTCACTTGACGGGACCGGTAAGGCGTTGTAAGCCTGGACCCGGTAATGTGTTGTAAACCTTAGCCTGGGCCGCTACCTTAATTGATAGTGAAATTGGAAAAGTGGCAGGCTAAGGGTACACTGAAGTCTGCCATGCAGATGTGTGCATGTAGGGTCTTAGGAGTTAGCCCATGTTTGGGCTTATTTTGATAGGGAAAACATTTTCAATCGGTAGATGATGATATAATTATGCTAACATTAATAATATATCAAATTGGATATATTTAGTAAAGGCCAATACACTGTGGGCTATAATGTTGCCTCTGATGTTGAATCATAACCATATCGACCATCACGTCGTATGATTCCTGGAAATAAAAAAGCGTTTCACCATCGCCTAATCATAACAATGAAATGTTTGTTATAATCATAATTCTACCATGGACATATTATCAATCGATTGCTAATGGTTGTCTGATTAAAGCAAGTGAAAACACGTCACAAATCGGATAAGTTGGACAGTGTCAATATTAAAATGTTTCCTTCAAAGCTCACCAACGATTAATATTCGTGACTTGCAACGCCGTATTCAAAGCTGTGTAATATTTAATATACAAATATCAGCGTACACATACGCATGTTTACTGCAACACTACCATGCCGCGATTGATTAAACCTTTCTTAATATTTTCGTTTTTAATATTTTTCGAAAATAATACCTTTCGTATCAAAATTTAAATTAATTATGCTGATATGTTAACATTGGTTAATGTGTAGACAACAAAAAATTTTTAAAAGTATACTTTTGTTCTGCCGATTACTTAGGTGAACGTACATATCCATACATATAATCAGGTATACATACATGTATTAAAAAATCCATGAATTAAAAATATCGAAACTTTTATCAATTTTATATTCGCAGTAAAAATTAACGAAAATGTAAAAGACTTTTCTAACAAGTCAACAAATATTTAGCTGATCGTTTATTACAGTTATTTACGATTGAAAATTTACGCTTTAGAATAAGATGCAATATGCTACCGAATTGCGACAGCTCAGAAAAGTAGAAAAGCAACACGCTTTCGATGCGAGCGTCGGTAGTTTTTGTACGAATATAATGCGGCAACATTGCACTTTTAAAGCTGACAACGTGACAAAGTTGCAAAATCACGCCTCCTCGGGCGCACACTTTCATTGTTGAACTCTCATGTAGTTCACTAGCTGCCCGTTCCATTTCGGTACAATGCCCCAGCGTACTAGAGCACACAGACTTAAGATAACTACAGACATTGAGTGCAAATGAAGCCTCTGCGGTGAAGGGTGACGATCTAACGGGCAGACTTGGCGCTCTTTCTTTTCTGTTTTTCTTTTCGTTATTTTTGTTTATAGTAGTGATAAGTGTCTTAATGCAATCGAGGTGTGTTTACAATAAGTAACTAGTCATAAACTTTTCATCCCCGGTGTGCAAACAAGCTAAAATCAAAGGTAGTCCACCCACGCCACTTTGTGCAGGGAGACCGCCATGGTCGCCATTCCGGACCCTTCTGGCACTCCAGAAGACATCTCCGAGAAGATAGACGTCCAGGAGCAGCAATCGTCTTTGGTGACATCAGGTAAAAGGAAATATTCTTCACCAACTCCAAATACCAAAGAGCAAATTAAGAAGAAGAACTTGGTTAGTGTCTTTCCCACTAACAAAACAACACGCCTCTATCCAGACACTCATAAGCGCCCGGAAACGATGGAAGTAATGATCAAAGACGATAATATGATGCGGCTTGCCAAAACGATTCACTTGTTGGGTCCAGGCGCGCACTACGTAAAGCCAAGAGGCCCCCATAAGGTAGAGGTTCTGTTCAATAATTATATCGAAGCAAACAGTATGTTACCGTCCCCATGTCTCGAAGAACTGGGCATCACTGTCTTCGCTCCGCGCCACACATTAGAAAAGAAAGGTATTCTAAAAGGTTACAGTCTGGAGTTTGACGTGGACGATCTGCTCACTCAGACATCCTCCCCGTGCAACATTCTATACGCAAGGCGCCTTAACAAAGGGTATTTTTATCATGACACAAAAACTAACAAGTGGATCTCTAGCCAAACCACTCTAATAACTTTTGAGGGTAGCACCCTTCCAGAGAAAATTCAACTCTACGGTCTGCTAAAAAAAGAAATTAAGCCTTACGTTGAACCAGGTAGAATATGTCGAAACTGTCTAAAGAATGGACACGTGCAGAAATTCTGTAGTAGCCTGACAGTCTGCTACAAGTGCGGACTAACCACTGCCGAAGAAGCACACTCCTGCACAGCTGTCAACATCTCCTGTTTCCACTGTAAAGAGGATCACCCAACCTTCTATTCCAGCTGCTTCAAGATGGGATCAAACAAAGAGATGAACAATATCCTAGCCCAGAAAGATGCCACAGCTCGGTTGCCAACACCAATACAATTACTAAGGAAAGATCTTTCCCACCGCTACCTGAAAAAAACTCCGAAAGGAGCATATAAACTCCGTCGCATTGGAGGTACAGCTCTTACGGCAGCAGAGACACCGAATTAATGGCAGGAGAAGACTCTCAAAACATATGCCAAAAGCAATACCAGCGCGAGAATACCTACATACACCCAACCTGCCAACATTGAGACTAAACCTACGCTAACCAGACACACTACGAAACCTCCCACGCAAGACAATCTACAATCAACCTCTAGCTCAATAACCACAACTGCATCTCCTCGCGCCAGTATTACTAAAGCCCATTCCCAGCAAAACATTGGTCGCGAATCAGGTGACTAAACCCCCAACCAGCCGCAACAAAAAAACACAACCATGAATCACGCCTCTCCATATAATATAAACATTCTTTTCTGGAATCGTCGACAAATTACTGGGAAAAGGGATAAATTACTAAAACACGCAAGTAAATACGACATCATTCTTTGTGTTGAAACCTGGTTACAACCTCATCAGATCTTTGACCTACCTGGCTTTGTTGTCTTCAGAAGAGACAGATCTAACCGTCGTGGTGGTGGTATCATCTTCCTGCTGAAACGCACACTGCAGGGGTCAATAGTAATAAACTGTGTTACATCAGACCAACGTACTGAAGTGTTAGCAATACAAATAATGAACCTACACAGCAACCTAACCATATGTGACTGTTATAGACCACCAAGCTCTACATATAATCAAGCAGACTGAAACAACCTGCTCCGTAACGTACAACAGCATGGGGCTTTCCTGTTAATTTTATCCTATACGGATAAAGCCGGTTCTCTACTTTTTCAGACCATAGAGGACCTCGACTGTTCTGTTTTGAATTACCACACCAACTCACACCTGAGCCCTACGATTAATATTATGCATTTATATTGAAGTTCGATTTGTATTGTTTGAAAATAAATTTGAGATTAAATTAAAGTTAAGCATAAAATTTTGAATAATGCAATACAAGAATTTACAATAGGTAGAAATAGAAACATTACAAATTAAGTTCAATATGTGCTAGTGTAAGGTTGTTGACGTAAGGAGATTTCTTTCCAATGCGCTCTCACCGATGATTTTCGGATATGTTGAAAACTCATAATGTGACAACGTTGCGTACTTTAGACTTGACAACGCTGTAGAAGTTTGACCAGTCGAACGAGAGCCGCACTGGATCTCGTTCTCGAATACACCGTTCTCAAAGCATAGAGGACGCTAAAATCACTGGCATTTTAAAGTGACGGTACT
Source organism: Sphecodes monilicornis (assembly GCA_913789915.3). Taxonomy (NCBI): domain Eukaryota; kingdom Metazoa; phylum Arthropoda; class Insecta; order Hymenoptera; family Halictidae; genus Sphecodes; species Sphecodes monilicornis. The sequence goes on from OU565292.1 coordinate 4,511,755, forward strand.
AAAAATTCCTATGGCCACCAAGTCCCGTAAGATGTCGCGGAACAGATCCTGACTCTACTTTTGGCCTCCCCTAACGCCCGAATCGGAACTAACTTTTAGTCGGGATCAAATCCTACTTATGGGTATTGTCATCATCAACAATATCTCCAATTTTTCACATTTTTACCTACGGTTCCTATTAACAAAATGGATATCTCTGTTATTAATAATGGAAGATAAAATCTAATTTTTCCGATAAACATCGGTACACATATTACATCCAAATGTTACGATTTTGCTTTCAAACTTCGCCGATGGGTTCGAGTGTAGCGTGCCTGACTATGGAACCGAGGAAAATTTTTTGACATGATTCGAGACTATTGGGGGACAGATTTTTTTTATTTCATGAAGAAAAATTTTTTCCACCTTCTTTGGTTAGCACAACCATAGGAGTTTTACTACATAATTTTAACAATATTTTTCAACTACTCTGAAATAGTTTTGCGGGAAAATATTGTAGCTTGCTCTTCATTACGTCGTTCTTTATAGGGTTGCATTACACCTCTGTTCATGTATAGTACCTTCATATTTAAAAAGGAGCAGGTTTTTGCAACAATTATTGAAAATGCGTTTCCACATTTCAGTCCTTTAGTCGTTGACGTGGCGCCCAGCAGACCTAGCTTGCTGTATCCTGGGCCTGCCTGTGCCACATCTGGAGTTTTATGGCACGCGAACAATAGCTATTGAGTTGCAAGCCTGACTCCGAATTTAGTTGAAGGAAAGTAAAAAGACAGGATTTCTTGGAGTAGCGATCTTGGAGCATTTATAAATAAAAATAGTATAATGTAAAATAAATGAAACGATCAAAGAAGGAGACACATTATGGAATAAAAATGACTAGATTATATTAAATGTTGAATAAATCTCTCGTGCTGCTGCCTTGCCAGAGTAGTCACACAAATAGAATTAATATGGAGAGAGTATCATTGATGTAGAGTGGTCACCGAGGACTATTTCGATGATATAGATGATTTGGAAAATTATTTCGAATACATACGAAAATAGTAAATCGTTTATTTTAGGGGGACCTATACAGAGTTGGCACAAAACGCTGCTTCTCGGCTACATGGGACCGCTGCTGAGTGGCATATACCCCCTACACCCCTTTAAGAGCTGCGAAGCTCAACCGCTCGACGCAGCTGAGAGATTGTAATATAGTGCGGGTCAGGTATATCGATGGACCAATACTAATTCATTAACAAAACTTTCTTGTTTCTTATTATTTTTTCATGAAACTTTGTCTAGTACACTCGTGACAATTTTCTAATTAAATTGAGATCAAACATGGTATAATTGGGTTCATGTTTACCCATGAGAATGTGTACTTTGAAAACTTATTGTCGCTCATTACGCTTGCAAACATGTGTAAAATTATGTCATGTTTAGTCTTGTCTTAAGTAAAAGCTTCGTGGAAAAATAATTGAAAACAGAAATGTTTTGGAATTGCATTAGTATTGGCTCATCGACGAGCCGATACCGATTGGGGATCGGTCGGTGTGCTCGAGGCTCGCGCACAAAAAATCGCCGCAGTCTTGGGGACACTGCTATAGCCTCATTTCGCAGGTTACAATATTTTACAACTCAATGAATATTATCCCTAGTGTATCCCTTTTGCCGAATGTAGAATTGGTGTGAGGCCACTACTAATCCATCAACGAAACTTCTTTATTCTTCATTATTTTTTTATGGAACTTTCGTCAATATATTCGTGGCATTTTTCTAATGAAAATGATACCATATATAATATAATTCTGATAATATTTACTTGCGCGATGAACGATGAAAGTTTCGGGAGCAAAGAAAGACAGCGTATTGAAAAGAAAGAGACACGGATAGCCGCGTCAGCCGGCACAGTTCATAAGCCAGCCCTCTTTGGGTCCGAAACACTCGTCCACTGCACAAGTGAATATCAAAGGAATAATATCATACTTCGTATCACTTTCATTAGAAAACTGTATAAAATATTGTAGTACCATATACATTTTCCATTTCTGTTTCCATTTCTGTTGTTCGATTTCTTTTTGCTTAAATAAAATAAATTGTCTCCTTCTTTAATCCTTCCATTTTTTTCACTTCTTTACATAATTAGTTTATTGTAGGGTGAGTGATGGGGGAAATTTTGATATCGAATCATACATTTTTCCTCATATTATTTTATACTTAAGTGTAATTTATAGTGCTCTACGATTTTGAAAGCACTGTACGATTGATTTTCTTTAAAGTTCTCCAAGATCGCTACTCCAAGAAATCCTGTTTTTTCGCTTTCCTTCATCTAGCTTCGGAGTCAGGCTAGCACGGTCTGGCTTGCAGCTCAATAGCTATTGTTCGGGTGACATAAAACTCCAGATGTGGTACAGGTAGGCCCAGGATACAGCAAGCTAGGTCTGCTGGTCGCCACATCAACGACGCGACGCTCTAAAGGACTGAAATGTGGAAACGCATTTTCAATAATTGTTGCAAAAACCTGCTCCTTTTTAAATATGAAGGTACTATGCATGATATTGAGTTTTAAAAGATTGCTGAACAGAGGTGTAATGCAACCCCATAAAGAACGATGTAATGAAGAGCAAGCTACAATATTTTCCTGCAAAACTATTTGAGTGTAATTAAAAAATATTGTTAAAATTATGTAGTAAATCTCCTATGGTTGTGCTAACCAAAAAAGGTGGAAAAAATTTTTATTCATGAAATAAAAAAAATCTGTCCCCCAATAGTCTCGAACCATGTCAAATAGTTTTCCTCGCTTCCGTAGTTTTTTTTTTTTTAATAAAGAATTTATTATAATTATTTGTACATCCTTATACATTTAGTAACAGACTATATATATAAACATGCTTATTAGGTACCATGTTTGTTTTGCGCAGTTCTTACCTAGTGTGGTTTACCTGCTCCTTACTTTCTATTACGCGTGAGTTCGTCTACAGATGGTGGTATTTTTGTATTGCACTCTATCGGTTTTGTACATTTAGTCTTTGGTATTTTCTATGTATAGGAAACTCCTAGTGTGTAAAACCTATCTACGGCACTTATAAACTAATTCTATATTAGGGCTTTAAGATTATAGAGCTATATCAGTTGTATTCGTGGAATAGCTTTAGGGCTTGGTACGGTAATTTATGTTTTATTCTAAATTGCTGGTTGTGGCTTCTTATTTCTGTTATTTTTCTTAATAGTGGATTGCTGTTTGTTTGGGTCTCGTAGAAATGTTCTGCTAGTGTTTTAATATAATCCAAAATTTCTGGTAATTCCGTTTGTTGATGCATGTCCTTAATTCTCGCATAGTAGTTCTCAGATAATATTAGTCTGAGACACTTATTTTGGTAAATTTGTAGTGGTTTAATGTTGGTTGGTGCTGCACTACACCACACCGCTGCTGCGTAGGTTATTGTTGGTCTCAGTATCATTGTGTAAATCAATTTTTTATTTTGTGGTGTTAGTTTTGAATTAGCGACCATTAGCGGATATAATTTTTTTTGAACGGCATAAGCTTTCCTAAGCACTTGTTTGATATGTTCTTTAAAGAGCAGTTTGCTGTCAAGGTGTACTCCTAAATATTTGACTTTCTTGGTTGGATGAGTAATATGGTTGTATACTTTTATGGGTTGTATTATTTTTATACTCTTGGTTTTTTTTGCAAATATGATTACTTCGGTTTTACTTTCGTTGAGTGCAATTTTCCATTTTGTGTAGAATTCCTGTAATATGTTGTAACCGTGCGAACACGGTTACATACAGCTATGATTTCAACGACAGGGAAGATATCCCCACGGCGTAGACTCGCGTAACGTCGGTAATCCTTGTTCAATAAAGGATCACACGAATCCCCACTAATTGATATGCGTGCGCATCGATCCCCACTCGACACGGATCGAAGGAGGTCGATGCGCGACAGATCGATGGCACTCTACGTTTGGAAGCGGTTCCGGTAAGAACCAACTAAGAAAGGCTAGGCGAAAAACGGTACGCGAACGGGAAGTCAAACCGACTTGGTGAATTTAGCAAACCGTCTAATTCATCCTCGTTTCGTACGCGCCTCAAACCGAGGAGTCACAGCTGCAAACCGCACTGTGGCACGGCCAACAACCTTCCAGGTTTAACGACCGATCGTTTCAATGTAGTAGTCGCACAATTAATTAATTTAAAATATATTCATTTCGACTTAAAAGTGAATAAACTAATTCAAATATCTTCGTTCTAAATTATATAGAAACAGTTCAAACCGAATTCTCGGGCAGGCATAATGGTAAAATTGAATCTTGATCGAGATTCGCATACTGGGTTTCATCTTGTTGGCTCATTCAGGCAACCGAAGTGACGCTCAGCCATCGTACCTGCCGGATCTTCTGGTTGTTCCTGTTTGCCCTGGCAAGAGGTGAATCCGTATGCCTATCCGCGAGATAGATTCTGCCTTCAGGTATCCAGGCACACTTTGTGAATCACTCAGGCAACCGAAGTGACGCTCAGCCATCGTACCTGCCGGATCTTCTGGTTGTACCTGTTTGCATTCGCGAAGTGTGACCGAGATATCTGTGGTACATCCATACGCCGCGCCACAGGACGAGATCCGACGGATCGAATCCGCGGATTCCTGTCCGTCGCGCCGTGATAACGGCAACAAGACTGGCAAACCACGGAACGAATTGAAAGAAAGCCTTCCAAACGTAGATTCAAGCAACGAGTTTTACAAACGCTCGTTGCTCGACGTTAGATCAATTTTCGTATTCGAATAACACTCGTATTGTTCTTCGAGCGCGTGAACCGTCGGTACCGTGTGTACAAACCTTGTCGGTCGACACAAGGCATTTAGAAAAACACGTGAAAGTCGCATTCCGTACCAATTGTTATGGATACGAAATAACATACGTGCGTACACCATTATATAAGAGGTCTCTCTTCACTTGGTGTGTAAATACAAGATACCAGAATATACTTCGCTTTTACCTCAGAAACCGACTTCGTCTTTCTGTACCTAGTCAAGCCTTTCCGCTTTCCAATTCCTGGAGGCACGTACCTTCGTAAATTATATTAAGGGTGGTAACCGTCCCTGGACAATACTCGAACTTAGTTGAATCCCTTCGTGTACGGTATTTGAATCTTGATCGAGGTTCGTCTTCTCGAGACTCATCCTGTAGGCTCATTCAGGCAACCGAAGTGACGCTCAGCCATCGTACCTGCCGGATCTTCTGGTTGTACCTGTTTGCCCTTGCAGGGAGTGGACTCGGTTACGAAATCGCGAGATAGATCTTGCCTTCAGATATCGAGGCACGCTTTGTAAATCACTCAGGCAACCGAAGTGACGCTCAGCCATCGTACCTGCCGGATCTTCTGGTTGTTCCTGCTTGCATTTGCGAAAGTGTGCACGAGATACCTGTGGCACCGTCGTCAAGTTCGACAGCGAACATTTATACCATCTGTTAGGGTTACGGCATCGTACGCCTATAAAAACCTTACGCGTTCGTAGCTAGATCGAATCCTTGCGCGCATGGCATTTGAATCTTGATCGAGGTTCGTCTTCTCGGGACTCATCCTGTAGGCTCATTCAGGCAACCGAAGTGACGCTCAGCCATCGTACCTGCCGGATCTTCTGGTTGTACCTGTTTGCCCTTGCAGGGAGTGGACTCGGTTACGAAATCGCGAGATAGATCTTGCCTTCAGATATCGAGGCACGCTTTGTAAATCACTCAGGCAACCGAAGTGACGCTCAGCCATCGTACCTGCCGGATCTTCTGGTTGTTCCTGCTTGCATTTGCGAAGGTGTGCACGAGATACCTGTGGCACCGTTGCGAAGTTCGACAGCGAACATCTACACCATCTGTTAAGGTTACGGCATCGTATGCCTATAAAACCTTACGCGTTCGTAGCTAGACTGAATCCCTGCACGCACGGCATTTGAATCTTGATCGAGATTCGTCATCTCGGGACTCATCCTGTAGGCTCATTCAGGCAACCGAAGTGACGCTCAGCCATCGTACCTGCCGGATCTTCTGGTTGTACCTGTTTGCCCTTGCAGGGAGTGGACTCGGTTACGAAGTCGCGAGACAGATTCTGCCTACGGATATCGAGGCACGCTTTGTAAATCGCTCAGGTGACCGAAGTGACGCTCAGCCATCGTACCTGCCGGATCTTCTGGTCGTTCCTGGTTGCGCTTGCAATAGTGTGGACAAGATATACGGCGACTACTGTAGATAGTAATAACAAAGGTAGAAGGAAGAGACGAAACGGTTACAATGTTTATATGTATTTGTATTTGTTTTGCTGCTATTATAGCATTAAAAGAATGTGCATATACTGCTGTGTCGTCTGCAAAGAGTGCCAATTTTGTTTTGGGGAATGTTGGTATGTCATTTAGATATATATTGAAAAGTTTGGGTCCTAGCACTGATCCCTGTGGTACGCCTGCTCTAATTTTCCTTTTATTTGATATGCTGTTGTTTACGTTGACTTGTAGTTTTCTATTTCTTAGGTATGAGTTTATAAATTTTATTAATGTTTTGGGATATTTAAATTGTATCATTTTGTATATCAGTCCGTCTATCCATACCCTGTCGAATGCTTTTTCAATATCTAGCAGCAGCATTACGGTCACATTGTCTTTGTTGTAGTTTGTGGCTATGTCATTAACTATGCGTACTACCTGTTGTACTGTGTTATGTCTCTCCCTGAATCCAAATTGTTGGTCCACTATTATTTTATTATCTTCTTCGTAATCATTCATTCTTTTTGATATTATTTTCTCTGTTAGTTTGCTCATTGTTTGTAAGAGGCTAATTGGTCGATAGCTGCTGGGATCCGCTTTACTTTTTCCAGTCTTTAGTATTGGTATTACAGTGCTCGTCTTCCAGTGAACTGGGAAGTATGATAGTTTGATTGTTGCATTGATTATGTATGTAAGTTGTACTATTGCTTTCCGTTCTAGATTTTTAAGTATTATGTTCTGTATGTTGTCAGAGCCAGGGGCTTTTTTTGATGGGAGTTTCTTGATTATTTGAATTATCTCTTTGGGAGATGTTATGTATTTGTCCCAGTCGTCTAGTATTATGTCTTTTATGTAACTGTTTACTTCCTCCACTATTTTTTCTTGTGTAATGCTATTGTTGTTTAAGTTTATATTGTGTACCGATTCAAATTGTGTTGCAAGCATGTTTGCTTTATCAATGTCTGTTAGTGCTTCTTCATTATTCTTAACAAGTGTTGCGACTGGCTGGTATTCATTTTTGAAGATTTTGGTCATCCGCCAGAGAGACTTGTCATAAATATTTATCTTTTTCAGTTTTTTTGTCCAGGTTTCATTTCTGTGTTTGAATATTGCTGCACTTATTTCTTTGGTCTTTATTTTTGTTTCCATTTTTAGTGTTGGTATCCTTGTTCGCTGCCACATTTTTCTTAACCTGTTTCTGTCAGATATCATGTTCATAATGTTGTTTGGTAGTCTGTCTTGTAACGCTTTTAGTGTCCTTAGTGGGATTGTTTTAACTATTGCTTCTTGTATGTTCTTTGTGAGCTTTTGAACTTCTGTATCTATTTGATCTTCAGTGCAGATTTTGTTTGTTATTTTAATTTTGCTATTCAGTATATCCCTAAATTTTTCCCAGTCAGCTTTTTCATAGTCGTAGATTTTTCTTTCGCTTGTGCTTTTGTGTTGTGATCCTAGTGTAAATATTATGGGATTATGATCTGATGAGAGTTCGTGTAGCGTGTGGATATTGCTTATACCTGTCACATTTTTGTTTATTCCTATATCTATTGTTGTTGGTGTCGTACCATTGTCTGGATAGTGCATTGGTTCATCTGGAAAGAATATGCAGCAGTTATATTTTAGTGAGTAGTTATATAGGACTCTACCTCTCCCATTATTTATATGACAGTTCCAGGCTGTATGTCTGGCGTTCGGGTCACCAACCACGATCACTCTATTTCCCACATTAAATAGCATATCTAAGTCTTTTGGTGTGAAGTTTTTGTTGGGGCTATTATATGCTGCTATTACATGTATGTTACTAACTAGCTTAATACATATGCATTCTAGGGCTATATTATCGTTAATTCTGATTTCTTTGTAAGGCACTCCGTTTTTAACTAGTATCACAATACCCCCTCCGTTACTATCCTTATCTTTCCTAATTATTTGGTAGTTTCTTATTTTAATTTTAATGCTACTATTCAGTCTTGACTCGTTTATCAACATTATATCTATGTTATTGTTGCTTAGGAAGTGTATCAGTTCTGTAATTCTGCTTCTAAGTCCATTTGTGTTCCAGCTACATATTTTTATATTATTCATTATTTATTTTTTGGCAGAATTCTATGAAAATTTGAAATTGTTCTACTTTAGAGCTGCAGTGTTTTATTTGATTATTGAGTTCTCTGACTAGATCTAACATTATCTTTATATTAATTAGTTCGTTTAGTTGCTTAATTTCATTTGTTAGGTTAATGAAATCAGAGAGTTCGCTTTTGTTTTGGTTCGACTTTTCCTGGATTATACTTGTTTCTAGTGTACTTGGTTGTGGGTTGATGTCTGTGGTATGTTTGGTGGTGACGGTTGTCCCAGTCTGTGTCCTAGTATGTGTTGCCTGTTCTTGCCTTCCAAATTTGGTTATTGTGCTGTACTGAATGTTGCTGTTCCTGTTTTCCATGTTGGTGTTTGGGTGTTTATATGCGAGTAGTTGACCTTCATCTTTACTAGTGTTAGCTGTGGCGTTGATTACTGGGAATTGCCTGCTGTCCATTATGTTTGGTGTTTTGGAGTGATTGTTTTGGTTCCTTGGTCTTTTACTGTTGATTAGATTTATTCTTTTCTGATATTCTTCACATCTTATTGAGTTGGCAGGATGATCCTTACCACAGTTGGCGCATTTTGCTGGTTCTTCTCTGTTCTTTGTGCATTCTCTGGTCCAATGTTCCCCTGCACATTTCAAACATATTATTTTGGCATAGCAGTTTGTTGTTGCATGCCCCCATGCCTGACATCTATGGCATTGTGTTATTTCTTTCTTACTTACATAGTCTTCTCATGTTATCCTCACGTTATTAATTTGCCTAATCTCCTGTTTGAGTTTGTTTATGTTTGTATTTCCTACAATTGTTACCATGTGTTTAGGCTGTTTTGTGTTTTTCATTAAATTTATATTTTGTATTGTATATCCTAGTTTTTTATATCCTTCTCTTTTCTGTCTTGTTTGTGTAAGTATGAAATTTAAATTCCTTTTGTATCCATATGTCTTTAAGTAATGTATATTGCCCTTGCGTTGTTGTGAATACCTCTGTGAAGTTCTCATGGTATTTTACGTAGTAGTTTTCTTTTAATAGGTCTTTTAGTGTCTTCATGAATGCTGCATGTTGTTTCTATGGTGCCATGTAACACCAGCGGTGGAGGCCTTTTGTTTTTCTTTGGTTTTGTTTCTATCGTTTTGTCAATTTCCATTTCATTATTTTCACTCTCTTCCTCTGACAGTATTTCATATCTATTGCTACATTTGATTTGAGTCTGCTGTTTTTTTAGGTTTTTCATTTTTGTTTCTCCCTCTGGTAGTTTTCTTTTTTTATCATTTATTATCACCGTACTAAATGCTGTGTCATTTTTACGTTTTGGTCCCTCTTTGGAAGAGATTATGTGGTTATGTTTTAGGTTATGTTCCGTTATGCTGTAATTTATGCCTTTTCCTGCGTGTCTCTTTATCAGGTTTTATTGTGTATATATTCCTCTAGTTATTGTTTGTATTGTTTGTTATTTTGATATTTCAGTTTACCACTAGGCTGTGAATTATTCGTAATAATACCGGTGCACTCGATGCAGTTGAACCGACCACTTTCCCGGTCACCGGACCTCTCGCTTCCGTAGTCAAGCACGCTACACTCGAACCCATCAGCGAAGTTTGAAAGCAAAATCGTAACATTTGGATGTAATATGTGTACCGATGTTTATCGGAAAAATTAGATTTTATCTTTCATTATTAGTAACAGAGATATCCATTTTGTTAATAGTAACCGTAGCTAAAAATGTGAAAAATTGGAGACATTGTTGACGATAACAATACTCATAAGTAGGTTTTGATCCCGACTAAAAGTTAGTTCCGATTCGGGCGTTAGAGGAGGCCAAAAGTGGAGTCAGGATCTGTTCCGCGCTAAAAGTTAGTTCCAATTCGGGCGTTAGAGGGGGTCAAAAGTGGAGTCCTGAGCTGATCCGGGCTAAATTTAGACTAGGTGGCAGCAGTATACCGGACACGGGCAAAATCCGGGCGTGAACACTCTCTTTTCTCTCTGCCCAGAGTGACCCTATTACCATTTAGTGTCAACACCCAACGTTACCGATAAAACACAATTTCTGAGCATTATCACCGACGAGATACTGTTAAAGACATCCAGCCCCCGTGAATTCGGTTGCGCCAAAAAGTGGGCTCTGATGGGCTCTCAAACCGGTCGGTAACGGGTCCGATGGCATCGCCGGTGGTTTCGTGGAATGGATAAAGTAGACTTATGAAGTTCCACGGTGCTAAAAGTTCCGCGCTCTCTACCTACATAGAACATTTGCTCGTCAACTGCGCACGACTGCATGAGTGGCGTAGAGGTAAATGGATGTAATACCTTAGGTAATAAATAAATGAAGATTGTCATTATCCATTCTGTGATTTCTTGGAAAATAATTACATATTATTGTATAACTTCATTAAATTCTTATCGCCTACTTATTTTCCTTATTGTTCAGCATTGGAATCACTGTTTTATAATCGATAGCCTGTAACTGTAACCACTTAATTTAATTAATGGGATATTTATAAAATAATTTTTCTTAAAGAAAAAATATTCTGTAATAATTATAGAATAAAAAGGAAGAATAAATACAATCTACAAGAAACGATCAAATTCAATCGTTCTTATCGAGATCCTTAGTAGAAAGCAGAAACGTAATTTTTATTACTTATTTTTCCGATAAAACCACTTCTAATGCTCGACAGCACTGTCTGCAATTATTAAATGCAATTATTTTGATCAGAGAAATATTACATATATGATGGTAAAAGTCTCCTAAAAGATTAACTAAAAATGAAAAAGTGTCATCATTGCATTACCGTTGCCTCACCGATGTTATGTACCTGACCTGTACATAATGACCATACACCTGTATATGATCCGAATTATATCGTGTTTGGTATCATTTTAATCAGAACAATGCCACAAATCTATTAGCAAAAGTCTCATAAAAAAATAAGTAATAATAAAAAAGCTATTCCTTGGTAATACATTGTGAGGACGTGCGAGCCTTTGAACTGTGCCGCCGACTGCGACTCTCCGCGTCTCTTTCTTTTCCATACGCTATCCTTCCTCGCGCCCGAAACTTTAATTGTCTATTACACAAGTAAATATCATCGGAATTATATCACATTTAGTATGATTTTTATTAGAAAAATGCCACAAATATGGTCATCGAAGTTCCATAAAAAAATAATGAAAAATAAAGAAGTTGGAAATTCTCTCTCGAGCTCGGCTATCCTTCTCTACGTTCGGCAAACCTCAGAAAATGATATTCCTCGCGTATAAACTAGGTCTGTTACTTTTCCGACTCTTCGAAGCTTCGAAGGATTCGAAGGAACGAAGGGAACTTCGAAGGTGATGAAAATCGAAGTTTCGGACCGTCGAACCTTCGAACCTTTGATTCGTTTCCAGTTAACGGATAAAAGAAATAAATTTTCATAATTTGTTTCTATATTCGCCATCTGAATTATTTCAATAATTTATTGTTTAGATAATATATTTATAATTTGAATTATCTTTTCGATAGCACATTGTTAAAATAATTGTTTAAATAAATAAATTTTATAATTTGTTTCTATGTTCATTATTTGAATTATTTCAATTATTTATTGTTAAAATAATGGTTTAAAAGAATAAATTTTCATATTTTGTTTCTATATACATTATGTGAATTATTTCAATAATTCATTGTTAAAATAATTATTTAAAGAATGTACAAGTATTTACATAACGAATATAGAAACACATTTCTATAGATTATAAAAACTGTATATTATAAATTTTTATACTCTATAGAAACGTGTTCCTATATTAAATATGTAAATACGTGTACATTGTCTAAACAATTATTTGAACAATAAATTATCGAAATAATTCAAATAATGAACATAGAAACAAATTGTAAAAATTTATTTATTTAATCAATTATTTTAACAATAAATAATTGAAATAACAATTCAAATAATGAATATAGAAACAAATTATAAAATTTATTTATTTAAACAATTATTTTAACAATGTACTATCGAAAGAAAAATTCAAATTATTATACTACAAACGTCCCTGCGCAGATCCGTGTTGTGGACCATTATCGATGAAATACTGTACATGGTAAAGTTGTGTGGCTTCGTGTAAGAATTACAGATGTGAAGACAGATTTCAAATATCACCTGTTGTTGCAAGAATACATTAAATATCATTCATTATTCACACGTTATTGTAATTTTTCAAGCATTTCCAGTGCTCTGACAAAAAATGTTTCTGATAAAAATTACTCGGTAGTCACTCTTCTATAAATTTCAATATGAAAAATTAAATGTAAAACGCCCCGCCCCAGAATTACGACCAGCCTAGGCGTCACGTTGACGCACCAGACCCCGGAAGGCGAAGCTCGAAACAAGGTGGAAGCCGAAGAACTCGGGAGGGCAGAATACTTTGACATTGCTTGCGAAAGCATCGACGAACTCCGAGCGAAATTATTTGTATTGATACGCACTTTTACGGTAGTTTTGGACACGTACGATCTGAGTTCTAAGACATCTGCATGCTTTACATAAAACAATTTTTTTTATTCGATAAAATTGTAAGGTCTCCTTGATTTTCTAATCGTCACTATATATTTTTTACTTAATAATGTTATTGCTGACGTCGGGCTGAATTCAACGACTACAATAGTTGTGAACAGCTAATTCTTCGATTCGGACCATTGTGCGACGCGCGACGCGGCGAAAATCGAGCAGTCGAACGCGAAGGTTTAAAAGTAGGACTCTCCGCGTCTCTTTCTTTCCCATACGCTGTCCTTCCTTGCACCCGAACCTTTCGCCGTTCATTACAGGAGTAAATATCATCGGAATTACATCATATTTCGTATCATTTTCATCAGAAAAATGCTACAAGTATGATTGTGAAAATCCGATAAAAAAATAATGAAAAATAAAGAAGTTTTGTTGTTGGATTAGTAGTGGTCTCACACCGATATACCCGACCCGTATTGTGTACACTCCTCGGCGACCCAGGCCCTCGAGCTTTACTCCGTCCTTTTCTCGGTTCGGCATGTGATCGCGGAACAGTCTCTCTTGAACGCTGAATGTCTTATTTTATATCTAATCTAATCTTATTTTATTTGTCAAAATTTAACTTCCTATTTAAAATATTTTTTTATAATTAAATTTGGAATATTTTCTCTTTAAAGGACCTACCTAGAGCAGTCCCGTTTTAATGGTTTTCGGCCAATCACCCGTATTTAATTGCATGCAAAAATATTGAAAAAATCTGACGAATTGCGATTATCGACATATGTATATATTTAAGAATTTTTGCCGATTTTTCGGTTGAAAATCTTATTTACAAAAAAGGAAAACATAAGAATTCGAAAATTTCAGGTTTCTTTGGAAATTGAAAAAGGACATCGAACAAATTTTTACGGTAGCAACATATCCAGAAAGAACTTCGATTTATGAGAGTTCACAGTTTATTCGATCCCTGCTCTGGTTATTGGGCGATACATTGTAACGCGTGTGCCAATCTTTGACTGCTCGGTCTTCGGTATAGCATTCGAACGCGGCTCAGAAAATTATTCGAAGTCGAATAAAACGTCGAATAAAGGTACAGATGAAAATCATAACTTTATTCACCGCTAACGATGAATAAAAAAATTATCTTTATTCGCCGAATCAATTTTCATCGAATAAAACTTTATTCGACGCGTGTCGAATACAGATAACCATAATCATTTCTTTTGTCGCGTGACAAATAATGTTTTTATTTTTTAATCGCTGTTTGCATCGATGCTCCTACAATTATATTATATGTATTATATTAATTTATCCTCGCGAGTCTCTTTCGAACTCTATATTATTCGATATAGTATGTCAAATAAACGTTAATCTGTTTTTCAACATATGTATGTTTCCAGAGATCGATTCTTAGAACAATTATTATTAAAAAGTGTAAGGAAATAATGTTTGTTTATGAAATATTTTTAAATTACAAAATGAGGTATTTCGTATGAATTCAGAGGTAGGAATTATTGAATATTGATTTTCCTAAATACGCTTTCATACTTTCTTACGTACAAAATTTCTAGGATTTTTTGTCTTTGATATTAATTTTACTTTTAGTATTTTAAGCCTTAAAAACCAACACCAAAATGTTTGTTCGAGAATGTAACATCTGATCTCATTGCTGTCTGCCGTCTCACCGTCTCAAGAATCTCCTCAGAGGCCTTCGACACCGACGAAATATCGTCGGTGGCCTTCTGTTTCTTACTCCAGCCAAAATATATCCTAGAGGGCGTAAGAGAACGCTTGAATTATTCGGGCTACACGAACTCCCGTAAGGCTGGCTGTCTTTAACAGTATCTCGTCGGTGGCATTATTAACAAGAAGACAAAATTGTATACTCCATTCGCATTACGTATACTAAATATAATTCGACGGGAGCAATTCACGTGATGCTTCGGTTTAAATGTTGAATATGACAGTTATAAAGCCTTTTTTTACTTATCGATAAATTACTTATTCTATATGCATCGTTAACGGAAATTAAGTAATGTTACCTTTTACGCCTTCCTAATGTTCTCGATTTTATAGTTTTTTTTTATTACATTTCGTCATAATATGCAGATTTTATAGCTTTTTTGTTACATTTTGATCTAGTAATGCATACATAGCTATATAATTAGTAAAATGTAATAAACAGATATAAATAATACGCACAGATCTTCTGTCATTTAATAAATTTTTACCCACCTGTTATTTACAATAACTTCATCTATTGTGAGAAATTAATAAACTAGTGATAAACTAAATGATAAGCAAGTATGCTCTAACCCTTCCTTTTGCTAACTAACTACCCTTTGGTTCTACCTATTACTTTTGCGACGTTTATTCTCTTGCTTTCGCTGAAGCCTGCCTATCGGTTAATCACAAAACGGTTGTCTTATGATTCGCTGTCTCTATCACGTGGCGGAGATGCCACAAGTATCTCGTCAGTTCTTTCGCAAAGACAAACAGGAAACAACCGCAAGATCCGGCAGGTACGAGAGCTGAGCGTCACTTCGGTTGCCTGACTGAGCCTGCAAGATGAGTCCGAGGAATACGAATCATGATAAGATTCAATTTACCGTTTATGTTACGACCAGACCGCGGTGCGAGATTCTAATTCACCCGACGGCAAACGCAATTGCGACTCGTACGCAGATAATTCCCGTCACGACGAAACCGATACACCGGACTTCCCGATATCTCGAAAAGACATGAAATTTCCAGTGTATTTATTATAAATTTAATGATAGAAATTATGTCGATTTAAATGACTCTACGCAGGTAAGTTCGGCTTTGAAACCTCGATGGTTGTTGGCCGTGCCACAATGCGGTTTGCATATGTGACTCCTCGGTTTGAGGCGCGTACGCGTCAAGAGTAAATTAGACGGTTTGCTAAATTTACTAAGTCGGTTTGACTCCTTGTTCGCGTACCAGTTTTCGCCGTGAACCTTCTAAATTTCGTCCTAACTGAACCGCGCCCAGACGTTGAGTGCTCCGCTTTCGACGCGCATCGAGCTCCTTCGATCCAGATCTAGTGGGGATCGATGCGCGCGCAAACCAATTAGTGGGGAGTCCTGCGATCCTTCATTAAGAGAAGGATCGCGAATCTCTTCGCGAACCTCGTAGAGAGGGAGAATATCGGTGACAAGTCGATCCACACTATTTACATATATCGATCACTATACATATTTAGATATATGGAACCGTGTGGTGACCGTGTGTAAGCCACACGGTTACAATACTAATACTTAGCTTTCAAAATGAGTAATCAACTTTGAGATCATGTAACCGATTTCAGTGTTTCTACGAGGCAGTTTTAGTCACACTATAATGTTTATTATTATAACTGATTCCACTGCTCAGCTGCATATAATCGAATTAATACTTGATTTCGGAGCTACACATATAAAAGTTATACCTAAAGACCACCACAGTGGGATTTTACACCTTTGGGCCGTTGGACATTTGTAAAAACATATATAAATAATTGTTTATAACATTGATAATTAATGTTAATTTTTTTACATTAACGAACCGTTTAGTCAGGAAAAATTGTTAAGGATTTCATAACGTTTTGATTATAGAGTCACATATAGAGGCATGGGCCTACCACTACTCTGCCGCTTGGGTCGGACCTACCTGAACGGTGAGATTGGCTCAATGGTGTGGGTGCGTATCCTTACATGAACTCAATACGACGTTGAAAGGGGCAAAAAATCAAGCAAAGTGCATTTTGGCCTGAAAACATTGTGAGATCTATTTTTCTATTTTTCCTAATCAAATGGTTCATTTGCGGAGTATGGTTCCCCTCAAACATTTTCTGTTTTCAAAACGTAGAATGCATTCATGTGTAACGTAAGAACATGAACAATAATTTACAATGCTACAAACAATTTTCCGGACGAATTTTTAATTTTAATTTGTTGCGAACGCAAAGTTGTGTTCTTGTGTATTTTGATACACACGTTCTTGGCATAAACGTTTTCCGTCGTCGCGAAATCGAAAGGGTACGCTCGAGGGTTTCGTCCGTGCTTTAACCACAGACGAGATCTAAGAATAGACTGGACATCTTACGGGACTTGGTGGCCATAGGAATCTGTAGTACCGTCACCTTAAAATGCCAGTGATTGTAGCGTCCTCTACGCTTTGAGAACGGTGAATTCGGGAACGAGATCCAGTGCGACTCGGGTTCGACCACGGACCTAAATGACTGAGCCTAATTCTGCCACTGATCTTTATACTATGGCACCGACAAGGTATAGGATAGACCTAACATCCAATGCATTTTTCTGTCACACGTTTTTGGGGTCACGTAACCCCATTACCATTTTTGTGTCACATCCTGTATTACCAACTGGAACTAAAATAAACTGACAGCGTCCTTAGTGGTAGGAATTAAAATTAAAAATAGCTATAGTCACTGTCACTGCAGTCTCGCAAATAAATACAATATTGTTTTCTAAAATGCAAAGAGAAATTTACAACCAAAGACATCGGCAATTTAAATTATCTGGAAAAGTACTGAAGAAGTAACGAGGGAACAATTTTTAATTTTATTTTAAAACAATAAAATTTAAACAATTCATTAAAAAATTATTACAACAAACATACATTCATTACGATAATTATCAGTAGATAGGAATAATGATTTAATGGATTTTAGTGGAAACTTCATTCCGATATCTCGTATGGTTCAAGAGATACGATAAAATGTCGCCTTTCTCGATCCGGCCCACCAGAGTTGAGCAATATTTAAATAAAAAATTATTTAAATTAACGATTCGAATAAAAAATACTTTATCTTTATTCGTTATGTGAAGATTCGAATAAAAGATATTGACACCGGCTCAGGTATATCGGTGTGAATCCACTACACTACTAATTCAATTGTAAAACTTCTTCATTTTTTATAATTTTTTTATGGGACTTGCGCCAACTTATTTGTAGCATTTTTTCGATTAAAGTGTTTAGTGTCATTTTAACCGGAAGAATGCCACAAATAAGGTGGCGCAAGTCCCATTAAAAAATTATGAAAAATAAAGAAGTCTTGCAATTGGATTAGTAGTGGTTTCACACCAATATACCTGACTCGGCGTCGGGCCAATCGGTCCCCTTTATTGCACTATCCAGCCACGGCTACCGAGGCAGCCCCAACTCCAGAGCCTGGGCGTTTAGCGCTCGTCGTCGTCTATTCGTCGAGCCGACAAAAAATTATTTGACCGCACAGTGGTCAAAACGAGCTCGCTAGCCCGACAAAACTGTTTTTGCAATGTTTTGAGACCTAAAGCCATAGTAAAGTAGATCATTGAATTCTAATGTCAGTCTAATGTGCATTCAATAGCAAATGGATCGACGAAACTCTTATAGATCAGACGGGTAGGAATCAAAATCACGTAGGACCTGTCGTTGTGTTGTTAAGAGACGAACTGATCGATCAGCTGATCGCGTCGATCCGCCGCGTCCGTCCCCCCGCCACACCCGTGATATCAGTGTCCGCGAGTCACGAGCTGCTCAATCCACCCTTGGCGCTCTCGGAGAACGAGGGGCATGGTGCGTCGAAGTTGATCGATAGATTGTAATCGATATTTATTTGTCGATATCGTAATCGTCATGCAAACGTAAATTCTGTAAACTGATACATGTGAATACTTAGTGTAATATGCACAATGCTGAATAAAATGAAATAAAATGTCTAACACTTAGTGGCTTTTAAATGAATAAGGAGACCATTTTTTTTATCAAAAAAGTTAATTTTTTCTATTGAGATTTATAGATAACTGAGTAAGTGATTAACGTTTGTTGGAAACATATTTTTGCCCAGAGCTCAGAGGACTTCTTTTGGGCCAATCGAGTTGATTGGACGTCATCGACACTTTTTATTTCGTAGCGTGTCAATGGCGTCCAATCAACTCGATTGAAAACAGCGCTGTCTAGAGGGTCGCAAACACATGTCGAAGTATAGAGGATCACGGAGGTGAAGAGGAGTACGAGGGGTACAGTACACCGGTCGAACGATAGCGGCGCTGGCATCCAAATCTACGTTCAATTTAGACCAAAAAGCTGTGTAGCTGGCTTATGGCAATACCGTATCCATAGTATATATATATCAGTGAATTCTGCGGGGATGAGCCAAAAGACGGAAGGGATATCAACTTGTCGGCCATCTTGTGTGGCAAACACTTTGGTGCGCTCTATAGGCAGTGTTGGGATATGGTGCAAGATTTCACGCGCATACGCGGCGATTTCGGTCTCTGTAGAGTAAGATTCTCGATAAAATGGGGTACCTTGAGCACCCAGCAGAATTTTAAAAAATTGGTATGATTTGATTCTGAAAAATGAATGTATAACATGTATATTTGTATATATTTTGTAACTCGTAGGACACGTCCTGAAGTCTTTTTGTCGGAACAGATTGTTTCGATACATTCCCACCAATATAACTGTCTCAGGGCTCCACTACCTCTGTCATCATGATATAGATACATTATTGTTTTGGTCGCGCATGCGCGTGAAATCTTGCAACATATCCCAACGCTATCTATAGGCAACTTTAAATACTAGTTGCGCGAATTTGCAATGCAATCATGCGGGAAATAGATACACATAATTTATTTATAAATTTACTCAACCATTGCAACGATCAAAATGCACTTTACGACCATAAGATACACTTTATAATGTGTATAATTAATAACTATGTTAAGGTTAGATGCAATTATATATAAGCAAAAAAATAATGTTGCCAGTAGTAAACGAACCTATTTTAATAAACTAATGTTTTCTGGCCATTAAATTGTAGGGTTGTGTTGGGTAACGTGAGGTGATGAGGTAGTAGATCCCTGAGGCAGTTATATTGGAGCCGAATGTGCAATATTTTGTATATATTTACAAATATATATACAAATACACTTGTTATGCATTCATTTTTCAGAATCAAATCATATCAATGTTCCCGCAACGTTATATAGATGGCAACACTAGTTTTACCACTCAATATGGCCGCAGTCTACCATCTCTGCCCGCTCGCGATACGACCACTCTCGCCCATATATCTACTTTATGCTCAGTCCTGTAGGTCCGTGGGTCCGACTCGCCAAACTTCTACAGCGTTGTCAAGTCTAAAGTACGCAACGTTGTCAGACTACGAGTTTTCAATATATCCGAAAATCATCGGAAAGCGCGATTGCAAAGAGGTATCTGCAATCATAAGAGGCTTCTGCCCAATCGCCGTAAAGAGAGCGTATTGGAAAGAGATCTCCTTACGTTAACAACCTTACGCTAGCTTATATTAAACTTAATTTTTTCCATTTAACGTTGTAAAATATTTGTAATGTTTCTATTTCTACCTATTGTAAATTTTTATATTGCATTATTCAAAATTTTATGCTTCACTTTAATTTAATCTCAAATTTATTTTCAAACAAAACAAATCGAACTTCAATATAAATGCATGCTTGCTGTGACACTGTCCTCGCTTTCGATCGCGAGACAGGTCGACGTGAGGTTGCGACTGAGTGCGTCGACGTGTTTCATCGAACTTCCGGGTCGATGTTCGATCGAATATTCGAACTCTTCGAGTAGCAGCGCCCAGCGTGCCACTCGAACGCAGAGGTTAAATGGAATACCGAGCAAATAATCTCTAAATTTCTTTAGAGCCCGTACTATTGCTAATACTTCGAGTTTGTAGCTTGCATATCGTTGTTCCGCCGCCGTTGGCTTTTTGCTTGCGTAGTACAAGGGGTGAAACGTACCGTCCTGCGCCATAGCCGTGCATAGACACGTCGGTATGCAGCTCCGTTTCCCGCTCGGGCCAGTAATTCGCAATATTGGTGTCCTGATCCTTCCTTGAGCGAGTGTAACGCGTTTTGCTCTTCTGCTCCGAATCGGAAGGGCACACTGGCTTTTAATAATCGCGTTAGTGGACGCGCAATCGTGGAATATTCCGAGATGAACTTTCTGAAATACCCGGATAGTCCAAGGAAGCTCTGCACTTGTTTACAGGTCGTTGGGGTTGGGAAACGAGCCATCGCTTTCGTTTTGTTCTCCGAAGGACGTACCGTGCCTCCCTCCACTATGTGTCCGAGGTAATCCACCCGCGTTTTCAAAAATTCGCATTTAGACCAGTTTAAAACTAGGCCGCCGCTCGTTTAAGGACTTCTTTTAATCGTCGCGTGGCGCTTTCGTGATCTGCTGCGGGTACTACCAAATCGTCGATATACGTTAAGACGACCTTCTCCGCAATGAGGTCTTTAAACGCGACGTTCACGAATCTTTGAAAAACGGCTGGCGAGTTGCATAAGCCAAACAGTACCTTTAAAAATTCGTACTGTCCGTCGGGTACTATGAACGATGTATATTTCCGGCTCTCCGGTTCGACCGTAACGTGAAAAGAAGCATTTCGTAAATCTAACGTGCTGTAAACAATAGCGTCTCGTAAAAAATCTAATTGGTCCTCCATTAGTGGAAGGGGGTATCGGTCTCAGAAGATTTTTGCGTTTAGTTGCCTGTAGTCAACGCATAGGCGAACGGTGCCGTCCTTCTTTTTTACTCGTACTATCGGACTCGCGTACTCCGAGAGAGAGGGTTGCGCAATGCCGTCGCGTATCCACTCGTTTATCTGTCGGTTAACCTCTTCTCTCTCGGAAGGAGATAGTCTTCTCGGTCGCTGGTACACCGGCTCGTCGTCCTTTACGATAATTTTCATCGTTACGCCGACATCGCGGCTTTTGACGGGTTTGTATTCACGGACGGCTGTCTCTACCTCTTTCCGTAACGTCGCGTCTTTGACATGAGATAGGTCGATCGCGTCGTGTTCGTGTTACTGACCAACGTATAAAATGTCGGGCGTGATGCTCTGCGTGTTTAACCGTTTTGCTAATACTATCGTTCCGTCTTTTACCGTCCATTCCGCGGCGTTTATAAAATCGTAGCCTAGCAACACTCCGTAATTTAAAACTGCGTTTTCCACGACGTGTAATGTAGCTTCGCGTATCTCACCGTCGATTACGATCTCCGCGTTAAATTTCCAGAGAGTTCGGTATTCTTGAGAACCTATTCCACGGAGGCGTATTCTTTGGTTTATTAGCGGCGGTGCCCCTGATACGTCGCTACCTGTATCAAGAACGGCAACCGCGGCACACCCGCTCACGCGAACATCTTTGCGGTATTTTGTTTCCGCCGATTTCGCGACAGCGAGGACGTTCTTTACGGTCTATTTTTTCGTCGGGCAATCGCGTGAGATATGACCATAATCGTTGCATTGGAAGCACTTACGACCTCTGTCCTGCGCGGGGCATTTCAGTGTCGGGTGTCCTCGGTCACCACAGTTGGTGCATCTCCTCGTTACTGTCGCTGGACTCGTAGAAGTGTCGCCCCTGCTCTGCGGCGCCGGCTCTCCTCCTCTGGGCGTCGCGTTGGTTGCCCTCGGCCTGAGCTCGATTTTTCCGAACGCTTCCAGCAGGTCGGCATTCGTCTTGAACCTCTGGAGGCGCGCCTGATCCTGAACGGCGGAGTCGGGTATCCCGTCCATGACGTAGTCGATGAATTCTTCCCCTTCTATGAAAATACGATTTACCAGGATTACCTTTTGATGAAGATAATCGGCGAAGGTTTCTCCTCGGTGCCACGTCCTCTCCTCGAACCGCCGCGCCGTCTCGCCATCATCTTGTTGGGTCGTCGGTGGAACATGGAGCTCATTTGCTCCATGCAAGTATTAGCATACTTGCTTATCATTTAGTTTATTACTAGTTTATTAATTTCTCACAATAAATAAAGTTATTGTAAATAACTGGTGGGTAAAAATTTATTAACTTACAGTAGCTCTGTGCGTATTATTAATATCTGTTTATTACATTTTGATGTAATTATACAGCTATGTGTGCATTATTAGATCAAAATGTAATAAAAAAGCTATAAAATTTGCATATTATGACGAAATGTAATAACAAACTATAAAAACGAAAACATTAGGAAGGCGTAAAAAGTAACATTACTAAACTTCCGTTAACGATGCATATAGAATAAGTAATTTTTCGATAATTCAAAAAAGGCTTCATAAATGTCATATTCAACATTTAAACCGAAGCATCACGTATGTTTGCTCCCGCCGAATCGTATTAAGTACACGCAATGCGAATGGAGTATAAAATTTTTTCTTCGTATTAATAATGTTCAGGAAGTGTGTTTTATCGGTACCATTGGGTGTTGACACTGAATGGTAATGGGGTCACTCTGGGGTCCTAGGACCCCAAAACTGACGACCACCGGAATACATTACATATCCAGTCTATTCCTATATCTCGTCTGTGGTTACACTGTCCAATAAATTTTATTTTTCGATAATAAATAAATAATCCGCATAGATTTAATGCACTGAATTTGAATCTGGACATCTTTTTCCATAACAGGCAATTTTACAAAAATAATTTCGAAAATGATTAACTATATTTAAATTTCAAATCACTATAACTTTATTACAATAGTTTCAGGATTTTTGAAATGTCCTTTCAGGAAAATTTTTTCGAAACTGCATAACAAAAACTCTAAGATTGGAATAACCCTCTTAAGTTCATTTTAAAATAGCTTTTAAACCATGACCTTAATCAAGTAATCAATGTAAATAAAGATAATGCAAGAAATCCCCGAAAACATTTATAACTGTTTCTTCTAAATCGTAGTGTTAGGGCGGAGCAGAGGTGCCTTAGGATCCTGGACCATGGTGCGCATGGTCATCTTTCTTCAAGCCACGGCATTGGGAATTGAGGTTGGTCAATTCTAGGAGGTTACAAGCACGGTACGCATCGCGACTCTCTATGTCGAGGAAGAGACTTCCTTATTCTTATTCAGAATATTCTGTTTCATTCTTAATATGAAACTTGATAGGGAGTTGTTGGGAATAAACTTGAAAAAATTTCGGACTGCAATTAATTTATAAATAATATTAACTTAACGGTTTCTAGCCTAAAACTAGCCTAAAACTAGGAATGTTTAGACTAAAACTTAGTCTAATAAATAAATAATCATTCGTTAAGGCTAAGTCTTAATTGAATGTCGCACAACGATAAAATTATTATCGTCAGTCTGAAATTACTAGTATTAAGGTATATAAAATGATTTACATTAATATTTCAACACCATGTAAAACACAATAACTTTTTTTTAAAATCGTATCAATCGACTTAGATTTCTTTTGTAAAGTTAACAAGATTTCTTTACTAGAAAACGTGGAAAAGATGTTTTGAAAAAAAAAATTGAAAAAAGGTTTGCAAAAAATGCGGAAAACATTTTCGCAATAGAAGTTACTTCAAATGACCTCAGAAATTATTAGTTTCAAGGAAACACAATATTTTTGGGACATCTTGTATAACCAGCACATACCTGCAAGATGCATTTTAAGTTCCAATGCGTGCCTAGATAATAAAAGTCGTCATAAGCACTTTCTATTAGTATTCACGTCTATGCTATTTCACGCCATCTAGTAATCTAATCTTTTTAATTTCTGAAGAAAATACTGTAATTGTACAATATTGATAAGGGTAAATGGGATCATAAAATATATGATTATATCTAACAAAAGAAGAGTGGCCTTCACATGTCCTCTATACTATTCTCTATAAGAAAACTGAATACATCACATTACGGTACATATAAATCCATATGTATGTACATAGTCAGATTATAAAAATGGTTTTTTATTTGTAATCTTATAGATAATCCTACCTTAATATAAAATAAAATCCTTACAATTAACGGTATTTTCAGAAGATTTTTTACTATTTACAGCATTTCATCTATCCTACTATGTAACTGTAATGAAAAAAATGGTGTATTTAACATTAAAAAAATTGGATTTTTACCGAGTCTGAACCACTGTTCGACGCGATCGGTCGGAGAATCGATGCATCGTCGCGGACGTAACAGTATAAATTACGCAAAAACTGCAGGCAGTAAACTTACACAAGCGCGCTTATGTCATCGATTAAAAAATAGCTTGAAGAGGAATAGTCATATCGTTGAATCACTTTCCAGTTTTCTGCTTTCCATAAAAAGGAAAGCAATAACTATGAACATCTTTGTTAAACATATACAGACTGTTGGCGAGGTTAGCGTTACTAGCCTACTTCTTCTAAATGGTAAATAAAGAAAAAGAACTTGTACTGTGTTTTGTCAATAACATAATCATTTATATAAATTATTTGTGTTGGTGCCATTTTTGGCGAAAGAAAAGTAGGCTCCAATTTTTTCAATAAAATACTACATTTCTTTTATGTAGCGACACAATTGTCTTCAAAATAAGACAAAGTCGGGAATGACATGTACGAATCCTTTATGTTAACCTTTATGTTTGCGCCCTAATCGTGCCGCCTGAGATACTGGAAGCTGAGGGAAAGAGAGAACGAGCATGTGCGTGTGACGCGTGTTTTTTGAGAGTGAACGAACACACATTATGCCTATGAGTTTTTTGTCCTGTTTGGTTGATCTTGAGTTAACCCCTTTAGTTAATCATTTAGTTAATTAGTTAGTTAGTTCGTGTACGAGTTTTCTACATTATAATGTGGTTTACGAAAAACAGTACAAGCTCTTCTTCTTCCTTCTTCTATTACAATTAGCAATTACGAGAAAAACGCGGCCCAGTAAACTCCGTGAACACCCCGAATATATGATTTTAAAATCTCGCAAGTATAATCAGTTTAATTATCTAAAATATACCTGCTATTTTAAAACATAGTCACTACACCAAAGATAAAGAAATACTAATTTTATAAGTTGACATCACATGTACATTAAAAACGAGAAAACCAAATCAAGAAAAAGTTTCTGCTTTATTTCAGTACGTTATGTAAAAATGTGATTTTTTATTTTTGTTGTAGACTATATACTTAGATATATACTATATACTAAGACTTAGTTACGCTATTGATAACATGAGACATATGTACTTACCTTTCGCAACCGGAATAAAGTATAAAATCTGTATTGTTACAGTAATTATGATCGGTACTGCCCAGATAGCCAAATCTACCATGACAGACAACCTGATTGAGAGATCAGATCATGCTAGCGAGTCACTAAAATCGGAGCTAGATAGCGTAACAGTCTTTGATGGTAGATTTTGGCCAGAATCTGCTGACAATCTGCCGCGATCGTCTGTCGCCAGTTTGCTTACTGGGTATATGTATACAAACTACGGGCGGCATTGATTGAACTACAATAATTGCATGCACTTATTACTTACAAACCTGCAACATTATTGATTTGTATTTGAAGGAATTACATGTACAGAATTGAGTCACTATCTGCAGAAGGCCGCGAGTAGAAAAATGCTGTCCACGAGAAAATAACGTTCAAAGAATTGAAGGTAAAATTACTTAAACATAAGTGAACCATTATTTCTAGAATTTTTCTTATTAAAGAAATATGTATAATACGCATTCTAATTTTTAGTGCTTTAAATATAGAGTATGTTAGCGACAGCCTGTTTTTGAAGATAATAGAATGCAGATAGCCCGACGCTACTCCGTTTTCGGTTAAGTTATGGTAGGGTCAGTGATTGAGGGTGGCCTCTCAAGGCGTTACTTCCTGGCAACTTGAAGTTGTGCAGACGTCTGATGGGGCGCATTCGTTGACATATATTTAGAAAGTTAGGGATCTTTAAGTATGGCAGGCGACCCGAATCGTACCGCTTGCTTAAGGAACAAGGATAGTTTTCCCTTGAAGGATCTGGCCACGGAGTGGGGAAGGCGGCTATGCCTTCCGGTAAGAGCACTGTGATTGACCGCTCAGGACTCACCCCAGAACCGTCAAAGGACACAGTCATAGATTCGAGGCAGCTCTACTGAATTTCTGACATCAGAAGTTGGATACCTAGCATTTTACTGTGTTAGTGAATCGACGCCCGAAGATGGAGAATAGTGCGAATCCTGACTCAAACAAGTCCTCGTTTGAAACGCACTTCATGAAGTTTATGGAGAACGTGATGAATTGTGGTCCGAATATATCAACCGCGACGCCTGGGAAGGAAGCCATTCCGGAATTTGGAGGCGCGGATATTGGGAACAATGCCGAAAAGTGGTGCGATATTGTGGAGAAAGCTACGGAGGCAGTCACCTAGTCTATGACTCGGTATTGCGACGCATGCATTGGTGGGACCAGCCAAGAAATGGTATGCATCGTGGAAAGGGCATCCTAGGACGTGGCAAAAGTTCCGGGACAATTTGTGTGCGGAGTTTGTTCCGGAAGATAGGCTTTTCGATCTTCTTACTCGGGCAGTGTTATATAAAAGTGACTCCAATCAGTCGTACTCCGAATACATACGTTCGAAACAAACTGAAGTAGCAACTGATGTGCAAACTGGGATTGAATTTAAACAATCCGAATTAGTGCGGTTAGTGATTGGACACGTTAGTGACCCGGTAGTGCGATAATCACTAATTCGAATGGCGGTTACAAGACAACAGCGGCACTGAAAGCAGGTATTTCCCAATTTCAAATGGAGAAGAAAGAGAAGCTGGCTGACAAGAGGCTCTATGGTAAATGTTACGTTGAGGGGTGGCATCTCGGATGACCTTGACCTTGACATATGTTTTCAAGGACATACATGTGATTAACCCCCAAGAAGTTTTAGATGGCGCTCATTGTTTATTAAAAAGTTATAAACAAAAGAAAGCTAAAATAATATATTGTATTGACATATGTTATCATAAGTTCACCTTTCTAAGTAACCTCCAAGAGCGTTTAGGAGTCGCTCGTTTTTTGTTAGAAAGTTATGAACAAAAATATACCGATGCTACCTTATTGTAATTTGCCAGTATCTACATGAATGTGATTTTGGATTTGACATATGTTGTCGAAGACATTCGCTGAAACTGAACAACCTCAAAATGGTGTTAGGTCTGGGTTAGGCCTGGGTTAGATTTGATTTAGGTTTGAGTTTCGTCTGAGATGGGCCATCGCAAGTAAGTAACTCCGAGTCCTGATGTATACATTCATTAGATGTCTAAACTTAACTATTATGGGTAAATGTTACGTTGAGGGAAGGCATCTCGGATGACCTTGACCTTGACATATTTTGTCAAGGACAACATTCTGAACAACTAACCACAAACCAACTTGGATTATATGTCCTTTTGACAGTTTGTACGAGAATAAAGTGTACTTGCAACCAAAATTTAACAATGGTTTTTTGCAATTATCTCGGAAACTAAGTCCGAGCGCCGGGTAGATGTGTAGAGGAAAGTTGTCCTTGACAACATATGTAAAGATCAAGGTCATCCGTAACATTTACAGGCCCTGTCTCGTTATGCAGAGATCAGAGGGTGAATTTCGAAGACGGTGCTATAATTTCAACGAGGTGGGACACAAAGCTTCCATGAAGATAAAAAAAGAGTTGCCTTTGCCAATGTTTAAAAATAGCGTAACAGGTAATAGAAAAATTCAATAACAAAATAAAAAGCATATCATACTAATCAACAAAAGAGCCGTTTCGTTCTTTATTAGGCAGACAGGTTAATGAACGTAATTTTTCGATAAAACAGTATGTATTTATTAGTCAAAGATAAACGTGTTTCTAAAAACCCTGGTTGCAGTTCCATCATAGTTTCACAGTAACGAAGATTGTGTTTGAGGATCACAATGGGATTGGCGCATAAAACAGTGAATCGCGCGTTAAAGCAAATATCGAGTTTATTTGTCGATTTGCGTAGTCATAAAATATATCGATTGATATTGATAACATTGATAGATCTTCGCATCGATCGCACATTAATAAACAGGAAGTGAAATCGGATGTAAATTCGTGATCGTAGATACCTGAAGCGCGCGCGATATCGTATGCCTCGGGTCAGACAGTGATTGTAAACTTGTTTAAACCAATAGAAAAACCCACGTACACTTTCCAGTACGCGTCTCAGTTCTTTCATGGAATGAGTGATAACCAAAGACTTCCAATAAGTTTGATTCGTATCGAAAGTTGTGGCGGAAGGGTAACCTGTTTTCGTAGAAAAATAATCGATATCCATGATTACGGAACCACCGTTAAACCACAGGAGACCGGTACGGCAGGAGAGGAGGACAAACATGTACAAAGAAACAACGAAGAAGAAGACAATGGTCAGGAAGGAATAATAGAAAGAGAATAAAAGAATCGTTAAAGCAAGTCATCAAAACGAGATTTGATAATTACGGAATGTTCCGAACGTAGCACCATATTATATCCTTATTACTATACACGTACAAGCTAAGAAACAGTATTACTATGGCAGGCAATCGTACATACGAGCACATATAACCGTCCCTAGAATGTGAATCGAAAGAAAAGAAGAACGTTTGGGAGGATGGATGAACGGATCACCACCGTTGCGACGAATTATCTCCGATTTCGAGGCTTACGCGCTAATTAATGGTTCGCAAACGACCGATCGATTAACTGGAACCCGGGACTCTGCGTTCTATGTAACGATGTACACGCGTGTATACGCACTTACAGATATACACACGTATTACCGGCATGCACGTATACAGAAAGACGCGCGTACAATATAACGTCGTCTCTACATAGTAGGCGTAAACGTAGCCAGTACGACGCCCGTGGTTATTAACACGTAATTGCGTAACGCACTATAATTGAGCTACCGTCGGCCGTCCCTATGTTACGAACCGACCACCCTATGTATACGTAAATCACGCGACCAAAAGGAAAGGGTCGTGTCGGATGCGCCTGTACACATGTGATCGTGCATCCAGATACACGCGGTGGCAAGGTGGTTGCATAAGTGCAGGCGCGCGGCATTACGGAGCGCGCGACGCACACGTGTACGATCCTTTAAATTTGAATTCGTTAAATACATCTATGTAAGCGGCACGTGAGACGCTTCTTCTTGTACTCGGACTCTAGCAGCCGACCTGCTGGAGCATCGTCGCCAGCCGGAACACCCGCATCCAGGCGAACATCCCCGTCGACTGGGAACGACAGAAACCGCTTCTCCTCGAGGGACTCAACGAATTCTTCGATTCCGTCGAGCCCGAGTGATCGTGGGCCACCCGTTTCGGCGTCGCGTCCACCGAGCATATGTCGCTCTCCGACTTCCTTTCCTTCTGCTGCTGCTGCGGCGAGTACTTCATCACTGTATCATCGGGACAATTAATCAAACCTGCTGTGACCCCTTTACCCTTCTCCCTCCTTTGCCCCTTTACCCTTTTTACCCGTCGCGTCGTCTCTATTTCGAATTCAATGAGAGTGACAGTGCCGTGAGAATCGCGGACCGCGGAGTTTTCATGCAGAAATCTCATTTAGGCGGACACATTGCGAAGAAAGCGTTTCACTTAATCTTTTCCAGGGACAACTAAGAAATTATGGTCTCGCGTCATAATTACCACAATACGTCGGAGCTACTTTCATTTTTTTCTTATTTGTATTTCGATTTAATTTATGACCTCGTGTAGATACGAAAGTAAACTATGTCATGCCTTCTTTCTTCCAAATATTTCAGCCATTCACAGGCGAAATGAATTAACCACCTTTCCAGTTTTTCGATATTTTACTGCCAAAGCGCGTCATTAATGCTTAGCATGGTATATTTAAATCTTTGGAATAATTAGGCTTCATACTGCCGAATTGCAAACGTTGAAAGAACTTTTAACGATGAACATATACTATTGCATCAAGTTTCTCTATTTTTTACTTTCGTCTGGTTTGATAAAAAATATTTTACCGTAATAATATACAGGGTGTTTCCTAATGTATGGGACGCAAAGGTGGGCCTAATACACGGTGTTAATACAAAGCAGTGAATATAAAACAACGCTTATGGTAACCTTGTGGTATTTCCTGCTTCTCACAGATTATGATTCTATCGTCCTTAAATTTTTCAAGTTCATCAAGTATGCTATATTCATAAATTGTGTCAACTCTGATATTATATTTGGAGTAAGACGGCGTTATTATGATCGAATAGATGCAATTCGGTAGTATCGAACTGAAAAACTTCCCCTTCTTGCAAAAAGGACCTTGAGTGGAGCAAGAAGAAACAAAAGAAAATCGTGTTTCTTCAGAAAACAAACAGGGAGCAGAGTAAGAAAGATGGTGACGTCGTTAAAAGTATTTTCTGAGACTATTTGTTCCGCGGATTCACAGAAGAACGAATCTAGTCTTTATAATGTCAAGATTGGACTCGCTTATATCTTCGAAATGATGATGACGATTGGATGCATGTATGACAAATATGAGTAGGTGAAATATAAAACAATGAAGAGACCAAAAGAACTTAATAACATCAATGTATTATCTATATAAAGAAAGAAACAATATTTATCGGATTCTAGTGCCTTGCAATTGACATTGAACATTTTTATTTTGTATAAGATCACGAGGCCAATTGTCACTGTGTGTAAAATACTTTTTTGGTACTGTTTTGTTTAACTAAGAAAGTTTATTTTGATATATTTGCATAGAAGATCTTGTCATCAATCAATTACCTATCAGTATTTTATTTTTTCTTACAATAAGAAATGTAGATATTTTTGAATTTACTTATATATTATACATCTTGTAATTGACACAGCTGTCTCTCTAAATATGTTGCATGTTTTTTTTTTGACAATAGTTGTTTTAAATCTTCTTTTACCGAAACTACTTCACTCAAACAGATCAATCCTTGTTTTGAATAATACTTCTCTATGTTATTAAGGAGATATTCTTTGAGGTAATTATTTCCTTAATACCTATATTTTACTTCCTTCTCCTCTACTTTGTCGCCTTATAATTTAGCGTTGCCCAGAATATTTTTAAGAATGTCTCTGTAATGTTTAATATCACTTTACGGATTATATAAATTATAAAAGAAAAATTGAACAATGGATCCAAAAATTATTTGAACACTATATTTCTGATTCTTGAAAAATTGTCGATATTTAAACTGTGATAATTTTATAAAAAAAAGAATAATGTACGATAGCACAACGACAAGCCTATCCATTTTAAAGCTCGAGAGCTTTACCTTCACATCCCTTTGTTCATCTTTTTAAAAGATGTTTTTATATGATATTGCGGGGGAGAGGTGGGAGTAAAGACACCTTTAGAGTAAAGAATGATATAAACTCAAAGTTCTGTAAAAACATTAGATAATTCTTTTCGTGGCGAATCTACCGTAGATTTGAAGATTATAGCTTCCTCTTTACAATGACTCCACAGAATTTGATTTACGATTTTTTGGCTATTTTATGTGTCGTTAGAAAGGGAAAGCTTCAGTCTTCAAACCTACGATAGATTCATTCGCGAAAATTTTTTCTAACATTCAGTTTTTGTCTGCTATAAGATCCAAAAAAAATCTCAGCTGAAAATGAACAATCGACAAAAATCTTGTCGAAATATATTTTATTTTATATGCGTTATACATAAAAAATTGTAAAACATAAGTCTGTACAAATGATGCATTGCAGTAATCACAAAATATCGCATTGCTTTGCGCAGACCACAGTATCCTGACCAAAGCTGAGTCACCATTGGACGATAAAGTATAATTAATTAAAGAAACGAAATGTATAGTTTATTGCACCAGAGAAAAGGAAAAAAGTTGGAAAGTATCCAATACAAAAATGATAGAAGAACGAGAAAATCTGGCCTTTAAAATCGAACAGAAAAGATCCGCTTACGATACCCCTTTTAGTGGAATAGTGTTTTGAAATATACGCATCTGTCGTTTCAGCATTTACTTGTTTTTATTGTTAAACCTAAACCATTTTACTAGCCGCGAAGAAAATAACTACATGTAACTGCTTGCCCCACTAAAATTAAATACCTATTGCATACGATAGTAATGACAGGAATAAACTAACATAGAAAATCAACCTCAACACGGACGCACTCAACTTGTTTACTTTCGCTTATTTTAATCAAAAGTATTCTTAACCCCTTGCCTTACGATCTATTTTACGGTTTCAGTGATTAGAATTTCTTCGTAGTTCATAATTTACTAGAAAAGGGAGAAAATGTATATATATTTTATGTCTATACATATGTTCTCCAATGGCTATACATTAACAACAACAAAATAGCATTTTATTTTGGTTTAATGGAAATTAATAACATACATCTTTATTAGACTCAGTTCAGAATCTTCATCACGTCTCTCACACGGTATTGT
The DNA here is from genome assembly GCA_913789915.3 of Sphecodes monilicornis. Lineage (NCBI taxonomy): Eukaryota > Metazoa > Arthropoda > Insecta > Hymenoptera > Halictidae > Sphecodes > Sphecodes monilicornis. The sequence continues at coordinate 4,544,729 of OU565292.1, forward strand.
AGGCGAAGGGATTAAGCGACTCGACTTTCTAACATTTAATGAAAAACAGAGATTCTGCAGTATTGAAATTTATCATTGAAAAAAGTTTTTCGAAAAAATTTTTCCATGTAATATGTATATCCGACATTGCTTTGTTCGTAGGTTAAACCGAAGCAGAAGGTAAAATGGAAAGTAGACTAATGATTTTATAAGCACAGAATGTAAGCCGGTATAGTATGGTTAAGTAATGAGATTTTCTCGTATGTCACTGCACTACTTTTTTCTCACGGCTAACAGTGAAATTCCTTTCACTAGCAAATCCTCTTTTGTTAAGACAGTCTTGAAGCCGTTTATGCAACGGGAGAAAATATTCTATCTGTGCAAAATAAACCCCATACATAATAACAAAAGCTAGAACAATCACCATTTTGTACCATGTTAAGAAAATATTCGCGTCCTATCAATAAAAAATTTGAATTTTTCGCAACTCCATTTTATACCATAAATGATATTTTCTTAACATCTCCAGTTACAGAAATTTAACAAAACAATCAAATTTTATAGAAATTGGTAACTGTACCTTTCATGAGACTAAGTTCTCGAACAAAATTGTTTTAAATTTGTTATGCATAACATCTAATTTTTACAAATATGTGTAAAATAGCTTTTTGCGAAAGATAAAAAGATAAATATCGACTTTCTCCGCTGGTGTATTATAAAATTGTGAACAAATTATATGTGAGCAGTGAGATAATTAAAATTTTCAAAAAATGCGTTAAGAAAATATTTAATAAAACCTGCACAAGAGAAATATTAACGAAAATCATGCGAAAATATGTTTAAAAAACGAAAAAGTTTATTCTGTGAATAGGTAGAATTTAAAAAGAGTCTGATTATTTTATTAAAAATATTCAGAAATGTATTTGAACAGATTTATAATAATGACAATAAATGCGTAATTATGAAATATTATACTTATTTCATGATAAATATTTTAGTAATGCGCGTAAGATATACCAAAAAAAAATGCAAAGAAAAATCAATAGCAATCAACTTGTTGTTTTTAAAGACAATACATTTTAGAGATAAATAAAATTTATAGTTTAAAAATCTGACATTTACGTAGATGTCATATCAGCCTTGACTATGTTCATGTTTTAAACGCTCACTCGGTCATGGTCGCAGATCTATTACGTGTTCACTGCAAAGAGCGCTGATATAACAACCGTACAACTTCAGACAAAAATTTCAAACTTTTTTAATAAACTTATCAATCGACCAAAGAGATCAACAGGCTATTAGTTTAATTGATAATATAGGTCAGACGGCTGAATAGTCATCATTGTTTGTCATTTGTCTTTGCTTATTCGCACTCAACCTAGTACACTAATTGTAAGATAAAGTTTTCAAAGACTTCGTAAATCTATATTTCATCTAATTAGCATATAGACCGGAGACGTAAAAAGATTTGGCTTCATTGAACATAGTTAATTAAAGCGAAGGGAAATTAATTGTCTATCTTCTTTCTTTCAATGTGACTGGCATACCATGTGTACCAGTGAACTATCCCCCTAAAATTTATTAAATCAAAACTTATAGAGGTTAAATCGAATATAAATTTAATAGAAATTAATTAGAAATTTACACAGAAAATTACTCGAAGCAATCAAAGATCATTAGTAGAAACTGTTTTATTAGGCCAATAAAGTAAAAGGATTAGATTGATCTGACATGAATTATTAAATAAGCGTCAAGCACAAAATTGTTTGGATATTTGGAGGAGAAAACAGTACAGCAATAAAAATGTTTAAGTATTGGATGATTGCAAAAGTTCGTACCCGATTTTCAGAGACCTTAAAACTTTCTTGGAAGAAAAACCACGCAGTTCTTTAGGAAAAAGGAATCTACCAGTTCGCAAAAAGTTGAGAAACAATTATAGAAGATGGTAACACAAATTTTTTATTTTTAAATGTAACTGCTTGTGTTTTATTTTCAAATCGTGCACAAACTTCTCTAATAGTTTATACAAAAAAAAAGGATAAAGAACTTATAGAAGGGTTAAAATCTCTTCAACCACATGAATTCTGTCGTGGTTCTTTGTACGGTGCATGTAGCAACTTGCTATACAACATCTCAAACACGCATGACCGGCATCTAAATGTGATGTATAGCCCACGCACACATGTGTCCTTGTGTATACGAGCAACTGATTAAAAAATAGTTTTTCTTGGATTTATCAGAAACCGCGTTTCAAGGACTCCATTCTTCCCGGACTCCAGGTGTAGGCGTGTAGTGGGCATTTGAAATGTGTTCTGGTTTTAGTGAAGCGCACGCGCCTCTTTCGGTCAGCTGATTCCCTAGACCTACTTTTTGCCTGATGATGCAGGCTACAAATAGGTATAGTCTCGAGTACATGTGTGCTGGGTGTATGTATAAATGAATATGTATGCACTTCTCGAGGTCACTTTTAAGCCCTTTAAAAATTGAAATCGACTGTACAGTTACGATAAAGAGTACTTCAATCGACGAAGATCTTTCTTATCTCGAGAAGCGTTAAAGATGGGAAGGGGGAATTAAAATAGAAGTGACTGTAAATGAAAGAGATAATTTGTTGACGTAACGTAAAAAATACGAAGATGATAATATTTAAGGGTACTTCTGTTAACAAAATTGACAACGTTCCTATCTACTGATAAGTAGGTATATCAACCCCCCAAAAGTATGTTTATAACACTCTAGGAACAGGGTATTTAACATCACGTAACGTAACTATAGGTTCAGTGTGTGTACTGTGTGCATTCATAAAGTAGATGAATTACAAATCACAATGGATTTTCGTCACGGTATTTCAAAGGAACCGTTACACGAATGTGTATATCGTTGGAAACATTTTTGAATCTCGTATTCAACGGGTCACGCAACGATTGATATGCTAAACGCTCTTCAACCGAATGAATTGAATTTTTAAAAGGAAGCATGAACGACACACGGAGAGAGAAAAAACTGTGAATGCTACATCTGAACATTTTGGAATTTTAACGTTTTTATGACGTGGTAGAGTCCAAACGCTTCAAAGGTTCAGATTCGGAGGAATATTGTTCTAGGCGCGCACTGTCATATCACATAACTAATTCTTCGAAAATAACGGTCGCGTGTCATCTGAAGAAACGCGTAAATTTAACTGTCACTGTCATTGATTATCTCTATCATCGATTTACTAATATGTCATATAACAATCGAAATGATTATAGTTAAAAATATTTTCTATTCGATTTTACCAAGTAAAAAAATAAACGCGGGGTCTTTATGGAGAATCGGCAAATGTACTCGACACATACCTGTACAGGTTTTATTCAATTCCTAATTCCTCACGAAGAGGTGAACAGGAAACGGCTGTACTTTGCTGCAAACCGTTCTATACTGGTTCGAGGCGCTTCGTGTAGTGTTCTGCGGAGCACGACGAAATGCATTCGTGCGACAAGGGACAGAGGTGCGAAGTGAGATAGAAGCAGAGGAAAGGATAGAACTAGTCGTTTCCTCTCGTTCTAACCTAAAACGCTGGTTGGAGAAGTGGATATATATCGCGCGATCGTTTCGACGATAGGAGATGGTGGGGATACTCGTCTTCTTGGTCATGTACCGCAGCGCCGGCGCTGCATCGACCCATCAGCACTTCACCGACGATGTGTGTTCGCTTCAATGTATCTTCCAAGTACCTATCTATTTTTTCCGTTTATTTACGCTTGACGTTCCTATAGATTATTTTGACCAATTACATCCCCGAAGGCTACTCAATTTACGTTCATCAGCCACCTCAGGTTTTAAATATGTCTGCACCTATGTACACATGTGGATCAGCATTTCGTTTCGTAAAATACTTCTGGCACGTGTCTCCGTTTTCGAAGAACATTTCGAAATGCGATCGCGGTCAAGGTAATCACAAAGGCTTCGGTGAGGAAACAAGAGAAAAACTGTTTACTAAATTTAATATGTTCGACCATTCAAAATTTACTTACAAATTTCGCAAACGTCTGTGTTAAAACTAAACCTATCACCGCCGCACAGTGGTTCGGAAACCCGCTTGTTGTGAGCAAAACACAAAATGTCATCGAAATTTTCGAAAAGTTGATAATCGAGGGTTTTTAAGGTCACTGACAATGAATCTGACACAAGAATTTCCAAATTTTAAATGGTGGATTCAATACCACACATATGTAGTCTGGAAACTGCGTTTGCATGATCAAATTGAAAAATATGTTCATATTGAATCAAAATGCATCTAATATACCTATTTTAACTAAAATATAACGATATTCTAATGTACGGACATATTTTTTCCACTTCATGTATTAATTATATGACTTACATGACTTTTGACCACAAAAAGCGGACCAGTGCACTGCATGCCGTGCAATCCATCGGCCGAATTACATGATTTAGAGTTTTTATTTTACAATTATTGAAATTATAATGGTGCTTCTAGAAAAAATAATTCAGTAGATTTCGATTTTCAAGTGTATATTATATTAAAAATTACATAAAATTTAAATAAACCCATTCTTGTTATTTTTATAAGATAACACATACCAGCTACTTTTATGGTCGGTAGGTTTAATGTTAAGAGTAACGAAAAAGTTCTTAGAAGACAGAAAATATTGTTATATCGTAAAGAAACATTTTGAGAATATTTCCTTTATCATTATAGCATTTATGTTTATTCAAAGTCGCATGTTGACATTATAAAATTTAAGAAACTTACCTTTCGTTGACATACCATGTCGACGAGTGTGAATTTTGGAACGAGTCTGAACTCTTCGGTGAATTTGGCGAAGTAGTAGTTGTCAATGATTTCTGAGATGAAAGCAAAACACCGCTCTCTGATGAACATTGTGTATGGCATCCAATATTGCACGAAGGTATATGCCACGAATATCGCGATTTTGCAGATGAACTACTATGACTCGGGCTCGGACTTGCACTTTGCGAACTTGAAGTACTTAACGGACTTTTTGGGCTCTTTAGAGCCCCGGAACTAAGCACTCGGACTAATCGAAGTCTCAAAGAATTCTCTTTGTTTCTCATTATACAATTACTATGCTCACTCGCCTCTTCTGTTTTAAAAGAATCGGAATTATTTTTCATTTTAAATCGTAACGTTATGAAAACTATTAAGGCACGAACGAACGCGATTTTACGACCAACTGAATTCAAATGACATAGAATTTCTTGAAAGTGTAGATAAACCTCTTTACCAGGCGTAACTTCCCGCTACGTTCAACCACATCCTTCCTTGTTCTTATCAAAATAATTCTTCATTACTGATCCAAATACATATAAATCTGTAAAAGTGTGATTTTATATGTACATATTAATTAAAAATTTTTGAATTATTTTATCATAATTTTATTTAATAATTTATTAGATCTTGTTGCATCTTCCTGTTTAAGTAAATTTTAGCCGTTAATAATGTACAGTATTCTTTTTCACTCAATTAGAAGATTTTAAATTATTCAAATATTTTAAACTTATTAAGACTATAGCATAATGTTTATTTTTATTTATTGCTTTTTAATACTTTGTTGCTCCCATGATTTTAGATAAATTTGGCCTTGGTTTACAAAGAAAAAAATGAAAACCTTAGAAATTTATCGTCGAATCTGTATTTTTGTACTGTTGCATTACAGATTGATAATCTGTTGAATGATTCGAACAATGTACATTTACAATCATAAATAAATATAGTGCACAATATACGTATGGCTCAGCCACAGTAAGAGAGCACCGAAATATCTTTAATGATGAAGTAGTACTGCTAATTCAAGTCAGTTCTAGCCTGACTCTTCTGAATGTATGTAATCACAACATGATCGATCTACTTATAATCCATAATAATTTTTTACTATACAGACTTTGCGAACGCTTGAGTACCAGATAGAGCAGTTGTCAATGAATGAATTGAGTGAAATACAGCGAGATGTGCATGAGAGTTGAGATGATAATAGTACTAGTTCCCTGCAACACCTGCTGGCCACGTTTAGCGTGCTTTGTCATTTCTAAAACGTCTCAAGCTTATTTTGAAGCTTGTTCAATGTACGCAATTAGATCTACACGTTCTTGTGGTTTCTTCAAACCAGCGAAGACCATTTTTGTACCAGGAATGTATTTTTTGGGATTTTCCAGGTATTCAAACAATGTGTCTCTATTCCAAGTGATGCCTAAAATAATGAAATTATGCTTTAATATAATATCCAGAATATAATCGTAAGAGTAGCATATAACAGAATAATAAAATGAAACCTTTTGCTTTGTTGGCATCCGTGTAACTGTAACCAGGTGCTTGTCCAGTTTTCCTTCCAATGATTCCATGGAGATTAGGGCCTACCTTATGTTTGCCACCAGCTTCAACAGTATGGCACTGTGCACATCTTTGTACAAAAAGCTAAAAAGGAATACATATAAAATATAAATCAATTTTCACTTACGTGCATTTTGTTATTGTTAGTGAAAGTAGAAATAAAAACTAATTTTATAATTATCGCGGCGAAACAAAAATTAAGATAAAACGATATATGAACTCTATCAAAACCTGATAAAACGTGACATTAGGTAAGTGAGTATTTACACGTACAACGCGTTCGTGTCACAAGATCGGAATGTCGCGGGAAATTGGCAATAATTACTTCATACTAAAACTCTTAAAAATTTCAAGTAAAAGGAAGAATAATGTACTTTTTAATTTTTTATTCTTACTTTCTTTCCTTTTTCTACATCACCACCTGCGGGAGCGCCCATTGTAGCGTTTTCTAAACAATAAATTCAAATTTATATATAAAACTATAATTGTTTATTTACTTCTTCAGATATAACAATATTTTTGTGATTTTTTAAAACCTTATTTTAAATTTGATGTGGTTACGAATTCATTCTACTTAACGTTTCTATTGTTACGTAAGTACGAAACACGTGAAAAGATGCGATGTTTCGTAATAATACGCGAATCGAAAATTATGCACTCGTACAAAGTTTGTTAAATAATAAATCGTAAAGTTCGATGAATTCGATAAAAGATTTTATCAATTCGAGAAACATCTTACACCCCTTCATTTGAACCAGTGTTGAGTATGCATGGCGTTTAAGAAACAACGGACGATGTTCTCTAAACAAATAATGATTTGGGCAAGTATTTAGCAATGGGCTATCTGAAATGTCGCGCTCTGTGCCAAGTATAAAAATGTACTTTCAACATCGCCGTGACGACATTGACATAACCGTTTGTTTAAAGGTCAAGTATCTTGATACGTCTAAAAGTACAAGGATGTATGTAGTGAAATTTTTATTTAATTTAACAGAATACATATTTTATAGCAATACTAATGGTGTGAGCGTTTTTAGATAACGAATAACAATATTATTGCTGTTAATGATATTTCGATGACATTTATTGCCGTAAACTAATTACATTAATAAATCTACAAAATATTATGCAATATCTTGCAATGGATTTTAAAAATTATGGATTAAGAGATGTATTTCTCATAGAGCAGAAGAAGAAAAATAGTTAACATGCACATATAGATTATATCTTAAGTCACGAAACCAAATTTTCAGTCACATCTAAATGATTAGAATATCGATCAATTAAAAATTCTATTCTATTAAATCATTGAAATGCTCTTACCAACAAAAGGATAATAATAGAGCTACAGCTCAAAGATACTTGTATTACGTAACTCGTAATATCCTACACAAGAGTAAAGTAATTTATATGTTTAGTAGATATATAGAGAAATTTTATAATTTTACTAATCATGGGTACCCAAGGATTGAGTCATCTGCACGTGTTGAAAACGCCATGCACATTAAATTTCATAACTGTTCAATTTGAATGGACGTATACGCTTGCTCGAAGTTTAGTGAAAAATGACGTTAATTGAATTAAATGAAAAATCATTTTAATCGATAAGCACTCTGATAAGACAGAAAATTGAACTTACTTTAGTTCAGTAGAACCCGCGCGTGCAAGGTAGTATCGAAGACGTCTGCAGGTCAGCAGTTGAATAGATGCTTCGATCGATGTATAGTATTGTATAGCCACCGACTTCCTCTGAAGCAGGATTCAGAGTATTTCAGTGGCTGACGTAACGATTCATAAAATAGTAGCGAACGTAACGCTAGATGACGTTCGGGTGCAGCAAAGAATTATTTCTCCTGATTGGTGAAACGATTTTCGTATAATTTATTCTTTTTGTGTCACTTATAAAATTATAATATACACAACAGTGGAACATTTACAAAAATAATCTTTTATATTTAATGAATGATGTAAAATCAATCAAATGTACATATGAAATTATAGTATCTTATGTAACAACAAATTATAGTTTCTATTTATCATTTACTTTTAATTATTTTTTATATCAACATGTTTACGGAAATTCATCAGTTGACCATGGTTGAGGCACAGCTTACTCTAGTATTAGCCGTGCTGAAAGTAAAAATGGCAACACCGCGAGATTCCAGCTGTGATATATATATATATATATATATATATATATATATATATCAGTATACTTAACCTTAACCACAGCCGACTCTAGTACTAGCCACGCTGAGCGTAAAATGGCAACACTGGGAGAGTCCGTGTGATATATATATGTCAACATACCTAACCCAACCCGCCGAATCAGACTCTCAATCTCCAACTATCGGACTCTCGGTTTCCCGCTTAGTTTTCAAATGTTTTCAGATCAATGTGTAATAATGTATAAGCACATATTGTGGGTAGGTAGTTTTAAAAAAATTTAAAGTAAGCGTAATAATGCAGGTAAGGTTTATTTATTAACTATATAGGTCTTTATCTTTGTGTGTAGCACATTTATTTAATAGAATCTATTCTTCTTGCAATATATTTCAATTTATTATATTTATGATATACGAAGTCATATTTATTATATGCATACAGTTTTTGGAAAAATTTGTTTTAAATATTTATTTTCACAAGTTTTACATTACATTTATTAGTTAATAATGCCACGGCGTTGTTGTGTTCCCAATTGTAAGGGAAATTATGATACTACTTTAAAAATAAATAATTATATTTCTGTATTTTTATTCCCCAAAGATGAGCAATTGCGAAAAAAATGGATGGCTGCTATTCCCCGTAAAAATGGGACACCAACAAAATATTCTGCAGTTTGTAGTCTGCATTTTGCAGAAACTGATATCCAAAGGTATCAGGAGATTCTATCACTTTTATCTGGTTGTAACTATCATGTCTCATATAGAAAATATATCTCATATAGAAAAAAATATTAGATTAAAACACATATTTACAAAATTACCAAATTCGTTTTCTTTTACTGATATCAAAAATAGATTTAAAATATGTGATGATAATGGTAATAATCTTGATGATCTTTCTGGTGATGTAAGTGGTTTTTCAGATATTTTCGATACTGAATATTTATCAAATTTTGTTGTAGATGATTCTATTAAGATTTATATATCCGGTTATGGATCCCATTCCGTTGCTAAAAAATTAAATTGTAATATATGTAAATTATTTATTGTGGAGGATAAAGGTATAACTGTAAACAATGTATATTTCGATTACTTACAAAGAGGTGGTCTTTCCATTCCTACAGAAGAAGTAATAACCATATTTACCCATATGAGTGCAATAATGGAAGCCATAATAAATGCTGCTAATTTGGAATCAGATTTTCTGAAATCTGAAAATCATAAGCAAATCTTATGTAAATTAGCATATATTAGTATTCAATCAGATATACATTATTTGGCATTTTCAGATACATGCATTTGTGGTAAAGATTATGAGAGTATTTTATTGAAGTTATTATCAATTTTTTCTAATATTTTATTAAATGATTACGTCAAAACTATAAACAATAGTCAATTAGAAATGCATGCAGATATTGTTCATAAAAATCGTAAATTAAAAACATTCAATACAAATTAAATTTTCTATTTAACTTCTTTTCCGTATTCTTTCCAAAATGTTTTATTATATTAACAGAGTTTTTTATTTGACCATTTGGTTTTTATTATAAATATTATTGAAGATTATTTATTATTGTTACAAATTTTAATATTTTATTCTTCTGTTTATATGAAAGATTTATTTTTTCGATTTGTAAAAATATCTATTATATTTTAAATGTGTTTCTTGATCGAAAATTTTGATAATTTGTGTTCTGTTTCGGCGCACAGGTTCGATCAGTGTTACAAAAAAGCAAATTTGCAGATTAGAAACCTCTTTTGAAACTCAACGTTTCAAATCTGATGTGGGTCGACGGCTAGTACTAGAGTCGGCTGTGATATAGTGTTGCGGCTGCGCGTGGAGGAATTCAGGGACTTTGGTAGGTTCGGGTGCCCGTGGAGCGCTGAAGCGCTCTGCTCGTGGAAGGTGGACGTTGGCGTAAGAAAACACTCTTTCGAATAAAATTTATGGAAGATAAAAAGACTTTATTGATGAAATCTCGAGGTGTATGCTCTATGACTCCAGAATAATATCTGCTTCTCTCAGACGGCTCCTCGTCCTCGTTCGGTCTTCCGCTCCCGCTTCGTTTCCTTGGCCAATAGGAAAATTCGGCATCTCCAGGTGGACGTTGATTCGCTGGATGGTCTCCCTCCAAGTTGTAGATCGACGGTGATTGGCGGTGGTGGTACCGTGGAAGCGCGCGCATGAGGGCGGTGGCGTATACGAGGGAGCCCGCCAAAGCAAGGGATGTGGGGGTGTTTACGCGCGAAGATCTAGACCGCGGGGTCCCACGGTGGGACTGCGCAAGGGAGAGGTCCGAGGGAAAGTTCTAAGAGGCCCTTGGCCGAGGGTTTATGACTTCCTGTTCTGGCGAGTTTGAAACTACGAATTTCTAAGTGAAATGTGAGAACTCCTTCGAGGAGATACGTGACTGCGCCTAAATTTCTCAATTAGTCTCGCACATCAGGATTACATCTAGGTTTTTCGTGGGAACTCTCTTGTCGTTTCTTTACTTATTCTAAGCTATTCCTGCCGCGATTAAATATACAACGAATCCGCGATTTTGGCCTAGACATTACTTTTATATTCAAATTTCCCTCTCATCGCCATTAATCAACCTATGGCGCAGTAGCGCTATCGTAACTATGTTCGCGTGGTCACGCAACAATAGAATATAGAAACACAGGGATAGAGCATTATAGGCTATGGGGGCGATCAGGATTGTGGAGGAGGCAGGGGCACATTTACGCCTGAATTTGATTGGTAGCATTTCTGCGCATACTCTGTACCGCCAAGTATGAAAAATATTTACAGATTGCTTACATATATTTGACAAGTTGAATCTAGAAAAGTGATAGTTAACCCTTTGTTCTATAATAACGTATGACACGCGTGATACAAATTATGTCCCAAATATTGTAATGAACGTTCTTAAATAATTAAAAGTGAAGAAATAACGGCAAATCTTCTACATTTTTGATTTTATGTAATTAGTAGTTACATATTTCATGTTCTAATGTACAATTTCAAATAATTCATAACTCTGTAGTCTGAAAAAAATTCTAGGACGAGGGATTAAAGAAAACTAAAATTAGAGGATATATAAGAGAAATTAAAACGTGTAACACGAATTAAAGAACATACTACTTTTAAATAATTTGTTATTTATATTTTAAAATCATTATTTTTATAAAATGAAGACGTTTTATATATCTAATAATTAATAAGGATAACATAAATGTTATATATTTTTTCTTATAATATAATTAAAAATAGGGTACAATAAGTTTTTACACATAATAGGCTTATATGTAATGTATATCTTTATTTCAGCGTTTGGCCAAGAAATGGACTCGGTTTTACAACATGATAGGGTTATACCTGGCCTTGGAATTAACTGAACTTGTATCAATTCTTGTATTGTATCAATAGATTTCCACACCACGTATGAGCTACTATTGATGGCGTGTTTATTTTTCGTTAGTGGTATCCCCTGTAGGCCTATTCCACTGTCTCACGTTAATAATTTGTAAAATCGCGGAAAATTTACTATCCTCTAAATATTCAACACCTCTGCCTGATCAGGGTTCAATAATTGCTTACTTTTTAAGTCCTTTATAATGTTCTTTAATTCAACAACTTGTTTTGCTTTCTTCTGTGACTGTCGCCGCGTTTCGAACAGTTTTTTCCGTGAATCTGCTTCCACAAATTTTATTCTTTCTCTTAATCTCAGCTTCTCTGGAGAATTGTATACGAATCTGGGCGATACCACTGTTCCCTTGTCTTCTTTATTAGATATGGACGGTTCTGGTGATAATGGACAGTCATCAAATGACTTGGAAATACCAACTATACTTTGAACCTCTTCAGTTTTAGGGATCAAACCTTGTGCTGTAATGATAACAAATATTGTTAGTTTAAAAGTAACTATAATATCAATTTGTGACAATGAATGTATTTATCAAAACTAATTTTTCTATAAACATATACATACTTGCGTTAGGTGATAATGTTGTGTTCATATTATTTTCAAATAATTCAGTGCAAGAAGTCATTTCTTTTTTAAGCGTTTTCTGAAATAAAACAAACACATATAAATAGAAATAAAACATTGTTCAATATGTTCGGTATACTCATAAAAATTAAAAATACTCATTATTATACATACACGTGGTAATGCATTTGGTCTCAATCGCACATAAGAACCTTTTGTGTAGAAACTTGTTTCTTCGAAGCGCATCTAGCAAATACTAGGTCTTTTTCGAATTCCTGATGCTCTGATACCTAAAAGGTCTCACCATAAATTACGAGCATCAAAATGTTTTGGAAAACTGCAAACAGAATCAAAGATTAAAATAAAATATTCTAAGATTATAATTATATTAACTATAATAAAATAATCTTCATATCAATGAAATGTATCTTTCACAACATTACTCCTTTTTTCCAATTTTTAAAATCAGATCGGTTGTTACACGAGGGCACAAAGCACTTCATTTTAATAGATTCTTTTAACACTGTTGAAGTATTTAATACTAAATGGTTTTTTTAATACTGAAACACGACACTGAAATGAAACGGTATGAGACGCTTGGTGAGGCTTGGAGATGCTCACAGACACTTGGAAAGGTTATGTGACGCTGTGTCAATGTGTGGCGCTGCATACATAATGACGTACTGCGCTTGCGCCGCACACAGCCAATGAAAATTAGGCGTAAATCTACCTCGTCCCCGTCTCTAAATTTGCCAACCCCGCAACGACATGCTTCATCCCTGTATTCCTATATCTATGGTTACACCAGAGAGGAATTCCTCTCTGGTTACACGTTGCTCGTGGCCAGTGCCTCTATCAATAAGTAATACGTACTAAATTTCAGCCATCCCGTTTGCAATACAGTAACTAATCCATATTGACTTTCTTATCTAGTTATGTGAAGTAAGTAAATCCTATGGTTATGCAATGTGTGTATTGAAAAAGTAGCGAATGCATAACAAAATTTTGTCTTTCTCATTCTTTTCAAAGAAAAAGTCATGGTAAATGTTACAAAAGGAATTTTGGTCGAATGGTACGTATATTAAATACAAATTAAATTACTTTTTCATTCTTTATAATCTAAATCATCAGGAATATTAAATTGTTTATTAAGCCTTTTTTGAGAAATGTCAAACTTATTTTTGCACCAACTTTGAATAGCAAAAATATTGTCTGTCCATATATTAGCAGCTTCTTTATATTCCTGCAAAACACGATACAAATAAATTTCATTCAAATGAACGTAACTTTTAGTAATATTATACCTGTGCTTTTTCTCTAAGTTTAGCTGTAACTTCTGGATCGGCATCATTAAATTTAGCAATTTGATTTTTCAATTGATCCTCTTGTGCCTTTAGCTCTTCTATTTCATGTAAGAGAACTTGGCGTTCTTCTGTATTCTCCTTTCCTATCTGTGTAAGCCATGTGAAACACAATATAAAATGTAAGAAATAGTATAACCATAGTTATTGCATTTATTTTTGTTTGAAGCTTTAATCTTTTAACAATATGTATACAATCAATTAAATTAAACTGCAATATGCAATAGCATAGAAGTGGCAATTATATGTAATTCCATATGGTAGTTCTTAAAGATGTATCTAATATAATGCCTCCTGATATATTACTGCAAACTACTAATAATTCATGCAATTAGAATCCGTTAAATAAATTTGTTGGTTGCATCATTTTTATTACCTGTTCTTTGGTACATAGTTCTTTTAGTTTTTGCAGTTTAAATTCTGCCTCCACTATTTTTTTAGAAGCTTCTGATATTCTCTGTTCTATAGCAGTTATGTTTGCACTGCACAAAAAGTGTTCTTTTTAACTTCATAAATAATCATATTTGCAATAGAATCAATAAGTCTGAGTCTTACCCTGGAAATGTCCAGAAATATACAGAAGTACCAATTTTTTCGGATCTTACTAATCCATCATCGATTAATGCTTGAAGTATATCTTTCACAGATTGTGTTACAATGCCTTTTTCTTTTGGTGCAATTTTTTCTAATTCTTTCAATGTAAAAAATTCTTTCTTTTCATAAAATATTTGAAGCATTCTGGCACGTTTCTCATCAAGAGAGACTCCTTTTCGTTTCGACATTTTACCTGTGCAATTAAAATAAAATGAAACTATTATATTAATGCTTATTTCCTATGTTTACAGTGATGCAGCTATGAAGGAATTTCTTTTACATCTGGATGAAACTTTTGCCTTAGGACGAAAATTTATAATTCAAGATTTGGATGAAAGACACCTGTTTATTTCTGCTGATATCTTAGATACACTACAAGCAAAAGTAGATGATCTCATGGATCAAATATCATTTCCTTTAGCAGAAAAAGGAATATAAATATTAAGCAAGAGATATTTTTCGTCTACTTTGATTTAAATCTCGAGACATTCATTATACATTATGGCTGCCCGAGAATCTGGCAGAATAAAAGATGCATATCAGAAGCGAGTACTCGATGAAGCTGCTCGTAAACGTAGACAAAAGAAAGCATTGGAAGCTTTGGAGCAAGACAATTTTCATGATGATCCACATGCAGATTTGGGTATGTATATAATACGTTTCATAAGAATCAATTTCAGTTTTAACATTATTGTTTAAATATGAATTATTTTAACTGTTTCAGTAATGAGCAAAAAGGTCCCAAAATTTCAAGAAACATTAGATAACAGAGGTGGCAGAAAGAAAAAAACTAGATCAGCGGAATATTATAAGCAACGATTTAGAAAAACCTTTGCTCAATTATTAGAAGAAGATCTTAACGTTAATTCAAATCCTCCAAACTATGCTTCTGCTCAAGCACCACCATCACGCTTTCCTGAACGTCACTTTTGTGCAGTTTGTGGATTTCCTAGCAATTATACTTGTATTCCTTGTGGTGCTAGATACTGTAGTATGAAATGTTTGGGTACACATCTAGACACAAGGTGTTTAAAATGGACAGCTTAATAAAAAAATACGTTCTTCATACAAAGTAACTAGCAAAAAAAGTTTACATGTAATTCATAGTTAAAAATATAATATTAAAGATATTATTAAGTTTTTGTACTAAAAATTAAAATTTTCAATTAAAAAAATATTAAGTATTAATTTATATTATAAGACACGCCTATTGTAAATATAAAAATAATGCTACGTAAAATAAGATCAATGTGCAAAATAAATTTAATTATTTTCATAAAAATAATTTGTATTTCTTTTCTACATGGTAGAGTTGGTATCAATTATCAATATTTAATTGAAACGTGTATTAAAATTGCCATATAATGGTTCAATAAATGAAAGGCAAAACGCGAAATGATAACAGTACCTTATATTATTAGATGATCGAAAACATACCTGTAATTACGAACGTAAATCTGTTGTCAACAAGTAGGTATATATATGTATACTATATGTATATATATGTATAAATATTTCAAAAAATGTTAATGACACTAAATCTTATTACTTTCTTTATTGTTTCATGTTCACAATACTATATGAGTTTCCAAAAAAACCTATTACGACCATAATCATTCGAACATTAACAAAATAACATTTGTAAATTGAACAAATAGGTTATGACTGGTTATGACAGATTTGGAAACAAGAATGGAAACTGGTATGAGGTAGACCACCTGTCAAAACTGAGGAAGATTCGTAAGATAGTCACCAATCTAAACACGCGTATACTATATTTAAATTGCTTGTATGTATGTTGTGGCGGGAACGATATTTATTTTATAAAAACAACATTAGCCCTCTA
This sequence comes from Sphecodes monilicornis, assembly GCA_913789915.3. NCBI lineage: Eukaryota > Metazoa > Arthropoda > Insecta > Hymenoptera > Halictidae > Sphecodes > Sphecodes monilicornis. The sequence continues at coordinate 4,561,003 of OU565292.1, forward strand.
GTGGATTCTAGAAGAATCTTCGATGTGTGACGAAAGAGACAGCTATAGAAAAGTAGGAAGACGTCTAGTGGAAGGACGTGTGATCATTCAGAATTATGTGAAGTTTAAAGTCGTGAACACAATCTTAGTTCCGCCTAGTATACGGACGGCTTCGAACGAAATTATATACACGTGAAAGTGTTGCGATTTTGAGCACATTATATTGTGTTGTGAAGGGACGGATGATCGTATAGGTTATAATAATAGATAGGCATGTAAAATGTCATAGATGTAACATTTGTAAAAGAAGAGTGGCTAATAAATTATTCTCCTGTTATATCCAATAAATGTACGTATGCTTCGTATTAGTTGCATTTTATGATTCTTTCGATAGTTCAAAAAATCAATTCCTAAAATGTAACGAAGTTTCCTCATGCTACTCGCTGAACGAATATATTAATAACTTATAGCTGTAGTTAATCGGGTAGCAAATTGTTCGATTTCACATTATTAGTAATTGTTTTTGTTAATATTAGATTTTCAAAAGATCGACAGACAATAGAAATTGTTGATAAAAGCGCGAACTTAGAACATTTAATTTTCACAAACACATTGTGCCCTCTGTCGATACCTATCAACATTGTACTGCGACATTTGAAATATCCGCGCGAAATATTCATTGTAATCTGCTTTGCATTTAAATTATATAAAAGCGCACCGAAAGACTGCACCATTATGTTATTCAGTGCGACGTGAATTTACCTGTGATAGAATGAATACAAAGTTAAAGAATGCGGATATGTGAACGAAAAGGAATAATTGAAGGTAACAATAGATTTATCGAAATAGTTAGAGATAGAAAGTTCCTGTGAACAATACATTCGCATATTTTCTACAGAAGGTAACAAGGAGATTTATTAAAACAATTTATAATTTTATAGTTATTAGAGTATTTGCTTTCAAAAACCTTTTTTTCTTAAGTGCGTTTATATTTTGATATTGAAAAATTTGACGTTTAATTATTTATTTTAATATATTTATATATATTTAAAATATATATAATATATATATATTTATATTATATATTTAATTATTTTTAATTATTTTCTACAAGAATTCAATTCAGGATATTTTATTCTTATGAGCCTCTATAATTTCATAAAATGTAGTCAAATAAATATCAAGCTATAGTTGTTGCATGAACATTTTTTAAATTTCCTTTACGTTCTACTCTGTTTTACCAACACTAACGTGTCAAAAAGTATCACATTCAAATAACTGGGAGAGGGAAGCTATTTTGGAGATGCATATGTATACAGTGGCCCTCGAAGGTATTCGAACGCTCTTAAAACCAGATTAACTTTTTTTAAATTAGACCAAACACCTTGCATTTTTTTAGCAATTAGAAGCATTTTATTAAATGACGTGAAAAAAGATTCTGAAAAAATTGCAATTGGTAAGAATTACATGAAAAAACAAAAGTATGCTTCTCGTAGATATATGTTAGTTATACACATGCTAAAAATTTCATCGAAATCAATTTACGTTCACGCGAGCTACAAATGGTTGAAAGTGGGGAAAATCGCAGTTTTTCCAGACGTAGACGTTCAGCTTCTGCTGAAAATCTACAGATTCTTACATCTTTCGATGCGTGTCGTTTTCTTCTGCATCAACCGATTTCGCTGAAATGTCCAGCATGTGTATAAGTAACACAGATCTACAAAACATATAAACACAGATCTACATATTTTGAATTTTCTCTACGGGCTCAAATAAAAAAGTTTTAAAAAGTTCTTTTTTTACGCTTTCATGTAATTCATATGATGCTTTAAATTGGTAAAAAAAGTCATGTCGTTTGGTCCAATATTAGAAATGTTATTCTAATTTAAAGAACGTTCGAATACTTTCGTGGGCCACTGTACATACACGTATAAACGATATGCAGTATTGTATACCGTCATTGTGCTAATGTTATGTTACTGTAATTCCTAACATTTGCAATATGCTTGTAACGTGCTTAGTTTTCCTTATCCATTGGTATTTGTATTTATAGGCGGAAATAAAACAACCGAAGACAATTAGAATAAGTTTCCATGTGTATCCGTTGGAGGTGGGGGTGGAGTTCGCAACGAAGATAAGATCTTTGCGAACGGTGCAACTCTTTAATTGCAGAAGTTAATTACTGCGTGCCGCACGGTGCAATAACGATGACGACCTTAGACTCGCAGTCCGATAAAACTTTATGTCATCTCGACAAAGTTCCGAGCACAGAATTTGCGGAAATTTCGTCGGATTACGGATTTCACGATACGATTAGTCTATTGGAGACTCAAGTAGCCGGACACCCGTCCAATGACAAACGCCGTACGATTGGTAAGCACCATTTTGAATTAACACCAGAATTATCGATGATTTACGCTTAACTATTTTTACCGAAATTAAAATGATTTATTTAATCTGCAAATCTAATATGTTTTCAAATAGTCCTGCATAAAATTTGTTTGATCGAGAAACAACAATTTTATATGTGTATTAGTAAATGCACTTTTCATATGTATAGATTTTTTATACAATAATCATAAAGATATATATCATATAATCATCATCATTATATCATATAAGATTTATTTCGAACATGGTTCGCTTTTTTCTAACCTTCCGTCGGGCACAATTGTATTGAATTTAAGATTAGAACATCTTTGTCCTGAACAATTTCTTAATAGGAGAAGAAAATTTACATTCGCTTTAATACCTAAATATTGTTCATATTGGAACGAGTCTGACTCGTTATTATACGGGAAGGGTAAGAATAAAGTAATGATGAGAGTAAAGCAGCGTTAATAGCCATTTTATTATTATACGTAATTGTTTTAATCTACCACCGATTACTTGCACGATGATCTATAAATCACTTTTCCACTGAAGAGATGAATAGTTTTCATTTATTTTTATTTTTGTATACAGTACGTTCAATGGAAATATTATCAATTCGGGAGTGCAAAATAACGTCGCATAAATGACCGCTATTTCCCGTTCGATTTTTCAAACATATTCACAGAAACAACTTTTATGCTTTTAAATCATGCTACTGGAATGTCCAATTGAAATTAAAAGCTCGCGAAATGGAGCGGTTTCTAAAAATATAAATTATTTTTATTAGTTGCATTGTTGTGAATGTTTCCATTATTTATGTCCAAAGAATTGACTTTAAAACTCTGAAACAAAAAATTGAAGTCACACAATATAAAAAAGTTATACATCTTTTCAATGGGAAAGCGACTTATAGGCCACTCTGTATTTCTATATTGAGTCTGATGGAAGATTAATGCTGGCTGTGCCGTTCATATATGGGTAGCGTGATTCTTCGTTCATTTTTAAAAATAAACATATGCTCTGATATATTTAAGTCAATCTGATCTTATTAGGATTTGTAGAAATTAAAAGGGTTTGAAATGTAGTCACTGTGATAAACTTCAATTCTACAGTATTGACCTTATTAACTTCATGTTTTTAATACTACATTACACAGTACATGTGTTAATATTTATCTAATATTCTATTAAGTATTTTTTATGTTTGATTGTAGTGTCAGCCGACTTTTTGATAATGTATTAACATATTTTTTCCTGTTGCTCCATTGTGTAATATCTAGGAATTTGTTGCAGTCATATTGAAAATATTATAAAGCACTTGTAAAGGTTATCTTGGGGATACAACTTTTGCAGAATATGTTGTAGCCATTCGGTTGATCATATCCACGCCGAATTTACCGTTACTATAAGATGCATCTGTTTCAAATAGGTGTTCATTTCTTTAAATTTTATTTTCGTACTTGGCTTAGTTTTATAAAATGTGAGAATACAACTTTCAAAGTGGCATAGAACATTCGGAAAAGAAGACACATTTTCATACATTGGGTTTTGAGCACATGTCATTACCTCTAATAATAAGAATTTAGCAAACGTAACACACAAATCTGTTTTTACAAATTTTGTAGAATTTACTAGTTCTGAAATATGTTTAGTTTTCATGTAATTGTGTTTCTGAAAAGTATGAAAACTTCTCCAAATTTTATGGAAAGGTTTTTAAAATCTGTATGCTGTGGGAATGTATATGTTAGACCAAAAAGAAGGAAGGAGAAACAAAATTAATATACATAAATTGACATATAAGTATAAAATAATCGTTTAATTTGACATAATTAGCATACAAAATTCGTTAATTTTATGGTTTAATAAAAATAAAAATTCAGAAAATAAGATATACTAAGAATGATGAAGTACTATAAAAGAACATCAAGCAAAATGCGTGAATAAAAAAACGTTAAAAGTAGTTTCGTTAACTCGGATACACTTAGTAAGTCGATCATAAATATACAATTAACTAATACAAAGTGTGTATCGCTTTTTGTGATATTCACTTCTGATACCGTCTACTGTAACCGGAAGTTCGTCACGAGTTTCAGTTTAACGATGGCGTAACTTCAGTTAAACTACCGATTGTTAGTATCAAGTTCAGAAGATAAGTTAAGTTGACTGTTATGGGCTCGAATGAAACAAGCTCTTCCAGGCAGAAAACTGTGATAGCGGAACAAATTAAACAATTGGGGTGGGAAATGTTAGTTAATACTTAATTTGTCTACTATTTTAAATATATAATTTAATTTCTAGTAGTTTGAATACTAGAGATGAACAACAATTTTTCGAGCTACAGATAATGAATTAAAATTGTACAATTCAATCATTATTTTAGATGCTTTAGTAATACAAACAGGAGTTACTTCACTTTTTAAGCCAAAGATTTTATCTATATTTGCTTAATGATAAACAACTAATTTTTCACTCTTATTGATTATCTCTACACTCTATATATATTCTATCGGTAATACAATCCTGCGTTAGCTGTATGGGGGATATGTATCACCCAGCCCCTTTCTTAGTAATTTTTTATCTCTGTTTTTTTACCGAGAGTGTACAGATTGAACTAATCGAGTTTCGCACCTCATATAAGGTTAAACATTTTACTTATCCTTGATTCAGCTGATTGAACGATTTCTTTGATGCATTTTTGTATGGTTGTCTAATGATTTTTGTATCGTTAGTGCATAATAAAAAAGATTGTTCAATTGTCGAAATATTTCGTACATTTTATATATATATATTAGTGTCTATATTTTCTACTAAATAGCCGTTTAGAAAAGCGTATTTATATTAACCGTTCAGTGGACGGACTCAGTCTGCAGGATCCACAAATTGAATTTGTACTATTTTAACTATTTTCAAAATTATCTTGTAATTCCTCAAGGAATCCGTGCTTTACTAGGAGTAGTTTTATGCAATATTGCAACAATAGTATTATGTAAGAAATGCTCTGAGTTTTTAGACGAAACGTCAATGAAAAAACGGACACTTTTTGCCTGTGCTCCGGAAGCGTAAAAAAAGAATATGATTTTGTTGGAAAATCGAATGCAATTGCCTCGTTATATTAATATAGCGTCATGTATAATTTCACCTAATAATTAATCTTTTTCGTTTATGATGCGCGGGTCCATGTCAATCCTCATATTGAACATAAAACGTTCCATCCTTCAATACTTGAAAGTGTTTTTAATTTGCTTATGGTAAAGCCATCAGGAAGCTAGTGATTTCAGAGAAAAATCTTTGATTCTACATTCTATGACTTATGGAAATAAAAAAATTAAAATATGTATCAAGTTCATACAAGTGCATATCGAATGCAGTCAGGCGTAGATGCCTGACGATCCACAGTTCAAAAAGGTTATAAACCGATTAAGTTACATAACCGTTGTGTTATTACGACAAAACAATATTTAACTGTAATAATTTTTAATTTTATGCAACAAACAATTTTTCTTTCTCACAAACCTTGTACAAAATTGTTAAATTTGAAAGTTCATATACATACATATATTATATCAGAAATTGAAAATATTTCAGAAAATAGCTAAATATTCCACCACTAATTATTGCATAGATATGGATAATAGAAGATTTTTAGTTAGTTTACGATTGAAAATTATCGTACAAATAATAAAAAAGTAACATTTCTTCGAATTACGTAAAGGAAACGTCAGCAGCTTGCAATAAAAGGACTAATATATATTTAATTGATAAATGAAGTATAGCTTTTCTCATGATCTCCTTTGTTGGTAACTGATTTGATGATGTAAGATATGGTGATACTTAAATAAGAAAATTGAATGAGTTTGAACTATTTATACTCCGGAAATGTACAGTATGTCTAGAACGCAACCAGTATGTTCTGGCTATTGCTCGTTACACGATTTATCAAATGACTGCGACTGTGGTCTGTCACTTGAAAGCCTATGTCGAGCCTTTGTATCTATGTCCTAACGAAATGTATCTATGTCCTAACGAAAAATAGCATGAAACCGATTCTATATAATTTTCACTCTAATAACAATGCTCCTCTGACGAAAGGGAGATTAAATAAACCGTTAGTCAGACGATCTGATGTTACATTTCTAATAATACGTATTATTATTCTACAAATCTACCTTCAACGTTTTCTCAATAATGTATTAATCTTATTTGGTTCTCTGTCTATAGGCAACATTTTGTTTGTCCCAATGAACTTTCGAATGTAAATAACTTTTTAAAATGTAATTCGTCAACTAATCTTCAAAATTAAAATAAATGTCGAATATGTGATTTTCGCAGTTTGAAAACGAGTATTTGTTCAAATACTGAAAATTCATTCGGATAAAGCGATTGTAAATAAGCTGTTTTGGTGTTGGTAAATCTTACTTTAAATGTACTTTAAATAATCCCATAATTTTGTACTAATTATTAGTTTAAATATTCCAACTGAGTGCGATTACGTTATAGATTCCTTTATCGACTCTCCACTATACATGTATATTCCCCGTGTTGGACGAGAACTCGTGACGACTAGTCAAGTACCTATGAATTGAATACACAACGTATTATCATCGGTCTATTTTAGTGTATTGAATGCATGGGAAAATGTTACGATTAAAGTGAATTATTAACGGCTTTGTTATAACTTGTTAATAAATCATTTTTTTATTTAACATTGAAATTATCGAGAAATGTAACTATTGTATAAAAGATCATATTGTTTTTCAAAATTAATAAGACTTATGCTATAATAGGTAATATACGCCCAGATAAATACGGTCAGTAATTTCTCACAGAAACATGTTTACGATCTCAGTAGCTGTAAGAAATAGAAGATCTTAAATCCGCCATTTTCGGCAGCAGTGGTTCTAGTGTTCTTTCTATTAGGTCGTCCTTTATATTTGTGTTAATGTTTATACAAACATTAATGTGTTCAATGTAATCTTCGGCACGTAAAGAATTTACGAAAAAAATGTTTTTTAATTTATTATACTTAGTTATTTATTGAGTTTGTTTGTTATTTCAATACTGCAAACTGTGTCAGTGTTTTTGTCATTGTTGTTCTTACAATGTTACCGCATTTTTAAGCTTTTTGCCAAAAAATACATATTATACTACACTGACAAAACAGATTGGGTTATTAAAGAACTGGAATAGTTGGCGATATTTAACACTAAAATAATAAGATGGGTCACAGGGACCCATTTCAGATTTGTGACTTTAAAATTACTAAAAATATATAAGTACTTTTATGGAAATTTATACATACACATATAGTGTAAAGTACAATAAAAGTAAATTGAAAACTCATTCAACGCATTTTTATAATGTATATGTATTGAAATCAAATTCATTCAGATTAATCATCCGGCACTTTTAATTTTATGTTCATTATAAATTATATAAAATTAACAGAAATTGATGAACAATTACTGTAACACTTACAAGGGAACATATCCAAGTGTGCATCGCCGATATTGATGAAACTTTGGGAAAAGGGAGCTTTTAGAAAAATATATTTTAGTTGGGATTATAAAAAGTTGTGGGTCCGACCATATTTGGTTGAATATTTCGGAAACTATTAGTGCTAGAGGGGTAGTTCAATAAGCTCTATAAGAAATAGATCTGCCAAAACAGATTTCCAATATGACTATCTGTTTAAACAATATCTTGAAAAACATCACTTTTTTCTTTATTTTTTCAATTATATGTTAATCTATTTTCATGAATATTTGTATGTGAGAAGTGTATACTCTAATACAAACCAAAAATGAAACAGAATTTAGCATTTTGCGTTTTAAAAAAAGTTATATGTGAAGTATCAATCACCGATTTTGATGAAATTACTGTGCGACATAGTTTCCAAAAAAATATTTTACACGTATTCTTTTTATTGGCAACCGTCCGCGTTAAACGGGCTGCAACTACCTTCAAAGTTGGGCGTGAAAAATCTATTTTGTGGAATATCTCGGAAATCATTAGAGACACAGTTATTATGTAAATTAATGCAATTATGTGGACGCTTGCCGATACAAAAATATGTGTCAATTAGTTTCCTAAGAGCTACCGAAGTTTAATTAAAATCGGTGATTCACACTTTGACGTGTTCCCTTGTTAGTATGACTTAATCACTCCTAAAATCAGTGTCCACTCCCCTTATTTTATATTTTATAAAAAAAACGATGTTATCATATAAATATGAATTATTGTATATTAATATACAATATATAAATATCCTTTTCGGCAATACGCGATTAATTTTTTATGACAGATGCCTAATTTGTTCAATAAAATACTTTTTGTCAGGGGTAGTATACATAAAATAGGTAGTAATCAGAACGAAAATTATTTATACAGCACTTGAAGATTATTGATAATTTTTATTAGTAGTGTTGGTTGTTTCATGACTTTAATTATCCATAATTTTTGTGTGAAATAAACATTCATTCGTTCAGTTGCATAATTACTTTTTTAAGCAACTTTGTATAACATACATATATCCTATTAAAACAATGGAAACATGAAAATAGTTTCAAAGTTAGTTTTGAAACAACTATGCTTGAGAGCTATAAGATATAATCTCCTATGAAACAACGTCAATGGCATTCTCGCAAATAATTCAGAATTGGCTAAAAAATAAGTTCCAAGTTAACCATGAGCCACCCTAGAAATAAATAATTGTTTTTTTATAATTTTATGATCTTTTTTTGTTTTTTAAAGAACGCAAAAAATCAGAAGATTGCACTGTAACGTTCGAAGTATGATTACGAGGGTTCTAAAATTCATTAAATATTTTTCGCGGGTAAGTTAACTGCTTTTCTGAAACGTATTTTAAATAAAAAGGTTTATATCCACTAGTTGTGATCGTAATGGCGAGAATTAATATTTTTTAAATATGCCAAAGCATTAATGATTAAAGGTGATGCAATTATAAACCTTGGTTCTTCGGTTAAAATTAAAAAAATAATTAATAGATATTGTTTGCAAATTTTTACGCCATCTTTCTAACTGATTTTCAAGTTTTCGGGCGAATGACACTTATTTCGTTTGTTAAAAGATCGAGTCCGGTAACTTTCAATTATTATTAATTCAAAACCAATTCAGCATGTGGAAAATTCCTATAGTTTGTGTAAAAGAAAATGATAGACACTACAGTCATGCTACATACTCTAACACGTTGACAGTAGCATCGCTGATATCTCGGTTACAGGATTATGAACGCTTTCAGATATTTTATTTACAATTATTGAAGTTATGAACATGCTTCTACTGGAAATGATTATGCACACTTTGTTATTCAAGTGTACATTATAGTAAAAATGTCACAAATTCTAAATAAATTCAGTCGTGCCATTTTTATAAGGGAACGCATACTAGACACTTTTAATGGTCGGTAGGTTTAGTGTTAAAAACTTATTTTTATGCTAATAAATACAGTGTACAAAATTTGGTTACCATCTGCGAAGTGCAAGAAAATTGAAAGAGTAAATGATATGAGAAATTTTACCTTCTAAGTTTTTGTTTTACTATCTAAATTGCTATGAACTTATCTAATTTTTCATTAAGAAAATCAACGTGCAGTTGGAAGAAGAAGAGTAGAGCTTTAAAATTATATAAAATATATGCATAGCAATGCTTTATTTTTATGACAAAAATGGTTTCAGAACATACTTTTTGCTGTCCAATTACTTCATTATATTAAGATAATCTCTGCTAATTTAGATAAATTAAAGAAAGATCAAAACTTCTATCTTTTTATTGTAAAAATTGATGCACTTTGATTAAATATCTTTTTGAAAGGGTATAGCTGGATAAGATGTTCAAAAGCACGGTCAAACCAAATTGAGTTTTGAAGCATTCGATAGGGTCCCCACAAGAAAACCCTGCATGGCAAGATTCGAGTTGTTACCCCTACAAAGGTAGTTATAAGCTGAACATGGTTTTAATAAACCATGCTCTATTTTTTCTGTACTGCTCAACAATAAATTCATGAATATTCTATCTATCAGCACATGACTGTGGATTTTTTCCCGAATGTTTTATTGTAAAATCGATTTTTAAAAAATTCCAGAAACTTAAAATTACTGATTTTGCATTGAAGTTATCAGATGATCACGTTTATATTATTATGGTAGTTGCGTCTTATTATGATTATTGATGAGTATTTTGTTCAGATTTTTCGGATTAGGCAAACATGTTTAAAAAAGATTGAATACCTCCAAAAATCCGATGAATGTATATTTTTCATAGAAGATTTAGAAATACCAGTTTTATAATAATTCAGTAGTGATACATTGTTGAAATTTATTATTGAATTTGTTGATTTTTCTTTATTTTTCTGTAGGTATAATATGCAATGTTGAGCACTTCTATATTCAGAGAAACAATGTACATAATTGAAAATCCAATTCAGAATCATAGAATTTTGGAACACGCGGTAAATCCAAATATACACACGCAGCTCTCAATAATACTGATTAGGGCAGGCGATAAGGCGTCTAACTGCAAACCTCTTTTGACTAGGATCGAATACCGCAAACGGACCTGCAATCCCGCTTTTATTTTCGTTCATTATCTACATTCTACATTTTACTATAATTTTATGATTCTTCCAACCATCTTTAGCAATTACTATTATACATCTCCAATTTAAGCAATGGATGTTTAATGGCATCCTAAAGTGACAGTTTCGTATGCAGTAACCCAATAATTGAGTAAACAGAACTCATAATATACTTTGAAAATGATTTATAAGAATGTGGTAGGTATAACAGAACTTCAATTGGGTAAATAACACAATGCGAATTGAGGAAATTCGGGTTGAAACCACATTATAATCGTTAAGTAAAATTGTTAACACTAGAACTAACAGATCACTAAAAATAACTACATTTTGGAGAAATAGTTAAATAATCTGATTTTATTTATTTGTGCATTTAATACGATTAAAACGCAAGCCAGGAAAGATATGAACAAAGATGGAAGATTAAAATTTAATTCTGTCTGTTTCTTAGTCTACGTTAATTATAGAATTTTAAAGTTTAGAAAACATATAAAATATTACTCGAGGATAGACAAATTATCTTTCGAACGGTTTTCAATACGTATAAATACATCGATGCAGAAGATTATGATAGAAACGAAAAGAAAATCGGTGATTTATTTTCGGCTTTTGTTAGTTAAAAGTGTACTGATATTTCAATGTCTCGACAAAGTAATGATTCAATTTCGGATTTTTATACAAACCCCAATTTTCATAGGTTATTTTATACAAATCAAAAGAAAAGAAAAATTTCTGTATCAACTAGAACATTTGTTTTGGCAAACATAAATCCTATTCATGTTTATGAATATATGTTTTTTCTTGTATGTTCAAATTTCCCGTATATCCTAAATGTACAAAGATTTTTAGTTTAGTAATAACAGTAATACATAGGCGACGATTTGCGTAGAACGAGTTGACGCTTTCCTATTAATTTAGTTCTACACTTAGATAAATAGTATCATGATTTTGAACGTATTACTTTTCAACTTCAGTTTTATACAGCTTGACCTAAGATTACTAAGAAAATATTTATCTAATCAATTTGGAAATTCGATATTATATCTCTTACGTCTTTCTGTATCGACACATACATAATATTTCCCCTGTTATTAGAATATTTGAAAATATTCTAGTTTGGCGTGTTTAATTTCTTGTTTCAAGAGTTTATCTTATTTTTTATCGAATAAATATTATATACTTTTGAATAGATTGTACAACCATTTGCTCGAATTTGTTCAAGAGCCTTTTGTCCTTTCATAGTACAGTTATAGTATGTAGTAATATTTAAAATCAATCAATGTCTCTGACATTATAGAAGATATAAAAAAAGAAGAACTCCTTTAAATATATTAAATATATCTCATAGAAATCGTTGTTCTTAAATATAAAATATTAAATGATATTAATCGAAAATTGTAAAAATATATTAGTCTGTATAATAAGTTTGCATGCATCGATAACGATATGGATGCCAAGAAATGTTCCTTAAAATTATGATTTATGTTAACTGCTAGAGAAAAAAAATTATAAATAGTGTAGAAATGCTTCATTATCAGTATCAGTCAAATTTTTCCAAGTTCTGTTATGATTTCTGGTGGTGCTGTTATTAATAAATGCACCATTTAAAAGTGGATCTAATGGTAAAGACAAGATTCCAATCTAGAAGACTATAAACGCAATAAATGGCCAATAGAAATCAAGTTTATGCATTAATGAAATGAATTGAACAAAATCCAAACCATGCAACGAAAGAGGTTTTTAAAGTTTCAAATAAATCAATTTTGTTATCTACAGGGTGTTTCGTCTAAAGCAGGACACGTAAATATCTCCTCTACCTCTGAAAATACAAAAAATGTTTCTAACGTAATCTAAATGGTTTCAAAAGACGAATCAGATGCAAGAATCGTTTTTTATAAATTGTAATTTTTTAATCGTTTATTCAAGGTCGCTCGTGTTTTTTTACATATATACACACATTTTTTGTTGTTGTATGTCATAGCAATCATTATTGTGCATTCATCCATGTTTAATAGCACGACCTTGAAATGACCGTGAACTCTAAAATTTGCTAATTAATGCAGAACATACTTTCAGCGACATTTTAGAGTTCAACGGTAACAGAAATTCGATCATGAACTTGTTTATAAGAAAAATATAACAATTTCTCGTTCTTCCAAATATTCCTTCCGCCGCTGCAGCCTTGTTCTTCACTGATTTAATAACACTTTCTTACAATTATTTAAAACTTTCTTAAGTTAAAAATCTAATAGAAATTTAATTATCATTAATATGGACATTCTGTGCCGTAGGTATAATTCAACATATTGTAACAAGGTAGGAATAGGTCATTAATAATAATACATAACACGTCGGAGTGTATAAAAGTATGGTGGTATTGAAAGTTTAAAGAGAATTTAAAAAAAATGTTTCAGTTTGCAATTATTTGTATATTATGTTATTAAAGTATGGTTTTGTGCGAAGATCGATAATCTACTTCAGGCACTTCCAACCAGTAGCTCCGGAGCTATTTGAGGCACCTTCCCCGCTTAGGTCCTGCCCCCACTCTTAGACTTCAGCGTTATAACCTATAGTAGTGGGCAGCTCCCACTACGAGAGCCGCGCGCCGCGCACAGCACTCACTAACTCTACGGCTGTACGTAGTAGTAGGAAGAGGTTCGATAGTGGGGACCTTGCAGTTCTCGGAGGAGAATACGTTGGAACACCCTGATCTAGTTATTAGGCTCTGGCTATCTTTCACACCATCCTTCTTTAAGTATTCTTGGATACTACTGCCGACTGAATATTTATATCTTGTATTAACATTGACCTTCTAAATTACATCTGCATTTCAGACTTCGTTGCTTCTGGTTTTAGCTAATTTTGCATTGTTTTGACCTTCGGCTTTTAATCTCTTTACTCTTTACACAGTTGATCGTACTGCAAACACTCTTTCCTTCATATCTTTCATACATTTTCTTTTCGTTGTATTGTTAACCAACTTGTATACTTTCTTCTAATATATTAATATTCTAATGTTGAACTTTGTCTTTTATTTCTTCCTTCAAAGGTTATAAATTTTATTTAAAAATTTAATATACCTATATCTTGTACATCGTTAAACTATATGCAATATGTAGACTGCGGATCTCTCTGCAAATTCTAAATTTTATGGCTTATTTTCTAAAAACCAGGATGAGGAACAAATTCAATGTATCAACTAGAAAATTCCTTATGGTGGACATACAGTAGAGATGTTTTCTTGTATTTTAAATATGTGTACGTAACATAAATGCATGAAGAGCCGCAGTTTAGTATGTAAATTCATAACAGTATTTTTATTACATGTATAATTCAAGATTATACAGGGTGTTCCAGACCACCCGTCTACCCCTATTAAACTGGTGGAGAGTGATTTTTATTCAAAACTAAAAAAATTTTGGTAACTAATTCGAGTACGCCCTATCGAATAGTGGTAGTTGCAATTACCGGTACTAACCGAAAATAGGATTTTCAGACCGGAAGTTGTTTTTTTAATGGGATCTGGTATTTTATGTTGTATATTCTGATTGTACGAAAAAAGATATAAAAGTTTTGTCTCAAACATTTCTTTATATTATATATAATATAATATAATACTAATACTTTACTAAATTTATTCCTATAATAAATATAGCCACTGGTTTACAATATGAAGTTGTAAACAACAAAAAAAGCAAGTGTGTCCAAACTTCTGATACGGCCTTTTTTCATATTTTGGTTAAAATTTTTCTCTGTAATTCGACATATGAATGGTTTTAGTGATAATCCTAATTTTTAAAGGTATTCTCAACATACGATAAAAAAGATCAATCAAAGATTCATCTGGGGGTATGTTTTTATTAACAAAATAGGGTGCATCTAAACTTTTAATACGCACTGTAGGTGGTGCAGCATACTGCCGTCAACTAAATATTTCCCAAAAAATTAGCTTGGATATACAAATATCAATCTTTACAGCAGATCGTTACACCCTTAACCGAGCACTGGATGTTACCAATTTATGTAATGCTACGAATTTCCTTATATTCACCAACTCTAAAACCGTAATCAAGTCATTACAGAAATTACTTTCAATTATAGCATCGACAGCCAAACTGTTGAAATTAAAACCAAATATTTTACGTTTATATCGTATAATAAAAGCCAAAATTTTATTAAGTTTATCTGGATACCAGCCCATGTAGGAATCATATAATGAGAAAGTAGATCTACATACAAAAGTATCGACCAAAGAAAATTCCCCGGCATATATCAAGGCTTCACTTACTGATCTAAACAGAGACCTCAAAATTTAAACAAGAATGTCCACTAACGTCCTAATTAAAGGTTTATTTAAGTTATGAATTACTTTTGATTTTATTACGAGGATGAAGGTAAGCCATGGTATACCGGACTTTCCAGAGGTTTTGTAATTCTTGTTAATAGATGTCGTTCCAATTATTGTAATTTAAATTCTTTATTATCAAGAGTCAATTTTACAGAAATTAAAACTAAAGATTTTTCAAATTTTATACAGAATTATACAGATTTATACTAATTATGAGAAGGAACGTAATATATTAGGAACAAAGCTTCTCAAAGGCAAGTCCTGCTTTCCCCTTTGTAATCCTGATGTAATCTCATATAATCCTGATATATGTATGTAGAAGGCCTCTAAATAATTTATAATTTTCTTAAATAATATTCCTTAAGAATTTAGAACTATGTAATATTTATGCTACGTGTAACAATATTTTGTTTGCTAAATAAACCATTTGATTTAAAGCATTAATAAATACGTAAATATATTAAAATAAATACAAAATTTCGAATGGAGTTCACATCTTTTTATTTTACGGTTATGGAAATTAGAAAGATACTGCCATTAGAAATTATTAAGCAAGTTTCTTCATTTAAACACATTGTTGTAAAAATTCCAAGAAATCTAAATAAATTCAGGCTTTCAATTTGTATAAAACAATGTCTACCAATCACATTTTGTGCTGGGTACGGTCAGTATTAAAAAATTTATATTACGAATTCATTACGTGCAATTTATGAGCAACGAAAGTGTTTGAGTTGTAAAATACGTTTTTTTCATTTACCCGTTTCTAGAAACACTGGATTTGCACAATTTTCTACCTGATTTACTACTTTATTATTCAACAATGTAATTTTCCTTATTCTTTTTAATTCTGTGTGGTCTGAATTGAACTTTTTAAACTTTTAAATTTTTGTCTTGAAATATTTCAAACCAAGATTTACAAGTAGTTTCTGATGTAGCATTATCTTCAAAACAAGACATAAATTCTTGACGGTAATAACTGAAATATTCCTCTGTTAGAATTCGTAAAATACGCAATATCGTAAGTGTACTTTTTCTACGGGCGAGCCTAGTATTGTTACTGTTGATAAACTAAGTACGGAAATTTTTAATCTGTTACCTTATGTAGTTTATGCGAATCAGAAAACGCGAGAAACATTTCATGATTATTTTCTATCTACTTTTCTTCAAGTATTGACATTATTATGTATTAAAAGGTAGACAGAATTCCGATAGACGGATATAATTATATTTGGTGTTTGATTGTAACTTTTTAATTGGCTTTTCATAATGCGAAGTATGCGATTCATTCATTCGATGGCATGAATAGATTTCGTTTCCGCTGTGCCGCTGAGTGCAAGAAAAGAATGATGAGGAGTGCAAGAAAAACTGTTCTACCGTTGGCCTTTGATTATTCATTTACATAGACTGACGTAGTTAACGCGCTAGACATCCGGGTAGCCAACAGGACAATGTCAGAATTTATACATTACTCATGAATCATGCACGATTATACGTTTTAAATCATTTTGACCAAGTACTATTGTACACAAATCTATTTAAAGTGGAATCTCTTGAGGAATAGTCGACTGTATACAGAGTGGACCAATAACTTTGATCACCTTGAATATTTCTGTTATTTGTAGTAATATGACAAAATAACCATATAAAATACAATTATGATGCAAATATTTTTTTGTGGGTGAAGGCTTTTTGGAGATTTCAGGGTTACCTTGATTTCTTTAAATGGAATAACCTGCTTTTTATATCGTAAATCAATAGAACATCAAATTCTGCGTAAAAAACATAAACCTTCATATGTCCGAAATCTCATAGTTAACGACATATTCCCGAAATAATTGTCCATATGTATGTACCCACCATATTCCAGTTGAGGGACATCAGTTCGAGGACCCGCTAGCTTCCAGGTATTTAGTACGTACGTATTGAAGATTATTTCGATAATATCTTGTTAACTATTAGGTTTAGGACATACGAACGCCAATACATTTTTACGCAGAATTTGATACCCTATCGAAGCACAATACGAAAGGTAGGTCATTCCATGTAAAGAAATCATGGTGACCTTAAAATCTCCGAAACGCCTTCCTGATATTTCCCTCTCTATACTCTATACTCTATACTCTATACTATGCAAGTTTTGTGTGTTGTACAAAAGATTTGTATATACAAAGTATTTGTAAGTTGTACGTATTATAAATAATGGAAATATTCAAGGCGAGCAAAATTATTGTGCCACCCTGTATACTGAACATTCAGATATTGTTTTCATAAATCAATAGAGTCAGCATTAAATATAATATACCGGGTGATTCACGAGAAACAGGCCACCTAAATATCTCCGTTAGGCTTAGAGATAGAAGAAAATGTTAGAGAAGAAATGTGTACGTTAAGGGAGGTAAATAAGGTGATTTTAAAAAATGGTCTCATTGTTGTCGTTTTCAAGGTTTTTTGAAGGCCATCGATGATTTTTAAATTGCACTATATATTTTTAACTTCACAGTGTTGTAGCTGATGTCAAGAGTTCAATGATGTGGTACACTATGACCTTCAAATGACCTTGAACTAGAAAATTTATGATAAATTAATCATAACTTCAAAATGTGGGATCATTTTATTTGATTGAAATTAAATGTTCGAAATTATGACCTTGAGCAGTAACGCAAACATTTAAACGATTTACAAGGCAATCAATTGCACTTTCAATTGTTTCTGTTGGAATTGATCCACAAGATCTAATTATTCTTTCTTCCATGTTCTCTGGTGTAGTCGATTGTTGACGATATACATCATCTTTGAGTGTTCCCCACAAAAAAAACATCAAAAGGAGTTAGATCAGGTGAACCAATGTGGTACCAACATGATAGCTGTCCCGCTCATTCTTCACGCACCGTAAGAGAATTTCTGAACAATAAATTTTTTCGAATCGCTGGATAGGACGTAATGGACACATACTATGGCCAGCTCGTTCACCTGATCTAACTCCTCTTGATGTTTTTTTGTGGGGAACACTCAAAGATGATGTATGTCGTCAACAACCGACTACACCAGAGAACATGCAAGAAAAAATAATTAGATCTTGTAAATCAATTCCAACAGAAACAATTGAAAGTGCAATTGATTGCCTTATAAAACGTTTAAATGTTTATGTTACTGCTCAAGGTCATAATTTCGAACATTTAATTTCAATCAAATAAAATGATTGCACATTTTGAAGTTATCATTGATTTATCATAAATTTTCTAGTTCAAGGTCATTTGAAGGTCATAGTGTACCACATCATTGAACTCGTCTTGACATCAGCTACAACACTGTGAAGTTAAAAATATATGGTGCAATTTAAAAATCATCGATGACCTTCAAAATACCTTGAAAACCACTACAATCGGAACATTTTTTTATATCACCATATTTGCCCCCTTTAACAATACAACTTTTCTCTCTAACATTTTGTTCTATCTGTAAGCCTAACGGAGATATTTAGGTGGCCTGTTTCTCGTGAATCAGCCGATATATTATACATACATATATCGAGTCTTTAAGCGGCAAATTTCCGACCGTTTTACAGTAAGATTAAGCAAAAATGCAGCAAAACTACTTGAAATATTATTCGTTCTCGCTGAACGTTATAAATATATGTATGTATATAAAAATTTAATCACTCTTCAAAGTTCTTTTCATTAAGAAAACCATAATAAGCGTTCACAGACATATTCGTATACATACAGAGAAAATGATGTATCTCATACGTTGCTCTCCTTAAATCTTCATAGTACGTCAAATGAAATTGTTTGATGTCTTTCATTGAACAATTCTCCCAAGGTATATTGCAGAGGCTAACTTTTTTATTCTGCGTAAAAGTGATAAATTTTTTGGGTATTAATTGGTTTCAGAGACTACCTCTCAAGGAAATTACAGATATTATACGATTTTGTTCACAAATATCTTCCTAAGCATACAGAATTAAATTTTCTTTATACTACGCGTTCCATAGTTTTCCATAAAAACTTTATCATCGTATTCCACAAGTGAAAATAACACTAAAATTTTATATAAAGTATATTCTATAACAAAAAATGTGAAATGTGGAAAATACGATAATATCCTTCCCCTTAGTTTAACATTAACCGTACCACGACCGGTTTCATATTTTTTATTTTACAATTATTGAAATTACAAAGATGCTTTCATTAAAAATGATTAAATAAATCTCTATAATTGTTATGTAATTTTTATAGAACAACGTGTACCGGTCGCCGTACGGTTAGTGTTAATATCAAGTAAAACGTGATACGCAATGTTGATGTTATGTGTTATATAAGGTGTACTTATATTCAGTGATGGGAAAAAAATATTCGAATGACGAATACATTAACAATTTCTAATTTATTTAAAAAGAAAAAAATGTGTTTATATATTGTATTCGATTTTTATGCCATTACAAAATACTTCCATTGAATACATAAATTGGTTGAAGAATCTTGGCATTTTGTATTTACTCATATTGTGGGATATGAAATACTTCTGTAATTTGAATTTAAGAGCTTATAGAGTACCGAATACCGAATACTTGCTCTTGCAGCGATATTTCATCTAAAATTGAAAGCTCGTTGATTGAAATGTTTATCCTCAACTGCACAGCTGACGGTACACGATGCATCTATGCAGGCTGTAAAGGACACATCGTGCTAAAAAGGAAGTAATTTATTTTTTATTCGGCTTTAATACTGTAAATACAAGTACTTATATCTTCATCAGGTCAACCATATGAAATGCTGTTGTATTCGGTGTTCGATGAACTCTTAAATACAAATTACAAATGTATTTTATATTCCATAACATGATTGAATACAAAATGCCGAGGTATTCGTCAATTGATTTATGTATTCGATATAAGTATTCGGTATTTTACACGTGTTTCAATTATGTGATACACCTGAAGTACGTACAAGGAGAAGACGCGGTCATCGGGTCTTAGATTTTGTCGAAACTTTGCAAACTGGTAGATTTCGTTCTCCTGTTTATGAAAATATAGCATCATAGGCGTCGATACTTAATAATTTTTGAAATATTTACAATTTAAATTTCATTATACCCGTTAAGCCGTTAAGTACAGTTTTGGTTGAAGTTTGTGTCAAGTGCTAAACGGCGTGATGGTAACGTACTAGATTCATTACCGGGAAGACCAGTGTTCAAATCCTTTTTTCCACTTTTTTCTTTTTTTTCTGTTCAGTTTATCTATATTAATTAATTGTATTTTGCACATGAAAAATACACTCATAATATCTATAGGAAACAAAGTATAAAAATTTTATTGAAAAGGAACATAATATGAAAGAAACACTAACTTCATCAATCTTAACGTATCTCAGAAGTTGTTGAGTATCGACGCCTATAATGCTACATTTTCATAAACAGGAGAACGAAATCTACCAATATGCAAAGTTTTGAGAAAATCTGAGACCCCATGACCTCGTCTTCTCCTTGTTAATAGTGGTAATCTTCTCAGCGAATAGCGAGAAGCCTGTGACTCAATTGTGTGCGCCTGACCAATCAGATAGCAGATTTGCGATTTTCTTTCGCATTCCTACCGAGTAACCTTTGGCTGCCCAGAAGGATACATACACGGTACTGTTAGTTTCAGTTTCATTTTGGTTTATGAAATAACAGTTCACAATTTTGAACACGCCAAAAGGACATTATCGAAATAAATTATTTGAAAAATAATCGTTAAAAGAATATATTATTCTATTTGGCTACATGTCATTTGAAATAATCATAAGTTCATTTACTTGAACAGCCAAATAATTTCTTAAAAGCATTTCATTATTTAAATTTCAAATGAAGTTCAAATGATGTTTCATTTCACTTCTTATTCAATTAGATTTTAGATAATTCGTATTCTCACAAAATTCTATCTATTTCGTGTACTAAAACAACAACTTAAAAAGCGAATGCAGTTCAATTAATAATTCATTTAGTTACTTTAATAACCTTTTAGAATGTAATTGATAAAATATTATTTTAAAATAATTTATTTGAAAAACGCCAAAAGAAAATAAATTTGTTATGTTATTTGGAAACTGCAAAGAATAAAATATTTGAAATAATTTATTATGATTAAATTATGCGAATATGCATTTTTTATACAGTTAATTATACCGAAAGTTCTAGTTCTGGATCAGTCTCTTGAAACCGTAGATCAGTGGTGGGCACGGGTGGAGCCCCTAAAACGCCTGCTTCTCCCACCAACCTCTCTTTCATGCAGCGCGCAAGTTCGTTGAGTACGCTGATGTCTCGTGTCTTTGTTGCTCCATTGTACCGTGCTGCTGGAAGGGGTACAGAGGGCGCTACGGTGTGGACGGTTTTGCCTCAATTGAGGCAAAATTGCCGTAGATCAACGGACTTTACACCTCAAGTTTTATACTTACGTGGTACTATGAAAGAAGTTCACAGTACAGAAGCATATACACGAAATTAATTAATTACGAGAATCGAGATTGCATGTGAGATACCTGTACAAAATTGTGATGAATTTCAACCTATGTATAATACATATATTCTGCAGTGCATTGACACCGATTTTACTTCGATAAAAGTGGTGAACATATCAAAATACAAGGATAAGTGTGTGTAACATCACGTTTCATGTTTTTGTTATAAGTAGATTGCCGATTTTATATATTTGTGACAAAAATGAGTGAATCAAATGCAAAACAGTAAAAGCATTTGAAGAATTGAAAAATTCTGTCGTATTGTTTTCAACCAATCAAAATGAAAAAAAAAAAATAAACGTCTATTTAGCTCCTGTATCTTGCAACTATAACGGACAATTTTTATTTTGTATAAAACTCCGCAGTCTAGTTATAATTATCCAATGAAGCAATTATGGTCTTTTTATTACATCACGTTTTACTTTTACTTTTAACCATAGACTATATTAAAGAATAGTAATAGGGACATTCCTGCCAAATCAAACACTTTCTGACGTCACCATCCGCGATTTCGTTGTAAATGAAATATATTGTCGTCTATGTGAAATTAGGGGGGTTTAAGTCATCATTCTGCCGGTTGAGAATTTGTTTAGAAATTACAGGACTTCGAAGTTTGCAATTTTTGCCCATTTTGGCGAAAATAGGCTTCACTTACGAATTTTTATCTCAGGAACTGTTTGTCCGATTGAGCTATATTTTTTCTGTTTTATTCATAAAGGATTAGGCTATTATAAAATAATTTTTTCGACTTCGATAATTAACTTTCTAATGTCGAAAAATATAAATAAATTCGACTTTTGCATTTTTCGGTGCGGGGCAAAGGTTTTTTGAATTTTGAAAAAAATATGGTCATATTCCCTGAAGTTTCCCCTTCAAAATGAGCTCTTAAAAAAGATGGAGTGTTAAAAATTGGCGTCAGATTCAGCTGGAAAAGGACGCGGTGTACCTTCGTTTCAGGTAGGCGAGTCGTGCGCTCCGCTATTACAGTCTGTTGTCTGTACCGCTGGTCTTAACGCAATAACAGCAGAAAATTAGTTTATAGTTTGTTATAATAGTGTCCGTATCCATGTGACGTTGCAGCTAATGCTGTTTTAATTGCGAACAATTCGCTTTGCAACAGCATTACCAATTAAAGGTAGTAGAAGTTTTCATAGCTTCTACTCGTCCACCCCACAGAATGATCCTATCCATACGTCTGACCATAACGCCTCCTCATCCCTTCACAATGGAAGAAAACCACTACCTTCTTGTGGTTTCCACTGAGCAAGGACACTTTTTATGTAGAACATATTCAATTAGTATTGAAACTAACATCTATAAATGAAGTTATGATTAAAAAGGTATAGTTGGCCGAGAATAGTTATTAACATAGTTTTCGTGGTATAAATATGGTCATTTAGTAGTATACGAGGTCTGCTGGTATTGGGGCGTACGACTCGCCTACCTGAAACAAGGGTGTACCGCACCCTTTTCCAGTTCATTGTGACGCCAATTTTTAACACTCCACCTTTTTTAAGGGTTCATTTTGTAGGGGAAACTTCAGGGAATATGACCATATTTTTTTAAAAATTTAGAAAACCTATGCCCCTTCGAGATTAAAAAGTTAATTACCGAAGTACAAGAAATTATTTTATAATAGCCTAATCCTTTACGAATAAAACTAAAAAAATTAGCTCAACCGGACAAACAGTTCCTGAGATAAAAATTCATAAGTGAAACCTGTTTTCACCAAAATGGGCAAAAATTGTAAATTTCAAAGGCCTTTAATTTTTAAACATATTCTCAACCGGCAAAATGATGACTTAACCCCCCCCCCCCCCTAATTTCACATGGACTACAAGATATTTCATTAAAAAAAAAATCGCCAATGGTGATGTCATAAAGTGATCGATTTGGCGTGACCCTATAAAGAAAACTGTGGAATACTCTGTATAATTTAATTTAATATATTTACAAGAAGGATAGTTTTGTACACATTTTACATTAACATGACAGAAAACACGAAAACCAGTTATACAGTGATTTACAAAGTACAACATAGTACAATAAAATATTATCTGAGAAATGAGAAACAAAGCAGAAATTGAAAAGGAATGTTAAACTATATGAACGATACATGAAATATGAACGATACTAATCACTTAGATTAGCTTGTACGTCAGTATTTATATGCCGATAAGAAACCGCGATAAAAAACTATTTGATCATTAACTGAGTTCACTGTTTTGCAAGAGACAATTTAACCAGCTATATTTACCTTACATTGCGAAAAGAGGTTTTATAGAAAAGAGTACGCAATTTCTTACACTTTTGTTTGGCATATAATGTTTTATATTGAGAGGAAGTAAATGAACAACCACTCTTCTATGGATAACGACAGTATATTCGGAATAAACGATTATATGATAACAATTTAACACGTGCACTCTTTCACTCTTTAGCTCTCTCTCCCTACTCCTTTTCTATTCTTTCTTTCTTACTCTCATACTATTCTCTTTCTCTCTAGCATCCAATCGTTCTTTCTAGATCTTTCTTCATTATTTTTCGCCCACGCACATATGTATAAAACTTCAATGATCTCAGAATCATAGGACAGTTAATCGGCTGATTGATAAGTCTGTACACAAAGAGTAAATATTTCGACATTGTTCAAGGATTTGTAATCCGACAACGCATTATGTGTTTAAAAATATCTTTTTAATTATCTACATCAGTGGTGGGTACGGGTGGAGCCCCTCAAACGCTTGCTTCTCCCACCAACCTCTCTTTCATGCAGCGCGCACGTTCTTTGCGTACGGTTATGTCTCGTGTCTTCGTTGCGCCATTGTACCGCGTTTGATGGAAGGGGAAAGAGGGCGCTACGGTGTGGACGGTTTTGCCTCAATTGAGGCAAAATTGCACATCACTGATCTACATTAAAATGAGGCAACACAAAACATGACGGTTACGTAGTATTTGATGACTACAAAAACATTTATTTAAGATTTTCATTTCCAAATGATGTTTTAAAATGGAAATAAAATATGTTTCTGGAATCAGTGTTTAGTTCATAACAACAAATTTTCAGCAAAACGTATTATTTAGTTTTAAAATATTCCCAGAAATGTATATCTAACAAATGTATTATTTTATTTCATTAGTTTATTGGAGTAGTTTATTTATTTTGACTTTTAGAAATTAAGCATACCGAATTGTGTAAGGATACATGAGGGGTTGTGTGTGGACACGGTATGAATGTTTGACGTCAGGGAAAAATGATTGTTAACCGGGTCCCTTTTCATCACCAAGCGGTTAAAAAAATAAACTTATTATTATTCTATCTTTGAAAATGTAATGATTCAGGTTACACTAACGCCATATGCGATTCTATAAAAATTTCATTTATGCTACTTCATTCGTAGTAAGAAGATAAGAAACTTTTGCATTTTGATACATTTTTCTGTCTGCATTAGTCTTCACGAGATAGGCTTTTCATCCTGAGTTTGTTTATTTTCACTTAATAAAAATAAAAATCGACAGTTGGCAGATATCGACTAATTTTCCACGTTCTACTTGTGCATAAAGTTTCGCTACAATCTACACGTACCTGCGCGTTGCTTTGATTTCTAAGAGAACATTGTGTTTCAAATTCATCAATGTTATAAAAAGTTTTCGTTGGAAATGTTGTAGGTATGCTACGCAGGCCGGATGGTCGTGTGCTTAAGCCTGTCGTTAAACCATTGCTTGGTAAACGGGAGATCGCATTCTATGAGAATTTAGAAGAATCCGAAGATCCTGTTATGTTGCAGTTGAAGAATTTTGTGCCAAAATATTACGGCACGACAGAGTTGCAAATATTTGGCAAACGTAAGACATTAAATGCACCAAATTTCCACGTAGATTTCATTAAAATATCTCTTCATCTTGTATTACATTTTGCATGGTTTTTATACATGTAGAGGCTTGCGTATTTTTTGAAAATGCCAATTTTGAATAATTTTTGATATCGTGTTTTTCTATGATATTCAAGGAGTTACATTTCTTACACTGAAAGATATTATCGATGGTATGGCCGAACCATGTGTGATGGATATAAAGATTGGTAGACGAACATGGGATCCTCTTGCTACGCCGCAAAAAAGGGCCACGGAAGAATTAAAGTATGCCGAGTCGAAGCGCACTTATGGATTTTGCATAACTGGATTTCAAGTCTATTGTCTTCCTTCTGGCCAGTTAAAAAAGTTTGGCAAACACTATGGCAAAACCCTTGACGCCAAGGGTGTTGTGGAAGGTATATTATAAACTTCAACTGTTTTATCATTTAAAACTATGGACACGTAAGTTGTTACTTGCATATACAGGCAAATCCCGTTTAACACGAAATCGTTTTTCCAAAATTGACGTGTTATGCGAATTCGTATATTGAAAAGAACTAAGAAGTACAAGGAGTGTCTGTTTAAAACGCACCAACAAACACCCTTTGTTGTAATATTTACTCGAAGAAATAAGTTTATTCAATAACTTCCTATAACGCATCTTCACAATTTCAATAATCATAGAATAAAAATATCTAAAATTTATCATTTTGACCTGTCCAATAGTTTTAGTGCTAAACAATACCATTTGTTTTATCGCAAAATATTCATTCGAGTATCTGTCTGCAGCATTTGACAAGAAATCTATTATCTTTACTTATTTACATTTCAAATATGGATCAATTTGTATAGAATGAAATTTCAAAATATGAATAATACATAACTATAAAGTTTTCCCTTTAACTTTGTGCTCCTTTAGGTAAAAATGTTATATTATAGTAGAGGCTATATTTATGGTCTAGTCGTGTTAAAGCAAAACAGTGTAGTAAGAATGTCGCATTATACGGGGGTTGCTTGTTTAAATTAATTACAGGGTTACACTTAGAGACACACAAACAAGTGAGAAATAAGGAAAAAATATTGTGATATTCTCTCGTGAATTCCATCCACGAATTTCAATTTTAAACAACATTTATATGTGTTTTCAATTATCGGCTTCTTTCTTTATTCGCAAACTATTCGAAATACCTAGAAAATAATTCTTAAGGAATTATTCAATATTAAAAAGAAATAATCAGTTTATGATGAATATTTAAATTTTTTTGTTTTCATTTCTTCCTATTCTATTTCTATTTTTTATATGGGTATTAGTAGAAAATTCTGCGAGTAAAAGAGGAAAGAGTCTTAACACATTTTATTATTTTTATATATAGGATAGATTCTTTATAAGTTTTTCCATATTTTTAGTGATGTTTGTGTAGAAACTGAATCTAAAAGAATGTCAGAAACTCTACGGGCGTATTCTACATTTAATATTGAAGAGATACGACGAACATATGAGAGTCTCAACGTTTTAAACATTATCTGTAATTCGGAAGAAATCAAATATTCTCTTGAATTTTTCGTGGCTATATTGAAATAATTTTATATTTTTGTACAACGGATTACTACACATATTTGTGTTTTTGAATAACATGGAAGCACTGAACAATATATATATATATATATATATATATATATATATATACACATATATATATATATATATACACATATATATATATATATATATATATATATATATATATATATATATATATATATATATATATATATCATTTAAAGTGACATTTAAAAAATTGAAAGTCTCATAACCATAGAAATTATTGAAATCATATGGAATCAATCTTTGTGCTATTTCTATTGTTAACTTCCGTTGAATACATTATAGATATACATGATCAAATCAATTCATGAAATCAGGGCTAACATTATGTTCCTTTGATCAAACCTTTTTCAATTTTTCAAAATATACTAAACGTAATTAGTTTACCTAAGAGTAAGTATTACTACAGAGGAGAATTTTACGTACAGTCGGTCACGAAAATATTCGGACACCACTATGGTTTTGACTATTATATTCCGTACTTCAGAAATGTAAACAATGAGAACAAAAAGAGGTTTCACGTATGTTACTATGCAGTGTGTAATTTACAAAAACATAAGAAATATTTATTTACGTTATGTGATTACATAAATAATAAAAGAAAAACGGAAAGTACACTCATTTTCATGTCACGGAAATATTCGGACACTATCAAAACTAAGTTTGTATCATGATATATAAATCTTGTTTTTATTAATTAATATTTTGTTGCATATACCATATGTTTTATGACGTACCGTAATCGCATTGGCATGTTACAAATTAGTTTTTTTAAATAATCTTGCCCAATACGTAGCCATTCTTCTTGCAGACGTCTTTTTAGCTCTTCTTTTGTTGTTATTGGAGTTGTCCGAATTCGGCGATCTAATTCGACCCATAAATTTTCAATGGGATTTAAGTCTGGCGATTGCGGTGGTGGATGGAGAATATTCTTGCAAGTATACAATAAAAATTCTTGCACAATTCGCGATTTGTGCTTTGGATCATTGTCTTGATAAAACTTTATCCCATTTTGAAGCCCCATATTTGCAGCACTTTTTTTTTAAATTAGTTTGCAAAATCTGTAGATATTTATTTTTGTCAAGAATATCGTCGATGAAAACTAATTCGCCTATTCCATGGGCCGAAATACAGCCCCACACCATCACAGATCCACCACCGTGTTTCACAGTCGGCTGCAAATGTCTCGGATTCAGTTCTTCTTTCGACTTCCGCCATACCCTAATTCTTCCGTCACTTCCATAAATATTATATTTGGACTCGTCCGCGAAAATTACGTCTTCCCACCACTCACTGTCCTTTGCAATGTAGTCCTTTGCAAATTTCAGTCTCTTCATCCTGTTCGCCGCATTAATATACGGCTTCTTTCGAGCTATTCTTCCATTATAGCCCTCTGATCTTAACACTCTGCTTATGTTCTCCGGATGCACTGATATTCCACGGTGTTCATTTAATTCGGCTGCTAAGCTAAAAAATGGAATGTTTATCGCGAATATCTAGGATCGGTTTTCTTCCGCTTTAAGGAATAGATTCAATTCTATCTTCGTTCTTGTACCGTCGAACATTATCCCATACCGTACTTTTACTAATATTTAATAAATCAGCAATTTTACGAATCGATTTTCCTTTTTCATGATGAAAAATTACTAATTGTCGCATATCGAACGATGTATTCTTACTTTTCCGACCCATTTCGCACAAGCTTTGAACAAGACTGGCAAATATTCGATCTACAACATACTTTGTACATAGTATGAATGGTATGTTTACAAACATTGTTTCAGTCAGTTCCTGGAACCTATTAACTTGAGAAGTATAGCAAGTGTCCGAATATTTCTGTGACATGAAAATGAGTGTACTTTCCGTTTTTCTTTAATTAGGTAAATAATCACGTACCGTAAACAAATATTTCTTATGTTTTTGTAAATTACACAATGCATAGTAACATACGTGAAACCTCTTTCTGTTCTCATTGTTTACATTTTTGAAGCACGGACTATAATAGTCAAAACTATAGTGGTGTCCGAATATTTTCGTGACCGACTGTATATCAATTTAATACAGTGGTATACAGGGTGTTTCGTCTAAAACAGGACACGTAAATATCTCCTCTACCTCTGAAAATACAAAAAATGTTTCTAACGTAATCGAAATGGTTTCAAAAGACGAATCAGATGGAAGAATAGTTTTTTATAAATTGTAATTTTTTAATCGTTTTTTCAAGGTCACTCGTGTTTTTTTACATATATACACACATTTTTTGTTGTTGTATGTTGTAGCAAACATTATTGTGCATTCATCCATGTTTAGTACCACGACCTTGAAATGACCGTGAACTCTAAAATTTGCTAATTAATGCAGAACTTACTTTCAGCGACATTTCAGATTTCAACGGTAACAGAAATTCGAGCATGAACTTGAACTTATAAATAATCACATTTATTATTGCAGTAAATGTTCGAAATGTTGTCCTTCTGTTGTGATACATTTCGTGAGGCGAAAAACGACAGATTGTACAGCTCTTTCGATGATTTCAGGTTTCATATCAGCACATGCAGCAATTATTCGTTCCTTCATATTTTCTGGCGTCGTGGGCTGCTCTTGATAAACCGTACCCTTCAATGTCCCCCATAAGAAAAAATCAAGTGGGGTGAGATCGGGTGAACGAGCCGGCCATGATCCAGGTCCATTGCGTCTAATCCAACAATTTGGGAATTTTTCGTTGAGGACACGTTTTGCAATATGGAAAAAATGTGCTGGACACCCATCGTGTTGATACCATAATACTAGCCGGTCCCTAAATGGTACATCTTCTAATAAACCTGGTAGAATATGTTATAAAAATTCAGCATACTTCTGCCCAGTTGGTGTACCGTTGATAAAATACGGCCCAATTATCCTATTATTTAGAATACCACACCAGACATTTATGTTCCTTGGTCTCTGCTTATCGAGTTGTCTAAACCATCGTGGATTTTCAACCGACCAATAATGCATGTTCTTCACCTGACCATAATTTGTAAAGGATGCTTCATCCGTAAACAATACTGTTTGGAAAAACATTTCATCACTTTCATATTTCCGTATACCCCATTGAGAAAACTGTACGCGGTTTTGAAAGTCTCTTCCATGGAGCTCTTGGTGAACAGATAAATGGAAAGGATGAAATTTTTGTGAATGAAGAATCCGTAATATGCTTGTCACACTAATACCGGTTTCACGTCCAAGTAGCCTTATACTAACAAGCGAGTTTTGTTTAACTGTAGCGATGATATTGTTCACATTTGCTTCATGAGTAACAGTCTCACGTCTCACACGAATGTTTCTGTTGACACTACCAGTCTCACAAAATGTTTTAACAATACTTGAGTATGCAGAACGTGGTGGATAAGAACGTTCTGGAAATCTGTCGAGCTTCACCGTAAATTAAAACCATTTGAATTTTCTCCTGTTCTGAATAACGCATTATGGATCGCTCGTCGATACACTGAGAAATCTAGCAGTGAGTGAACTCTGTGTTGAATAATCAGCAGAGTTTGCTTCCAAAGCGACAAAATTGTTTATTAAAGAACACAAAGTAGAAAATCCAAGTATAAGTGTTACTCGCCCGTACAGAACACAGAACTCTCACCTATTCTTAACAAAAGGTCCGAAAACCTGAGGCACCTACACACATGCCGCCTGGGAGAAAAAAGACAACGCTATTTTGTCAAAGACGCACGCCAGTAGGTGGCAGGACCTTCCGGATTTACACAAAGAGAATCGATGGGAAAGCGTTTCACATCATTCAAAATACAACCATGCAACAATCCAACACTCCCATTTATTTTGAAACGTTCATTATATTTAATTTCTCACGCAAAACGCAAAACTGCTGCTTAGCTAGGGGCTTTGTAAAAATGTCGGCTAATTGTTGCTTTGATTGGACATAGATAATTTCAATTTCTTTACGGTTTAGTACATCACGAACAAAATGAAAACGCACGTCAATATGCTTCGACCGCTTACGATACTCAGTATTATTTGGTATTTTGATAGCCGATTGATTGTCCACGAAGATCGGAATCGTATCGCATGATATACCTAAGTTTTTCAGCATCTGACGCAGCCAGATAGCTTCCTTTGTTCCGTGTGTTAGAGCAATGTACTCAGCTTTCGCTGTTGACAAAGATATTATTGGTTGCCGTTGGCTAGACCAGCAGATTGGCCCGCCATTTAATAAAAATACAAAGCCGCTTCGCGATCTACGTGTCTCTAAACATCCAGCATAGTCTGCATCGGTAAACCCACATATTTCAGTACTCTCACTGTTTCCAAAAATAATGCCGAGATTACGTGTACCGATCAAGTACCTAATAATTCTTTTCACCGCTTGCCAATGATCTTGGGAGAAGGAATTCAGGAATTGACTCGCGTAGTTCACTGCGTACTCTATATGTGGGCGGCACACCCTAGCAGCAAACAGAGGCGAACCAACCGCTTCGCGATAAGATATGCGCTCATTCGTCTCACATGCATTCATTTTCTTGCTTAAATGCAGTCCGGGTTCCGCAGGAACAGTTACTGGATAAGCTTCATTCATGTAGAATTTACTGATGATCTTCTCGATATAATTATATTGGCTAATTTTGATTGTACGATTCGGTCGATCACGCTTGATTTCCATGCCCACGAATTCATTCGCTAAATCTACGGTTATATTGAAAACGCTTTTCAGGTAACGCAGTACCTCATCAATCGCACACTGACTTTCAGAAATAACTAAACCGTCATCTACATAAAGCGCTAAATAAACTTTGCACTGTTTCACCACGCTAATAAAAACGCACTTGTCGCTCAAGATATTCTTGAAGTTGAAGTTTTACAGGAACCCGACAAATTTCTCGTTCCAGCAACGCGGGGACTGCTTTAGACCGTAAAGACTTTTTCGTAATTTGCAGACCAGGCTGCTGTTGTCTTTGCTGGTGTAGCCTTCAGGTAGCTGCAAATAAATCTCCTCTTCTAAACTGCCGTAAAGAAACGCTGTCTTTACATCGAACTTTGCGATTTCAAGATCTTCTTTTGCCGCAATTGCTAACAGTATGCGGATAGATTCGTAGCGAACGACAGGTGCAAAGGTTTCTAAATAATCGATGCCTTCTCGTTGAGAAAAACCTTTTGCTACGAGTCGCGCCTTATACCTGCTACTGTTGTCGGTTGCGTTTCTTTTTATTGCAAAAACCCACTTGCATCCGATTGCGCGCTTGCCTCTAGGCAACTGGACTACACTCCATGTGTGGTTTTCTTCAAGTGCTTTGAATTCTTCTTGCACAGCTTCCTGCCACTTTGCTGCATCTGTGCTGCTCATCGCTTCGGTACAGGTCATTGGTACGGTGTCCGCAATATACGATACAGGAACTCCGTAGCGATCTATACATTCAGTTTAGTTCTATCGCGAAGTCGCCGCTCTTGAGGTTCATCTGGAAGGTCGATTTGCTGCTGCTATTCCCCGAGGAGTCTGTCTTCTCCCACTGCATCAACAGCCCGTTGATCGGGAGCTACGGTATCAACAGGCTGTTGATGATCGGCTTCGTCATCGATGATTTGAATGTCGCGTTCTTCCGGTAGGCCAAATTTAATTTGGTAACGGTAGACACGGTTTCCTTGTTGCTCTGAGTGGCTGGTGTTTCTTTCATTAAAATCTACGTCGCTGCTTACATAGATTTTGCGCGAATCCTTGTCCCAAAGTCTGTAGTTGGTCGACTTGCCATTGTAGCCAACAATAATCAAACTTCTTTCGTTTCTCTTTTGGCATGTTCAGGTACGCATCTGTACCAAATACACGCATGTGTTTTATCTCCGACTTTCGAGAAAACCATTTTTCGAAAGGAGTCATAGTTTCTCTCTGCCTCAAGATGATACTATTCAGTACGTAGCAGGCACTATTGATTGCTTCTGGCCATAGTTCGAGATCTACACCGCTGCTGATAAGCATAGTTCTCGCACTTTCGACGATCGTCCGCATCTCGCGCTCTGCTCTACCATTCTGCTCATGTATGTAGGGAGATGAGAATTCATGAATGATGCCTTGATTTTCCGTACACTTACGGAATTCTTTCGACGTGTACTCGCGATCGTTATCTGAACGCAGCACTTTGATGTTGTTCCCTGTCTGAGTATGCACAAATTTTTCAAAATCTAAGAATTTTTCAAATACTTTCGATTTCCGTCTCAAAAAATACACTTTTCTGAAACTTGTGCTCTCGTCTTTGAACAGCAAAAAATATTTTGAACCTCGAGGGGATTCGACGTTGATTGGTCTACAGACATCGGTGTGAATTTTTTCGCCGGCCTTGAAATTACTCTCGTGTTTTACAGTTTTATACGGCTTACGGGTTTGCTTGCCCATAATGCATGCTTCACACTGAAAATCTTCAATCTTTTTGAGCACTAATTCTTTATCGCTTAACACTGCTGGTATTAAGTACAGCCTGTATATTTATATGTCCCATTCGCTTATGCCAGAGCTTTAGCATGCTGTGCTTGGGTTCGGCAACATTGCACTGCGCGGACATTTCCACATCAAACAACATTTTGAAAAGTCCTCTATGTCGCACGCCGTGAGATGTTAATTTTCCGTTCTTATCGCGCACTTCACAATAATTTTCATAATAATGAAAAGAGAACTTTTTGTCATTAATTGTGGCAATTGAAAATAAATTTCTTCGCAGCTGTGGCACTAGCAGCACGTTTTGTAGTTCTCTTTCGGTAATCTTCCCATTCACTTTTTCACTAATGATGACAGTACCTGTTCCTGTTACGGGCAGAATCTTGTCGTCGGCTATTTTCACATGACGAGCTTCGATCAAGGAATTAAATGAAATGAAGAAATCTTTTTTAAACGTCATGTGCATGCTTGCACTTGAGTCAGATAGCCAAATGTCTTCATCCTTACTGATTGTTTTAGAATGAAACACGCTTACATCACTGATGTATCCAGATTCTACTGATAAAGGTTTTGACTGTACATTACTGACATTCTTGTTTGGACACTCTCGCGCCTAGTGTCCTTTTTCCTTGCAGATGGCACACTTCGTTCTTTTCTTCAATTCTTCAATTTCCTTCTTCTCATCAGGATTTCGCGCTTTACTTGATCGCGTGGCATTACTCTTCATGTGAGCTTGAGCTTTAAACGCTTTGACTTCAAGTGCTAGAGAAGATAAAGTAATATGCTTATCGATCGAAAATTTTTGATTACTTGTGTTTTGGATTTCGGCGCACAGGTTCGACCATTAATACAAATAAAGGTTTATAATTTGCAAAATTGCTATTTGTATTAATGATCGAACCTGTGCGCCGAAATCCAAAACACAAGCTAGAGAAGATAGCTTGTCTTCTACTTCACAAAGGCGCGTATTTTCGTCGAGTATTCTGTTTACCAGCGTCTCCCTCGTTTTTTCTGTCTTGGGAGTGCTTTGCTTTTTTTATTTTGTCATTACTGCTTGTTCGGACGGCTTGTCATCCGCATCTAAGAGCTTCTTGCAGATACCCTCAAAATCTTCAATTCTCCTTCTCCTTCGTTTATGTTAAAGGAGTAAAACTGCTCCCACGCATTATGCTTTGCGTCTTCACTTGCAGTCCCGAATCGCTGTTCGAGATTGTTCCAGACTTCCTTTGGCGTTGTGCAATTAATTAAGTAAGGATGTAGCTTCATATCCACGGAGCCGACTATAATGCTCATTGCCCTTAACGAGCTAGTCCTCCACTTTTTCCAATCGACAGGCTTCGTCGATTTATCTGGTTCTGCTTTCTGGCCATCCACTTAACCTGCAAGATCAGCGGATCCCAAGGCGATGTTCACGCCGAACTTCCACATAGCATAATTTCTCCGTTAAGCTTAACAAACTTAAACTCTTTGTCTTCCATTATAAAGAGTTTGCTATATACCGTACTTGTAGAAGTTCACGAACACTTAGTTACACTTACACACGATGCCCAGCTTGGCCTTGATTTCTACTTAAACAAAACAAACACTGTTCGCGCAGTGGAAGCGTGCTGGGCCCATAACATGTTGAATAATCAACAGAGTTTGCTTCCAAAGCGAGAAAATTGTTTATTAAAGAATACAAAGTAGAAAATCCAAGTATAAATGTTACTCGCCCGTACAGAACACAGAACCCTAACCTATGCTCGACAAAAGGTCCGAAAACCTGAGGCCCCTACACACATGCCGCCTGGGAGAAAAAAGAAAACGCTATTTTGTCAAAGACGCACGCCAATAGGTGGCAGGACCTTCCGGATTTACACAAAGAGAATCGATGGGAAAGCGTTTCACATCATTCAAAATACAACCATGCAAAAATCCAACACTCTGAAATACATATCTCTCTCACTCTGTATGTACACAGAGGAATGATACAATGTGTTTATTTACAAGTTCAAGTTCATGATCGAATTTCTGTTACCGTTGAAATTTGAAATGTCGCTGAAAGTAAGTTCTGCATTAATTAGCAAATGTTAGAGTTCACGGTCATTTCAAGGTCTTGCTATTAAACATGGATGAATGCACAATAATATTTGCTATAACATACAACAACAAAAATGTGTGTATATATGTAAAAAAACACGAGTGATTCGTCTTTTGAAACCATTTCGATTACGTTAGAAACATTTTTTGTATTTTCAGAGGTAGAGGAGATATTTAGGTGTCCTGTTTTAGACGAAACACCCTGTATAACGGAGGATCAATTAAATTTTTGACAGCGAATTGTTATTTTAAATTTTTGGATTAGGCAGGAAGGAAAAATTAGGTAATCTTTCTGTTTTCTAACTTTCAATTTCTTAGTTGACACAATCTGAGAAATAGAAATTTCAAAAGAAATTTTGTCATCTACACTATTAAATTCATCATTGGCGTAATGAGGGATTTCTTCTTTCGATTTTCGCCAATCATACAATGTTTCGCTGTCGTTTTGAACCATGACATTATAATTACTCTGCACATAAATGTACACCTCAATAGAGTTTTCTGAAATTTATTTAAATGTCTGATTCGCTAATAAAAACTCACAGAAAAGTGCATAATTTGCAAGAGAAAATTTATATGCAGAGTGAATTAGCAAAATTTACAGCTTGATTGTTTATATAGTCGTTTAAGGAGCTACAAAAGGCTTTTGAATTTTAAACTATCATTCAATAACTTTCAAAGAGGAAACGTTTTGTGTAATGTTTCAATTTTCTATTTCAACTAGAAGGGTAGTTGTAAGGAAAATTCAAATTGTCGGCTTTTGTTGAATTTCTCCACACGATTGCAAGCAAAAACTCTGAAAGGTTTTAATTCAAAAAGATAACGAAAACATAAAAAAATAAAAAATATTTTCTAAATAAAATGTTGAGACTAGTTATTAACTAGAATCTCACCCGTGTATATTTTATATTCGATTATTCACTGAAAAACTATTTTCGTCCTCGTGTTAAATATCAGTTGTATGTTAGGATTAAATATTTAGACTACATTTATATAAATACCATTTACTGTTAGGGAAAGTAGCAAAGAATACATAACTCATGGTAAGAAAATTGTAAGTCTCAACGGGACTTGACTTCACGTTAAGAATATTAAAATTAGTTCTGTAGACTGTAGACCGATACTTAAATTCTGCAGTAACTATGTTCTTGGAAGTGCAAGAGTTATTATTGCATGTAACTGGTGTAACGTAGATTTACTTCGTTCAATTTTTATTATTTTGGTGTACATAGAAATGTTTTAAATCGTTTAATATACACATTTACTCAATAAGGCAAATACAAAAATTCATAAGTTAAAATTACTTTTTCACGTGTAATATAACAAAATATAGGCTTTTATGTTTCTCGACTACGACGCCTCTTAATAAAAAAATCTGGAAGATTGAACATCAAATTTAATGATAATATGTTAGTTACTATAATTAATATATTTACTTGTACAAACAATGTAATACTATAGCCTAAATCTATATAATCATGTGTATGGGTAGTGTGTCTTTTGAACTTTTTTGTTTAGATGTTTACCCAGGTAGCCAAATCTGGCATGGCAGAAAACCAGCAGAGTCTGCTGGCAAACGCAGGCGGCAGGCTGCCGGTTGATGTTGGCTACAACCTGCCACCAAAGACTGTTACGCCATCTAGCGACGATTTTAGTGACTCTACGATAGAGGGCGCACATATAGAATTATACATATAAATGAGCTGTTTAACACTAGGTTTAAACATTAAACTGCACCAAAGGAGACTATTATATCAAATATTATATAAAATATATTTTATATATTGTTACGAAAATGGCACGATTGGCACACCCGTCATATCCCGTTAATCTGGTCCATGGTTCTAGGGAAATCAGTCCGTTATTGGTCGACGCCTCCGCCAATTTAGTACTTTTTTAGTGACTAAATTTGTTCGCTTTCCTAAATTTGTTGACCTTCTGTTATTGCTCTGCTTTACTCTGCCTCCACGCACCGCTCGGGCGCGGAATTACACCGACGGGGTGGGGGTGGGAGGGATGATACTTCTTCGTATAGTTACAGCGGCGGCGTCTGCCGCCGATTGAGCCGAGCTGGAAAGTGAAATCGGAGAAAAGTTAGAGCGACTTCGACCGGAGGGGGGCGGAAAGTTCATGAGTTCCTAAGTTTCTTTCTGAGTTCCTAAGTTCCCTCCTGGGTTCCTAAGTTCCTTCTGGATTGTTTCTGAGTTCCTAAGTTCCCTCCAGGGTTCCTAAGTTCCTTTGGCGATAGAAGAAGGGAAAAGTAGAAATGAATGATTGTATTTGAATATTGTCATGTTGTCAGCCACCAATTTCCCCAGGTTTTTAAACCGTGGTTTTCCCTGGGACAAGAAAGTTTTCTTGGATGAATACCGAATCGATTTTGGTTTTTCTGGGTCCACGGCTTTCTTTTCTTTTTGTTTCTGTCTACAGAACCACTGGTGTTCTTAGAAGTTGATTGATTTGATTTATGTTGTTAAATATTTCCATGTTGCAAGTTGTTGTTTTTGAGGGGGGAGGGGGGCGGTGTTACGAATATGGCACGATTGGCACTCCCGTTTTATCGTCGTTGCCTGGACGACAATCGCAACAATATCATATAAATTTTATATATATATTTTATATACTATGTAAATTGTATATATCATATAAATTTTATACATGTATATATATTTTATATATCATATAAATTTTATATATATATATATATTTTAAATATTGTCAGTTGGTTGATGAGGTAAGGTGTAAAAAGAATTATTCACGCGTTACGTATCTATATATTTGAATATTATAATGAACATTGTCTATCGACGAGACCGCGTGGGAACTACCCAATAGATCGATATCAACACCAAGTGTCCGCTAGAAGTCGCTGTCCGATCAAGCCTCTATCGATATATATCCTAATATATATCATATAAAACATTCGCTCTTTAGTGCTCTTTAAAGTTTAAACCTAGTGTTAAAGAGCTCACTTATATGTATAATTATATATATGTGCGCCCTTTGTCGTAGAGTCACTAGAATTGTCGCTAGATGGCGTAAAAGTGTGATGGCAGATTTTGATCAACGTCTGACGTCAATCTGCCGACAGTTTGCTTACTGGGTTATATTTATATAATTCGAAACGAACTCGTATCAATATGCATGAATTTGCAAGTGTTCGAACTTTCACATTTTTACAGGCCAATCTCTAAGCGAAAAATCAGAAAACATGTTTTGGCAACTACTATGTGACTCTTTTTAATTATAATTTTTGCTTGCAATTAAATCAAGAAAATAAACGAAAAACTAATAATTTACAGTTTTTTTTATAACTATCCTTATATTTAAGGTAGAGGGTTGAAACTTTGCATAAAATATTTGAATATTGTTCAGGGACATTTATGATTAAATAAAATTGATTGGTCACATGATATTTTTATCTCTATAATTAATTGTGAAGATATTGATGGTAGAAATTTTTATTAGCTCACCCTATACACTTTTGGCCAAAAGTTTGGAACTATTCCCTAATTTTTAGTAAAATTATGTTACATGGCATATTTAATCCATAATTGATGATTTTTAATACAGCCAGCAAAACTGTTTTTTAACACATTTCTCTCTATACCAATTTACCAAATGGTTCCGAACTTTTGGTCGATGATATATTGTATGCATGAATTTTTTGGGTAACTATACCAATCTAGTCATAATACAAAATGTTTGTCTAAAATTTCGATAGTTATGTAAGCATAATCGTCTTGCCGATACGCCTCTGTATTTATTAAACGAACGCATAGTACTGTTCATAATTACACAATGATTTAGAACTACCAGAATGTTGCAAAACTTGCAAATATGATCATTTCACATGGTAAGCCCGTAAGTTTCATTAACATATAAAGATACTTATTTGAAAAATGATTTCTTTTTCAAACGAACATTGCTGTGAAAAATGTTTAGTATTTATCGTACAAGTTTAATTAAAGGATTTTTCTTTTTCCTAGGAAGCATATGTTTTCCCTTGCTTCCGAACTCATTCAAGTTTAACCTTTGAGTGGGCATTTACGGTTTTGTAACATTAACGGATATTTGTAGTATATTTTGCAACAACCAATTATAATATGTTTCGCCGTATCTTATCCAATGCATCACAGATATAAAGTGTGTCCAAAATAAAACAATTCAATTTAAAGATATAATCCCTTTTTATTTTATGTAAGCACCATGATTGACTTACTACTGGCTTCTCGATATTTACAAAAGAAAATATTACTTCAGTAGCGAAATTACATAAAAACTCAATTTTAAGAGGAGCTGAAGGACATTTCATTAATTTCATTAAGAATACGAATTGTTCCGTTATTTGTCTGTTTCATTTTAATTCCTCATTTATTATTTTAAATTTCTATTATAATCACCAAACGAATATTTTTTATTGTATTTTGTTATTATACCTTGTATTTCAAGGTAGGTTGCTCTGAAGGAATTCATACAATTCATGTTGTTTCAAGTGACATCTATGCATTTCCACACATGTTTGGCATCTTTTTCAGTAAAAAGTAATTTATAAATAGCGAAGAGAACGTCTACACACGATATGTGGAAGTCAATAGTAAGTCAAACGTGATGCTAACATAGAACCAGGAATGATCTTAAAAACGATTGAGTATTCGACCTATTAGTAAGGTTTTTTTATTCATTCTCAGTATTGTATGCACAATATGCTGCATGAATTTGTGACTGGTTTTACTGAACATCCTGTATACTCATTAAAGTAAGACAAAGGTATTTTGATTAATATACAAGCAATACAAA
The DNA here is from genome assembly GCA_913789915.3 of Sphecodes monilicornis. Lineage (NCBI taxonomy): Eukaryota > Metazoa > Arthropoda > Insecta > Hymenoptera > Halictidae > Sphecodes > Sphecodes monilicornis. The sequence goes on from OU565292.1 coordinate 4,601,552, forward strand.
CATAATATATTGAAAACCATGTTATGTTAAGAATGAGCCGGTTTTTTTTACATAAAAATTTTATATGAAATTGTAACCATTTTTTTAGCTTGTAAGTTTTTTCGTTCCCTCATGCAGAACTACATACATTTTACAGCGAAGTAAAAGAAAGTGTAAAGATTTCTCCATTTTGAATGAATGTTAATTTTAATAATCATTTCCAAAATGAATATTTTTTAAGGCATTTCTGAGCAGTACATACTCGGACAATCTTTAAGGAACTAAAAAGGTTAAAGAATAGGAATTAGTTATATTATTGCTAATATTTGTAGAGAAATCTGATATGCAAGAAGTATTCGTGCCATGAATTTTACCAGAATGCGCCCACTCAAAGGTGTATAGTATTAAAAACCCGCAAATGATATTTAGTATCTTAAAAACTACTATTTTCTGCGTAAATCTTGTAAGAGAAGGACAGATTTACAATAATATATGTAAAGTATATGTAAAGAGGTAAACAATTAATGTTATGTACGTTACGTTATCGTAGTTACATTGGCGAAGCTCTATATTTTCGAAGAAGATATATCTGCGTTTTATAAACTAGAAGTGTTTGTCGAAAATATATTTTTCATTGCATTATTCTATTGCAGTTACAGTATCTACATATGGTGCTGCATGAAAATTGTCATAAATGTAGTAAAGACAAAAAGAAATTGTGGGCTAAGAAAAATTAATCAATGCTTGTTTACGGTATTGATATCACATATACTTTTTACTAAAGTTGGAAAAGCAATTTGATCGATTTGATTTTTGTAAGAAAATTAATTCTTAATAACATTTACTTAACATTAATTAATAGTGTTTACTTCAGTTAAATCGAATATTTCAGCAATGGTCTGGTTGTACTGGGAGTTTGTGGTAGTTTTAAAATTATGTTATGTAAATTTTGTCGATAAATCATTCCTGTATTTCTAACGCAATGTAAATTCTGAGCAGTAATGTGCCAGTACAGTGGTGAACAAAAGAAAGTTTAAATAGTAATATATAAGATAACGACCACAATTTTCACAAACTGAAATTTTATTTCAAAGCAGAAATGAATTTTTTATAAATATCTACATCTTCTTCAATAATAGAAATGAGTAAACTACAAAAGAGGATAGAAAATGGATAGTTTATTTAAAACAATGAATCAAATAAAGAAACTGGTTGGAGAAAAGTAAGTTTAATTCTACATTTTTGTGATTACAATGTTGATATTCAAACATTTTGTTAGTCTTATTACTTCGTACAACCTCCGTTGATGTCTTGCAATTAACCTGTTGCCGTACGATAATAGTATATTTTGTTTGACGTATTTCCAAAATAATACTTTCTTTGTTGGTACGATCACTTAAAGGAATATGTTCATCTAGAATTGTCCAGAGATTTTTAAATGGGATTAAGACCTGGGGAGTGTTGTAGGCACTCAAGTTTTTAATTTCCTTTTCATCAAAAAAATTAGGTGCCACCTTTGAAGTGTGCTTGGGGTCGATATCTTGCTGGAAGATGAACGATCCGAATCCATTTTATTCTTTCTTCATCTGCGTAATTAAGGATGCTGATGTTAAAGTCTATGTGTTCACAGAAATGAAGACAGGTATCAACAAATGTGTGCTATGTAGTTCGTAATATTATTGGAATGCAACAGACTTTAAACTGACTTTTGTCCGTTGCTCGCGTCGAACAAAATGGATTGTTAACTCATTATGTGAAAACAGACGAAAAAACTAAAGAAGATTGATATCGTAGTATGGCGAAGATGGCCCAGATTAGATGTAGTGTTAAAGTTACTAATACTCGTACATACAGAAATTTCAATTTTAAACTTTCTTTTGTCCGCCACTGTACACAACAAATTTTCCAGAACACTATACATATTTTGTCTTGATCAAGTACATCGAATAGTCCCTTTTTTTCCTGCGCAGCGCTGAAATTGTTCCTGAATATAAGTCCAGGAAGACCGCCCTGCCGTCAATTGATCGTGCAACTTCTCTCTTTCCTGTGGAAGATCTTACTATTCTTTCGTACCCAGCGGCTGTTCCGCTTTTATTCTAGTTCTCTTTTGGTGGCCTATGACGCGAAAAGACTGCGGCATTACTTACATCCGAATAACCTTAACACCACCGACAGAACGACGCCGACCAGTCACGTAGCCAGTTCATTTTCCACCACGAGCAATCATGCGACCGCGACGAATGTGTTCAAAGACGCGTGCGAAGGTACCCGTGACTGTGGAACGAGCCAGGCCGTCGAAACAGACCGAAATCAGACGACCGAGAAGGTACACTGCATCAAACGGAGTATCAGTTTGAGTAGCGAATGCGAATCGACAGGCAAAGAAAAGGCCATGAACAGAAGTGGTTCCTGCAGTTCCGATTTCAGAGCGGATCGGCTTTGTCGCACGCATTCCTATGGCAACAACTGCAACGATGACATTATTCAGACGAAAGAGGATTACGACGCCCTGCTCAGCGAACTCAGTAGTTCCTCGGAAGAGAAGCTGAACTGGGTTAGAATTAATATGATCGACTTCACGCATGTCTTCCCGACCGAGGATCGAAACACGCTGGACGTAAATTATTTGGAGGGTATCGAAAACTTGATCAAACTCGTCGAGATGTTTTTGACTCCCAAGGAGAACGCTGCATAATCATGCTTACCCATAACGTAGACGTCGGTGTTGCATGTTTTATTTCTTTCTCCAATTGGCAACACGAAGTGTTACAAAACTGTATTTTATATTCTGTAATAAAGTTAGATGGTTTATCGTTAGAAAGTCAGTTAGCATCGCGAATAGGTGCTCGTAATCCGTGTTAATATCTATCGTTGCCGTACGATTGAAATTGCAAACGTTTCGCCGGAAGCTCGTTGAATCGTACCTTTTTCCGTGCTCGCTCGAACAGGGGGATGTTTATCGACGTTTTATTGAGCTTCCGCGGATCATTTCCGGTACCTGAAGTTGGCACGACGACGAAACACCCGCGAGCCAAGTGTTAATTGTTTCACACCAGATGTAATGTCTGCGTAACGCTCACGTTCCTTCGATGTACCTCATTTACCGCGGTTTGCGCATTATTGCTTTGACGGCCAGTGTGTTATGTATGCATGACTTCTCGTTTAACACTCTTGTAGCATTTTTTCTTGGCACCGTTTGAGTCCTTTACCATGTGTTTGCAGAGTACCTCAGACTTTCATTGTAAATACTCATCATACGACATTGGAATTAATGATGATGGTTTGACTAGTATCTAAACATCAAGTATATGTATTCCAGTAGTACCGTAACAAGTGTTTGCAGCAACTGGCGGCGGTATGCAAAATGATTTTGCGTGGAAACCGCGGCCGTCAAAGTTTTAACGTCTACACTCACTGGTTTTATTCGAGCGAACATTAACATGCGTTCATGTTTGTTGGCTATCAATGAACTGTTGTAGACGATCAACCGTTCGTACTGTTTCCTATGTGACGTTCGTGCAAGTAACGTTTTATCATCGCATATACCAAACATAAAAATTGTTATGTTAATATAATATGAAAAATAAAAGAGTTATCTAAAACGAAATATTTTTATTGATATCCCCATGAAGATATACAAACATCAGAATTTTGGTTGTACGTACACTTTATTCTCGTACAAGCTGTCAAAAGGAGTGTTGAGACGTGCTTATTATCGTCGGCTCGTATTTTGGTTTGTGTCTACGCTACGGTCGATTTTGGACAAGTGCCATTGTCGAAGGGTTCTTCTAACCTCTTGGAAGAATTTATTGTTTTATGACTCGGGTATGTCTGGAAAGTATCAGTTAACCATGGGAAAGTCAGCCTAGCCGTATCGCTCTCAATGGCACTTGGCGTAGCGTAGGCCCACGCTTAGCGCCAAGGGGGGCCTAAGCCTAAAATATGATTTCCGGTGAAATCACGGAAAAGCGAGTGTTGTCTGTTTGGCGACACTCGTTGCCCTTCTTTTGGGAGGTCATTTGTAGCCTCCACATAATATTATCATTGGCTGGGGCCTCCACTATGTTCCATTTTGTGGAGGGAGTTTTTCATCCCCACGAGCCTTCTTTGCTTCTCGTGCGTCAGTTGTAAGAGAGTTGCGAACTAGAGTCTTAAGGTACAACATCTCTATTATACCGTCTTTCACATTCAGTTTTATTAAAGTTACTTATTTATCCAAAACCCGATTATCTCATTATTTAATTTACCTCTCTTTGAGGCGTGTATCTCAACGGCTCACAAATTACTGTTTGAGCACTGACACGACATATCATTCGGTCCTTCGAGCCGGATAGATATCCTATTTGGATTTTTTGGCATTTTGGTAATCGGATTCGGTAGCTGTAACGACCACTTCCATATTTTGGAGCTTTGTTGGTCTATTTTTTGTGAACTTTCCATGCTATTTGGATCTACGGAACCTGCCACAATGCGCGGACAGTGTATTTTCCCGGAGTTCACGAGGTGAAGACGGACTTTACGCAATTCTACGACGCAGCCGTTGTTGGATGGAGCAGTGGAAGTTGCTTTATACACCAGGACCACGAATATCATCCCCATATTTTGGGACCTTTTGATGTGGCCTGTTCGTTTCAATTATCGATTCATTGGGAATCAAGGAACCTGTCCATCTATTACGGACAGCTATTATCTCGCTTCCGAGACAACTTGGGTCTTTTGGACTACGACGCATCCGCTGGGACCTCATCGTGGGACGAGGAACCCGACGGAATCGTAGCTATTTTATTGTGTACTGCACACAGGTGAGACGTTGACTCATTTCCTATTACTTCCTTTATTTGACTCATTATTGTTTTATTATTTTTTCTTCCGACCCATTTTTTATTATTTTTTCTATTCGACTCTTAATCATATTCCCGTCTCTTACGTATTTCATTTTCATTCTCAATTAAAATGGCAATTTTATTAAAACAATCGATTAGGCAACGAACTGTTATGTTTGGCCAATTTGAACGTATAATTCAATATTGTAACGCCTTTCGACCAGAGATGGATATTTTTGAAATAACTGTTCGTTTAGATCACGCAGTTATAAGATATAAGGATTTCTGTGACTTACAATCACAAATCGAGTCATTAGACGATTCTATGGAACATAAAAATGTACGCTCAGAATTTTCGATACTTTACAATAACTGTATAAATATTATGGAGAACATTGTTTATAATTTTAATAACAATACATGTGAAGTAGCTTCAAATAAATCAAATGTTTTAGTTTCTGAATGTGTCTTACAAACATATTCAGAAGATACATGTAAGGTTCAAGGTAATCAAGAATCACTTGATTCAATTTTATTACTCACACTCTCATATTTTGAGAAATGACGTTGCCTTGAATCAACTTCCTGAAGATTGTAATCAGGTAAATCAGAATATAGAAATACAGACTGAGCTGCAGAGGAATATTGACACTAGCCTTGCTAGTAAGAATAATTTATCATTTCAAATACAAATTTTATATTGCCATTCCGAGAAATTTATAAATGTCGAGACCTCAAATGAAACACTTAAATCTGATTTGATATTTTCATACGATAAGGTAGATACATTAAGGTCTAATCGACTAATTGTTGAAGAAACGAACCATTCAAGTTTCCTGTTGTTAGAGATCCGTAGCAATTTTGATAATAATGTTTGTAATACTTTTTGTGGCCAAAATTATGGTCTTCTCTCTAAAAATCGTGAGTCAATTGATTCTAATATTCAGGGTTCAAATGGTGTTAGGTTTCCATTGCTGCCCACAATTTATGATCGGTCATTGTTACCGAAATTTAAACTTGGCGTTATTTGTTGATCAGTTTATTATTATTATATCGAAAAATTGTTTGATATTATGCCTACGGATTTACAACCCGGAATAGGCAATTTTTTGCATCAATCTTATTATGATGCTGGTCATTTTGAACCATTTATTAGTAAAATGTCGGTATTGATAAGTAAAGACCACGATTACTTAAATAAAAATAATATTTCAAATGTTCCAAATGCTAAGGGACCAATAAGATTGAATAATCTTGATTATTTTCGAAACAATTTTTATTTTATTTGTCTCTGTTTCGAAGAGAAGCCTATTATTATGGCAATTACTTTTGTGAAATTTATACATGTGAAATTTTGGCATCGCAAAAATATTACTTCAGTAGCGAAATTACACAAAAACTCAATTTTAAGAGGAGCTGAAGGAAATTTTATTAATTTCGTTAAGAATACGAATTGTTCCGTTATTTGTCTGCTTCATTTTAATTCCTCATTTATTATTTTAAATTTCTATTATAATGATCAACCGAATATTTTTTATTGTATTTTGTTATTATACCTTGTATTTCAAGGTAGGTTGGTGTCAAGAAATTCATTAAATATCGTTATGAATATTAAAGGATATCGTAATTGGGAAATATCCAATTCACTATTTCATGTGCTAGTCCATTTTATGAAAGTGTTACATATATTTGCGGGATCGGCTAAATAGTACTAAGCGTATGCGCTAGATGGCAAATCAGTGGTTACACATACTTAGTAAACATAAGCAATTTCAAGTGTTTTTCACATATTCATTATTAATAAGTTTATTGTTGATTTTGAAATGGCTAGTTCAAGTATTAGAAATTTTAACTTTAGAGACATGCCAACTAGTAAAGAAGAAGCAATTACTTGGGTTCAGGATTGTGGATTGTTGCGGAAATTTAAGAAATGCCGTACTCATCGGTGCGAAATGAAAATTTATAACAATAAACATGGAATCGGTCGTTTTCGGTGTCCAGTAATTAAAATATACAAAATCACATACAGGATTTCAAAAAGAAGGTACAGTCCAAGATGGTTTGGGGTTAGGTCGTCGTGGCAGGGGAGAAGGCCGTCCCGACCATGGTATAATGTTTCGCATTTTGATTTAGTAAATGTGTTATTATTATGTATGAATTTGTGCTAGCAAATATATCAATTATTATTAACCAATGAATTCCGCGCAATAAGATTTTCATTTTCGGTGTTTTCCCGTTGAAATCTATAAGATTATATTTTAAAAATCTTGAAAAAAAAGAGTTCTCCAAAACGCAGTTAAACCACAACTGTTTATGCTATATATGGATTCTTAAAGAGAAAAAAAGACAAATTCAACGAGGTTGCAGAGAATGCAATCAGCGTCTTCGTTTCGGATTTGATGAATTCTTTTGTTTCTTCTTGCTTTACTCGAGGTGCAATTATTTTTGACAAGAAACAACGAATTTCTTCATTTCAAGTGATTTCTGTACTATGATAATATCCCCACTGAACTCATATGAAACGTCGAAGTTAACTGACTGCTAATGGTTTTATTTTTTTATGAATACTCTACACAAGTAGAAAATTAAATATTTTAATTGTAGTTTACTTGCTGAAACTCAAAAATGTAGGAGAATGCATAATTGCAGGATAATGTGAGTTGCCTTTAGGGCCGTTACGCACTGTCAACTAGTTTATAACTGTTTGAATCGTCTTAGATGTATTTCCTTTTTTAAATTTCTTTCTAATTTTGTACGATAGATGACATATAAACGACAAAAAGACATGTTTAATGCAGTCATAAGGACATTAAATATATAGGTTCTACAATATGAATTAAAACATATGGAATTGCTCGTGGTACTAAATATTTAATGCAATAATCATTATTGTTTGAGTTTTCAAAAATATTGTGTTAACGTGACTGTTTCACTTATCGTGTTGTACAAAATATCGTGTTAAACTACGGGATGCTCTTCAATATTCTTTTGCGAACATGTGTTTCTTTATATACATATATCAGCAGGTGTTCAATAACACTGTCCAATAGCCAAACAACGTTTCGATTTTCACTATGCAATTCTTACAGAGTTTCTTGCGCTGATTCCGAATCTGCCCTTCATTTTTCGCCTAGATGCACAGTTTTTGACAAATTTGATTTTGAAAAAAGAAATCTTTTTCAACTTTAAACAAAAGTGGTGATGTTATTATAAAAGATGTTGAATGGCTCTTTGCAGCAAAAGATTCTGTAGACTTTCCCGCATACAGTGATATCCTGTATTAATACATTATGTATGTTTAAACGTGTTTAAACAATCATTAAAGTAATTATTTTCAAGTTGGTCCTCCTCACCGATTTTGATGTCCTTGAAATATGTTGTCAATAAATAACAATCATACATATAACATTTAAATAAGCTGACATAATTGCGCGCTTAAAGGTCTCGGCACACACAACCGGGCCGGGGGCCCGGAGAGTTTTTTCTATATAGCTCTGGTATAGGGAGTGCTGTGTGCACGCTCCGGAGCCAGTGTGGTTCCAATTCTTTCCTCGCGCGTCCGAAGGGTCATAATTCTTGCCTTTTCGAGCACGCGTTGACAGTTCCATGCTGTGCATGGCTCCAAAAAAAATGTTTTCAGGGGGACTCCACAGCTCCTTAACTAAACTATCGGTAACTCTCCTCTAGAACATCATGGAAATAGGATACTTTTCCGCCCTTTGGTGGAAAAGCGTCACACATTCTGATATTATACCTACATTGCACATGTGTTGCAAAAACGAAAACAGATTGCATTGTCCAACACCTTTGTTAGTATATTTATTCTGCATAAATTGTTTTATGTATTTTTTTCATGTTAGTCTCTTGTTCATAGTATACTTCGTACTAAAAAGCTCTTTTGTAAAAAAAAAAATAATTTATTATAAAAGTCTATTTAATTTCGCTAATGTATAATGTAATTATGTATAGTACTGTATAATATAATAGTAATAATAATAGTAATAATAATGTATATTATAATTATATTTTTATTACTATTATTACTATATACATATACTGTATACTATATACATTATTATTACTATTATTATTATTATATTATACATTATTATACATAGGTACATTATACCTATGTATAATAATGTATAATATAAGAGACCTTTAAGCGGTTGCATCGCCGTTACGCCGCGCCGCACCGTGTCCCGTCGAACGATTGCGCTAGTGGTGAGCACCACTGGCGGCAACTCATGTCGGGCGAAGAGATTTTGCTTTTTGGTTCGATAAATACGTCGACGTTGCAAACTTCTGTTACGTACAGAGAATTCTCTCTGCTTTATTTCAATCAGAGTTTTCTAATCTCTTTCCTGTGAATAGAAAACGTCCTATTCCACCCCTTTGCTTATAGAAACGATGACTATGCTCCAGCTGGATGCAGCCGGCACAAAGCATGATTCAGTGCAGGGACAGTTCCATACGCTCCCCACTTAGATTTCACAGTATATAAACCCTCGAATTTTAACCCTCGGATTCAGTGCTTAAAGTACAAACGGGCTATACACGTCGTTACGCTGAATCTCGTTTTGGAGCTGGTTGTATTTAATGAGATCGGGCCTAGTCACTGTATCGAATCAAGTAACCTTACAGATTCCGCGAGTACGGTATTAATCTATCTTGGCATAATTATTCAACCTCTCCGTGTTCCCCGCATCGCCAGTGTGTCATCCAATAGGCAGTAGTACTTAGGTAACTACACAACATTGTTCATGCACACTCAACTCTTACCGCGACAGTAATAGTTGTAACAGAGCCAGTTTCCTGTAATATACAATTTAGTTCAAGATAATTTTGAGTAACAATTGATTTTTACCCACCATTCAGATCCAGTAGTTCTTAGTTGACCGTTCCCACATGATACAATCTTACCGCTCAGGTTGTATCAGTTAATTTGTAATATTAAAGTTACGAGGCTGTTACTAACATATACAGTGAAGAGCAAAACTGAATCAACACCATTTGAAACAGCATAACTTTTTTTAAATTGGTACAGATGACTTGAGTGTTCTTGAGAAGTTGAAAGGATTATTTTATTACAAGATGAGTACAAAAACTTTGGAAAAAATTGCAATTAGTCGGAACCGATGAAAAAATAGTAAATGTTGACTTTTACGACTTTTTTATCAGGACCTGTATTGAAAATTTAAAAAATTGATAATGTTCACTCAAATAAATTATATATATATTGAAAATTTCATCGATATTGGTTAATTGATTTATGAGTTATAAACGATTGAAAGTGGTAATAATTGCAGTTTTTCACGATTTTCGACTTATAACTGCAATTATTACCACTTTCAATCGTTTATAACTCATAAACCAATTAACCAATACCGATGAAATTTTCAGCATATATATAATTTATTTGAGTGTACATTATCAATTTTTTAAATTTTCAATACAGGCCCTGATAAAAAAGTCGTAAATGTCAACTTTTACTATTTTTTCCGCGGTTCCGACTAATTGCAATTTTTTTCAAAAGTTTTTTACTCATCATGTAATAAAATAATCCTTCCAACTTCTCAAAAACACTCGAGTCATCTGTAATAATTTTAAAAAAGTTATACTGTTTCAAATGGTGCTGATTCAGTTTTGCTCTTCACTGTATGCTAGGAGCTACTTGATCTTGTATCAGGAACCGAAAAACTGTTCTACAACCTATGCGGCTCCCTGATTTCGCATCAGGTTCGTCCGTATCCTATAGCTCCCCGATTTCTCATCGGGTTCGTCTGTTCTTTTATTCAACCTCCTAGCAGTATTCGGAAAAGTCTACGGAGTCTTTTGTTGCAAAGAACAATTCAATATCTTTTATAATAACACCACCATTTTTGTTTAAAGTTGGAAAAGATGTCTTTCTTCAAAATCAAATTTCTCAAAAACTGTGCGTCTAGAGGGAAAATGGAGGACAGATTCGGAATCAGCGCAAGAAACACTGTAAGAATCGCATAGTGAAAAATAGAAACGTCAAAAAAAAGTTTTATTTTGTTGGACTGTGTAGTTGAAACAAATGGTACACGTAATCTATTGAATCCGCCACCTCATTTCAAATGGCTTGTTAAAGGTCCACTTTTAAAAAAAGTACTCTCTTTCAAAGGATATTATAATGAATATCTATGTGAGTCGATGTATATTATATCCAGGTTATCGAATAATTTATTAAAATACTGTAAGACATATCAAGTTAATAGTAAATACAAGGAATCAAATATGCGCAAGAGTATTTCCGCATAGTCGCTATAAATAAAGAGGCATTCATAATAACTTACCATATTTATGACTTTGTTAAGTCAATGTCGATTAAATACAATGTTATTGTACGTCATAGAATATCGTTTATTGTTCCCTCGAAAATAGTAGCGTGTAGTAGAAAATTATCATAAACGAACGGTATCCTCAAATAAACCGAGCAGAAGTACTACATAGTTACAAACAAATTGTAGTATACGAAAGAATATTATCATTGACATAAGCACTGTTTGGAAAATGTTTACAAAAAGAAGCCATGTCCGATTTCGATGATTTTCTATGTTGTCGAGGTCACCATCCCGAATAGCATTTTAAAGGTTTTAGGCGGTGATTGCCATTTATTAAGAAGTTATAAACAATATCTGTCATTACTTAAAAAAAGTATCTAATTTTTAATGAAACTTCTTTACAAAATCTAATAAAATTCATATCGAAAAAAGTTTTTGCGCATTATATACTGTAAGTAGAAGGAATACTATACGCTGAATAAATAAATATGATAAAATGGAAAAATGGAAATAAGAAGGATTAAGGTAATGGGAAAGCTGGCAAAATCAAAGCAGATGTCGAACAAAAATTTAAGAAGCGTACGCATGTATTAACCGTTTCAGGAACCTTAACGAAACAAGTTGGATTTCTTAATGTGGCCAAACAAGCCAATGAACCATTTCGAGGTCAGCTAACGACGCTTGATCAAAACGATCAACCTTTTAATTATAGTGGTTTGATTTCTCAAGATATGTACGTGCATGTTTTTTAAAGAAATCGACGTTTAATTTAATAAACGGTAAATTTGGCGTTACATAATATGATGTCGATACAGTAACTTAACAATTTCCTTAATCTAAGTGGTACATACATTTAATATATGAAAGTATAAATTTATTTTCAACAACAAAGTTATATGACTTTTTAATATTTACCAAACAAAAACAAACATCTAGTTTGCAAGAATTGAAAGACATAAAGAGAAAAATTTGAATCGTTACTACAGTTTTAAGGCATTATTTGCATGATGTATCAATAAGGTAAAACAATACGTTTTGTATATTATTATAAAAGTATAGAATGGAACAAATGATGATATTTAATCCTTTGGGTCCTGATGAGTAGACTACGAATTTTATGAAAAATAAAGATTGTCTACGTCAGCGGTGTGCAGCGTAGGCGCCCCTCACGCGCCTGCTTCTCCTTCCTACTGTCAGTTTGTGTTTCGGAATGTTTTTAATCATTCTTATTAATTCAGAAAAATAAAATTCGTAGCGCAGAAGCTAAGTTCTAAATTGAACAATGTTCGAACTTATACTAAAATAAAGACACACCATTTCCCGGTTAAATAAAACTCTTGCTTCGGCGTAAAAACCTCGGCGGATTACGAGGAAAAGCGTATTAGATTTATTCAATCAGCAGTTACACCGGATTTTTTAGATAATTAACGAGGTTTCAGGGATTCAACGACTTAACAAACTACATACTAAATGGCCATTCTAATTTAAAACTAAGAGAGCTCTCTTACCGTTTATAACCAAAATCTCAACGCGCAGTGGTCCCCACAGTAGAGTTCCACCGGAACTCTCTGGACGATTGCCGGCTTGCCCTTAGGACATTCCTTCGCCGGCAGCACTACGGTGAGCCTTGCGATCCGTCCCAGCTTCGGTGTACACTGCAAAGGAGCTTCAGCGCTTCCAATGCCCTCGACTCTCAAATGTGCAACCGGCCTGGTAGAATCCAAGTCTTGCCGAACCGAGTGCACAAGGACCCAATGTCCAAATCTCTCATTACCCGGGACCACTCGCGGAACACTCCAGGCCAATAATTTATCGCGGAGAAAACCCGTGTCGTCTCGCACATTCCGTCAATCCCTTTTTTTCTTTTCTTTCCAAAACACACTCTCCACTTCGCAACCGTTTCTACCACAACCCCACTTGTCAATCGTGACCAACGTGAATCGCTCGCAAGACTGGCGTATATACCAAAAATGTCTGAGTTCCTTTAAAGGGGAGGTTCCTGAGGCCATTTGAAGCAACATTTTCCTTTGCAAAAATGGCCGTTTCGGCTTTGTTAAGGAGTTATTAACGAAAAACACGGACCAATCAGAGCGCGACCTAGAGGCGTGTTGGCAGAGACGGCCGCGCGCGACAGAAGTCGAGCGATGGTGATACACCGCGGTCGAAAGCAAGGAACAAACAAGAGAAGAAAATTTTTCGAGTCCTATGTCGGATAGTTCAAATTTGAATATGTTGTAGTTTTTAGTAGCCTATGAACGAATCTCGAAGGATTTTTCGAAATCTTGAAAAATGTTGGATTTGCAGACGTGTAAAGAAAAGTGGCAACTTTTCTTCAATAAATTATAACACTAGAACTAACGTACCGAGGAAAATGAGATTTTAGGAGCTTATAGTGAACACAGAAGAATATCTATTGAAAATATTTCGATTTGGAAAAAATGATTTTTTCACCATTTACTTTGACAAAGTTTTAAACAAATGCAATTTTCCTATAGCCGGGACTGTTTTAAAAATTCGAAAGAAAACGAGGTAACAGCTCCAAGTCTCCTCTTTACGGACCTATTTTTTAAAAGGCAGTCGCTTTAAAATTGACGGAATTAGAATTATTTTAAAACCTTGCTTACCTTGGTACTCCTGTAGAGCCTCAGCGAGGTGAAAATGATTCCTGTATTCACAAATTATTCTGCGTGAAACACTGAACCTGCCCACTCGTTAAATTCACAAGAGCATTTTAATTATTCGCTCTATGAAATTATCGAGCAGAAGGGGTCAATGTCCTTTCACTGCACGATCCGGCCCACATTGTTGATTTATTCACGATCACAATAAAACTATTCACATATATCCATTGGGTCCACAAACGTTGAAAGAAATCCACACAAATGATTCACAGAAATCCACATATCACGCACAACTAGTTCACATTTGATGCACGTAAATCGATCATTTCGACTAGCCGGTCCGCGAAAAACTGTCCATGAAATCTGTCTGTCTATGCTGACGATCGTAGGAAGACTAGTTCAGAACAGCTGACGAGGTTAACGGCCTTTCAACAGCACACTGCCGATTTTCATTTCAGCAACTGTTCGATGGAACCGTGTTTTCAAATGGAATGGGAAGAGTAAATGACCGCCCCTCTTCAAATCGGGGGTCATTCAGGTATGCTTCTACCACCGAGCGTGGCCATAAACCAGCGCCTTGTGTCGAAGCTCAACCTTGACGATGGCTCGACTTCTGGTTACCAAATGTGTACAATAGGTCAATAAAATGCTAAAAGTTTTAACGAAGAGTAACGGCTTTTTGGGAATATTGCTACTAGCCTTTCTTACACCGGTATACGGAATACCGGTATTTTGTGCTAATTTGCAATTTCGTGAAACCGGTAGTTGCTAAGGTAAAATACTGGTATTTTCGGCATTAGCTATAAATAATAAATATTTTTTAGGGCATCTACTATTATTTGAAATTTACAAATTAATTTTTCTGTATATAACGACTTTAATAAAGAAAACGAAAAGGAAGAAAAGAAAATAACAAGGTCAAATTTAATTAAGTTCGTCGTCAATTTCCGCAAAAACATTTATAAAAAGATTTATCCCCGAGTGACGCACGCGGGGGATCCGCGTGTCCCAGAGAGGTGTTGTCGTAAGGTAATAAACGAAGAAAGGACCTTGACTTCTTCGTGAAAACGTTTAGCATTTTATTGACCTACTGCACACATTTGGTAAACATAAGTCGCCATCGCCGAGTTCTTTATTTCCGCATCCTTCGTTCAAGTCAAGGGGATACAAGCGTACCTGCCACCGTACCTGGGACGGTTCCATGAAAATTCCATCGATGGCCATAAACGATGGCATATTTTGGAAAACGTGCAGAGCACGTGGGGCATCGTATGAGCCCAATCGCCTTGCTTACGGTTCGCAAATACTGTCTAGCCGCCCGGAAATTTTTTTATATGCAGCTAATTGTAATTTCTTCTCGAGAGACAATTCTTTTTCGATATTAACATCAACATCATCTTCAACGAATTCTTCTGGATAGGTTTGTGTTTGCTTTTTATAAATGTTTTTGCGGAAATTGACGACAAACTTAATTAAATTTGACCTTGTTATTTTCTTTTCTTCCTTTTCGTTTTCTTTATTAAAGTCGTTATATACAGAAAAATTAATTTGTAAATTTCAAATAATAGTAGATGCCCTAAAAAATATTTATTATTTATAGCTAATACCGAAAATACCAGTATTTTACCTTAGCAAATACCGGTTTCACGAAATTGCAAATTAGCACAAAATACCGGTATTCCGTATACCGGTGTAAGAAAGGCTAGTAGCAATATTCCCAAAAAGCCGTTACTCTTCGTTAAAACTTTTAGCATTTTATTGACCTATTGTACACATTTGGTAACCAGAAGTCGAGCCATCGTCAAGGTTGAGCTTCGACACAAGGCGCTGGTTTATGGCCACGCTCGGTGGTAGAAGCATACCTGAATGACCCCCGATTTGAAGAGGGGCGGTCATTTACTCTTCCCATTCCATTTGAAAACACGGTTCCATCGAACAGTTGCTGAAATGAAAATCGGCAGTGTGCTGTTGAAAGGCCGTTAACCTCGTCAGCTGTTCTGAACTAGTCTTCCTACGATCGTCAGCATAGACAGACAGATTTCATGGACAGTTTTTCGCGGACCGGCTAGTCGAAATGATCGATTTACGTGCATCAAATGTGAACTAGTTGTGCGTGATATGTGGATTTCTGTGAATCATTTGTGTGGATTTCTTTCAACGTTTGTGGACCCAATGGATATATGTGAATAGTTTTATTGTGATCGTGAATAAATCAACAATGTGGGCCGGATCGTGTAGTGAAAGGACATTGACCCCTTCTGCTCGATAATTTCATAGAGCGAATAATTAAAATGCTCTTGTGAATTTAACGAGTGGGCAGGTTCAGTGTTTCACGCAGAATAATTTGTGAATACAGGAATCATTTTCACCTCGCTGAGGCTCTACAGGAGTACCAAGGTAAGCAAGGTTTTAAAATAATTCTAATTCCGTCAATTTTAAAGCGACTGCCTTTTAAAAAATAGGTCCGTAAAGAGGAGACTTGGAGCTGTTACCTCGTTTTCTTTCGAATTTTTAAAACAGTCCCGGCTATAGGAAAATTGCATTTGTTTAAAACTTTGTCAAAGTAAATGGTGAAAAAATCATTTTTTCCAAATCGAAATATTTTCAATAGATATTCTTCTGTGTTCACTATAAGCTCCTAAAATCTCATTTTCCTCGGTACGTTAGTTCTAGTGTTATAATTTATTGAAGAAAAGTTGCCACTTTTCTTTACACGTCTGCAAATCCAACATTTTTCAAGATTTCGAAAAATCCTTCGAGATTCGTTCATAGGCTACTAAAAACTACAACATATTCAAATTTGAACTATCCGACATAGGACTCGAAAAATTTTCTTCTCTTGTTTGTTCCTTGCTTTCGACCGCGGTGTATCACCATCGCTCGACTTCTGTCGCGCGCGGCCGTCTCTGCCAACACGCCTCTAGGTCGCGCTCTGATTGGTCCGTGTTTTTCGTTAATAACTCCTTAACAAAGCCGAAACGGCCATTTTTGCAAAGGAAAATGTTGCTTCAAATGGCCTCAGGAACCTCCCCTTTAAAGGAACTCAGACATTTTTGGGACACCCTGTACATCTATACGGTGAGACTATCGTCTTCCATCACGGTGAATGCGATCGACATTACAAACTCGCGAACAGTTTGGGCAGGTGCAGCGTGTTCTTACCTCACCGACCAAGACACCGGGTAACCGGCCCGTGTGTCATAAAACAATCGTCGATCATCTTTTTAACGCGGGAAGTGAGCATATTGGTAATCGGTTCGCCGCGTCTCGGCGCTATGGAAACGGCGAACGGTGGTGGGGGCGGCGTGGTGCACAGTGGGTTATTCGCACCCGAAAGCCGGACATGACGAGATTAAAATTTACTCAACTTTTAATTCCCACAACTTCGTCAAAATTCGTCCAAAATTAAGCAAACGAAAACCATTTTAAAGTTTGGGTAATTGTGCGTAAAAGGTCCCACCTCACCGATTTCGGTGATTTTTTAATATGTTTTCAGGGTGAAGATTCTGAACAACTTTTTCGTATACATGATATCGTCGCTCAGCTTTAGTTTTTGAGATATTTGCGAAAAACTGCAGCTACTACTACATTGAATTTTGCCTATACGTGCACGCTCTTCAAATGTTTGTACAGATATATCACGCGATCGTCGAACGATCTATATACGGCGTGAACTTTTTAAAACATATGAGTATATATTACAATGACACCACACACACCCACACAGTGTTTCATTCATACCTGAAATCTTAAGCTTTTCCTAATAAATGTCATGGGCTGATTGCACTTATTACAATTGAATGTTCCATGAATTACATTTTTTGCAATTACAAAAATCCAGTACTGAGTGCAATCAGCCCATGACATTTATTCGGAAAAAGCATAAGATTTCAGGTATGACGTGTCGATGTAATATGTACTCATTCAAAATTTCCCACGGTTTATTATTAAACTAACTCCACTTCCAGATTAACAACAACTTCAGTTATCTATCCAAACCTAACTCAGGCTAATGTCATTTCAAAAATACTGTGTGGGTGTGTGTTAGTATTGTAAAATTCAACCCACAATGTTTTTTATTTTATTTTTGCATTACGCGAATCCGAAGACGAGAGTGGGTTGGAGTTAGTGAAGAAAAAACAGAATAATTATTAAACTTAATTATATTGTTGTATTGTTGCTTCATCATCATAGGTTTTAAAAAGTTCACGCGGTATATAGAATGTTCGACGATCGCGTCATATATTTGTAGAAAAAGTTGAAGAGCGGTCACATCATGCCGACGCATACGCACAGCATGGACGTGCACGTATAGGGAAAATTCATTGTAGTAGTAGCTGCAGTTTTTCGCAAATATCTCAAAGACTATGGCTGAGCGACGGTTACATGTATAGGAAAAAATTGTTCAGAATGTTGAGTTTTACAACATATTTAAATTTCATCAAAATCGGTGAGGTGGGACCTTTTATGCACAATTACCAAAGTTTGCACTGTCTACTTTTCGATTATTTTAATTACTTCCATCGTAATGGGTATCTAAAAGGTAAAAATGGTTTTAAAGTGGAGTATATCACATTGTCAAAACTTCTCGAAATCTGTTAAGTTTACGGGCTGCAGACAATAGTTCTTGCAATTTTTATCTGTACTATTGAAGAATATGATCGTATGTCTTTAATATAAGTCAAACTTAATTGCAAAGAGATGTTGTTTAACAAAGGTATGAGAATTTAAAGGAACTAATGCATAATAATAACTAATCAAATAAATACTAGCTAATATGGACAAACAAATAATTAAACAAATAATAAATAGGTGATTAAATAAGTCATAAATAATATATGAATCCCAATCGTAACAAAATTTATAACATAGTTAAAACATCAATCGTGCCAACTTACAGATTAATTCGCTATAGCTCAACAAAAAATAGACAGCAGCAGACGTATACAGGTTAATTTTATTCAGGAATAAAAAACATTTGTATTTATAGTATATCAAATCTAATTTATTATTTGTACTATACGGGTGATTCACGAGAAACAGGCCACCTAAATAGCTCCGTTAGGCTTGAAGATAGAACAAAATGCTAGAGAGAAAAGTTGTACTGTTGTTTTTTTTAATGGCACATATATTTTAACTTCATATTTGTTGTAGCTGATGTCAAGACGAGTTCAACGATGTGGTACAGTATAACCATCAAATGACCTTGTACTTATACATAGGTATAGTTTGACTACTCCGTTTGATCTACGGAAATTTAATTTCTGCTTTATCATACATTTTCTAGTTCAAGGTCATTTGAAGGTCATAGTGTACCACATCATTGAACTCGTCTTGACATCAGCTACAACACTATGAAGTTAAAAATATTGTATATGGTGACATTTAAAAAAACACCGATGACCTTCAAAAGACCTTGAAAATGACAACAATCAGAACATTTTTTTATATCACCTTATTTACCTCCTTTAATGTACAACTTTTCTCTCTAACATTTTCTTCTATCTTCAAGCCTAACGGAGCTATTTAGGTGGCCTGTTTCTCGTGAATCACCCGGTATATTTCAAGAATATTTTTACCTATAATGTATGCAATTCATCAACAACTCATCGGTGCCCGTCTCTGTTTGTAAACAAATCCTCCGACGAGTTTCATAGCGTAGCGTCTCGCGGAGGCCCAGCGAAAGCAAACGTACAGGCCTACGTGAAATGCTGCGAGTACCATATCTACTTAACGAAATTAGCTATAAAAATTGAATATGGACGAATATGGATCCAATTTTTTTGCACCGGGATTACAAATCTTTACCAAATCTAATGACACCTGTAAAAGTATCGGGACGTGCCCGAAGTATAACAAAATCGTTAATAAAGCTTTATAATCGGCAAAAAAGTTAGTAAATTATTCTTTTTTTAGATATTAATTTATATACCAGCATAGATGATACCAGCTGGAAAACTGTTCGAAACTGCTGTTTACACCTACCTGAAAAACTTGTACAATGACAAAGTTTACACAATTTCAGTAAAATACTTGAAAATCACGAATAAGCGAACGCTGTTTCAGACAGTGGTTAAGATTGTAAAGCGTGCTATGAAATCTCTTAATTTTTGATGAACTATACTGCCTTGTGAGTGTACAAATTTAAAAAAGGAGACTGATGTATTGTTTCTCAGACATTCACCTACCTTTACCACTAAAAGTTTTATGGCTTACTCAAAATTTTTGAAATTCACTAATGTCCGGTTCTCGAGTGCGAATACCCCACTGTGCAGCGTTTAGCTCCCGGGAGCCAAGTTTGGACATCGCTGGTCTACGTTAACTGTAAGGCTCTGAAGCTCCATAAGCATTTATTTCTGTTCTGAATACTTATAACACAATGAAATATGAAAGTGTTCCACTTTTTTGGAACACATCTTTCATAAAAGTTTTTTCGATGTGTGCTTCTTATAACCGTGTTCAATTCAAGGATAATAACCAAAACAGATAATGGCATAAATGTGTGTAAGTAATAAATGATCCTTATCAGAAAGAAGAGGGATTAGTGGACGAAAACTTGCGAAAAGTATTAAATACATATAATTTACGACATGCGAGATCATGTATCTATTTACAAAATGAAAACAATCTGCATAAGATTCAAGACGTCATTCTGTAAATTTGTTTGCTACTTCCTTTGCAAAATATCAGGAAATAAATTCTTATAATAAAGTATATGTGTAACACACTAAAAAAGACGGAGAGGGTTCAATCTTATTTAACTGTACCAGGACACAAATGTTGGGATGCATGCGTCCCAGTTTTAAATATTAATACGCAAGTTTCAGATTCGATATATACTCACCTCCTCCTTCAGTAGCCTAATACCGATTTCTGAAAGAAACAAGAAGATCCAAATAGGAGAAATTCGGTTCGAAAGGATTAAAGTGACTATTTTAAGTAACTCTTTTAATC
This sequence comes from Sphecodes monilicornis, assembly GCA_913789915.3. Taxonomy (NCBI): domain Eukaryota; kingdom Metazoa; phylum Arthropoda; class Insecta; order Hymenoptera; family Halictidae; genus Sphecodes; species Sphecodes monilicornis. The sequence goes on from OU565292.1 coordinate 4,622,237, forward strand.
GTCTTTATTGAATTATTATCAATGAAAACTACGTATGCACGAAGTTTTGAAAAATATTAATACAGTTTTAATACCCTAAACAAAGTAATAGGCATGCCGTTAAAAGAAACTAATCATAATCCATAATGTTTTAAGAATTATTATTAGATACTGAATTAGAAATGTTATAATTTGTAAAAATATCTTACAATCGCTAATTATTTAAATGTTGATGCGACTACAAATAAACGTAATTAACAAAGAAACATTCTTTGTGTTTCATATTTCAAAAAAGGAGAAAGGTATTTTTTCTTTCCTATATTAATATTTTATTTATGTAAAGTAGACATAAACTTTCTCCTATTTTCTTCACCATTGACAATGTAATCTCCTACGTCCTATAGGCGAATAATTTTTGTAACAGATAGGAAGTTTGTTCGATTACATATTCCTTGCCAAAGGCAGACTGGCTTTTTGGACAGTCGACGTTGACCTCCTTATGTTTTGTGTAGCGTTGTGACAGCTTTAGCTTTTTATTCCTATATCTTGTTGGCAATCATTTCAGTCACAGATATAGGCTCTTTCACATGCGATATATCTAATATGTATTTTGAAATTTTGAACAAATAGTTTCAACTTTAACCCTTTGCGATCGGTGCCGCCACAGTGGCGGCATTTTCAAATTTTCGTAGAAGTCGGCGTCGCCACCCTGGTGGCATGATCTTATTCATGATCGTCTGAATTTGTAAAAAATTGCAATTGCATCTGAAAAATTACAAAAAATTCTGCTTTGTATGTATTATATGTACTATTAAACACAGTAGATTAGCTTCAACATGTTTTTCAATATCCATGTATTTGCTTCAGCTCACTTATCGTTAGGGAAAAATAAGTCCGGAAAGCTAAATTTGCTCCGACTATGTGGTATTCCCATTAGAGAAATTTGCCGAGCGCAAAGGGTTAAAAAATACTACAATTTTTAACTGAACTTTTTCTCTCTGCCTCAGAAAGTTTCCTGCATACGTATGTAATTTGATAATATGAAAAATCCAGATTTCTTAGGGGATTATGTTTTCAGTATTCATTCCTAAAATCGTTTTCCAGCAGAAAAAATTGTTGATCAGCATAATATAGTTTACATTTGTGCAAAATATTCAAATTTTTTTGAACTGTCGAGTTACCAGACTTTACTTACAAGTTCTTTAGAACAGGCAGTTCCAACCAGTAGCTCCGGAGATATTCGAGGCACCTTCCCCGCTTAAGTTCTTCCTCCACTCTTAGACTTCATCGTTATAATGTATAGTAGTGGGAAGCTCCCACCACGAGAGCCAAACGGCGCGCGCAGCACTCACTAACTCTACGGCCGTACGTAGTAGTGGGAAGAGGTTCGATGGTGGGGACCTTGCAGATCTAGGAGGGGAATACGTAGGAATTCCCTGCTTTAGAATATAGATGGCATAATTGACATAATTGAAAATAAATAAAAGATTATTATTTGACATCTCATTTTTGAAAAATATATTTTTTCCGATTTGGCAAGGACTTACAAGAACTTTCAAATGAAATTATTCTTCATTGGTAATGGATGAGGTTCAACAAACGTGTTTCTCATAAAAAATACCAGTACTTATATAACGATGACGAACAGAAAACTTCAGTGAATTAGTTTATTGTAATCAATTATAACTTTTCTCAGTATAATACATACCACCGTAATAAATAAAGATAAAATAAATGTTAATCAGACGCAATATGCTATATGAAAATCTCGAGTACATTTTAAATACAACATCTACCCCAGACAATACGTGCAAAAAACAATCCATTTTTAACACTTTTTATTTACGTCCATTTATATATTTACAAACTCGGAAAAACAGATCTGAAACTTTCGAATGTAGAATAGAATACTTTTAAACTCGTTTTATGAAATTCGTTGCAACAGTCTTCATAAATGAAATACACATATTCTTCGAATGCAACATCTCCAGCCAACGTTTTTGTTGCTTCTATCAATTAGGATCATGTGGACTTACAGCGCAATCGAGAAGACAGAGCAAAACTTAACATTGTGCTGTCGCAAGGATAAAAAATTCGAATCATTTGAACAACGCAAAACGTTTCGTTGCACTACGAATTAATATGCAATCACTTCTCGCTCGCGTTGTTCCTTTATGCCCTGAATTATGTAACTTTTATTCTTTACTACTACTACTACTACTTTTAGTTTACGTATGCATTCTAAATTGTTGAAATTTGGCATAGGTTAGGTTTAATTTTGTACAATTATTAGAATGTAGGTGGATGTAGTTAAATTAAACTTGATTAAATATTCACACAAATTTAGGTATAGTTTATTATAGTAGTATTGTAAATGAAAATGGCATTTTAAACTAGTTTCAGGACATAAAGGAATAATATGTATGCAGTTACATAAGCGCTTTTATAATGGACTCCACAACGACCGTCGTAACGTTCGATCAGTTCGATGTTGTTGTAATGGTTAAGTCAAATGACAAGTGTTACAGCGTTCATACAACAATCAACACGGCCGTTGTTACATTTTTTATATTTACATAATATGGGTGTGGCCATACACACAAACGTTGAGTCGTGTCTACTTTTCGGAAGTTTTAATCTTTTCATTACTGATAATGACTGTATCGCTCGTTCCAATGCATACAGTTAACAATGAATAAATAATAGATAAGAAATACCTTCATTATTTTTGAAACTTTCAAATTTTCATTTCTTGATTCATGTAACAGATTGTCAGACGTCTATCGATTGTTTCACATTTTTACGTGAGGACTGTAATTGTTTATTTATATTTTTGACATAACAGTTTGATGGAAGCGATAATTTATTTTTCAACACGATTACAGTCTCGTTTCTTCGAAGTAAGATGCAATCAATATTCTTTTATTCTGCATAGGATATATAGATTTAGGCAACTCCCTTATAATGCGGTGTTCCTGTATAAAAATGGCTTCGTTTCAACATAGAGAGAAGCAAAAAAAAATCGAAATGAACTATATAATAATACAAAATTGATCAAGATATTCAAGATCTCTTAATAATTAAGGGAAAACAGCAGCTTTCTTGCCTATAGCAACGAACGAATGAAAAGTATTTTGTTTTAAATCTTATTTTAAATAAAACGAACCCAACCTTGCTGCGTATTATATAAAAATATATTTGACAAAAAAGAAAAATGTCAATGTATTACTTAACTTTAATCATTAATACGTTTTACTCTTAACAATTATTAGTATATTTAATGAAAACAAAATAGCGTAAAACAATGTTCACTAATACTTGAAATCCAACTCTGTTATTTCCGTTAGTTCTTAGTTTCGTGTAACACGAGTTCATATAACATGATGATATACAGAGACATAAACTCCGTGTTATGAGAAAATCACCTGCACAAAAAATTGCTATTTCTACACCATCCAACTTCATTGTACAGGCACCTATTATTTATTCATTTGTAAGGGAAGTTTTCTAGTTGGGGATGACAAAATCAACGTTCCTGTAATAGCGGCCACAATCTTCAACAAAAACGATGTTCATAGTAACGTCCATTATTTCAATGCTTACGCTACCGTCTTCTAACAAGAAAGTCAGACGTTAAATTCGTTTTGGAACAATAACCTTTGGAAACACTGATGCTAGAAACAACCAAAACTGGTTGTTTTCTCCTATCCTCCTTTTCCCCTTCCACTATCCCATTCCACTACCATGAGCCAGTGATGAGATATTGTGTGGTTTTTTCGCGCATGCGCGTCCAAGACAGTAACGTATCTATATTGAGGCGAAAGTAGGGGGAAAGTGCCAGAAGAGTCGAAAACATTACGACGATACGAGTGAGCTGCGAATTTGAGGTAAGTTATTATTAACACACATTTTACACATTCATTTTTCAAAATCAATACATAACAAATTTTACTAAATCCTGCGGGATGACCAAGGTAACCCATTTTAATCTAATTTTCTACTTTACTGATGCTAAAATCTCGCGCATGCGCGAAAAAACCACACTATATCTCATCACTGCCATGAGCACACTAGAACGTCCCCCACTAAGGCCGTAGGCCGGTCACGTGACGTGCCGCGCAACGTGTCACATATTACTCTGGTCATCAGAGAGGTGGTAAACTGTATTCCCCTCGATTTAACCAATATGGCGACATTGTTTGGAAGTTATAACACTCGATGACGCTATAAGACCCCTAGGAAAAGATGTAAGTTTTGTTCGCCTGAAAAGTTTAAAATCAATCAGGAAAATGGCAATGAAGCTCGCCATAAACATCTTCGAAAACAAATTTAAGTAATTTATTTTTATAATTGTTTCCTAATTCAATCGAAAAACCACAGTCAGTAACAAATATATTATTTAAAATATTTAACAAATTGGCCAAACGAAATTTCACCTGTAACATCATGGTTGTGAATAATGAACATAAGCTTGATTAATTTCAAGACGCTACAAGTAACTTAACTCAAGCTTGAAAAATAATGAATGCATTCTTATATCATCATCATTAAACTAACGGTACGTATACATTAGCATTTTCTGTTCCGTTGCCAGTTATTTTATTGACATACAGTGGCAGACGAAAGAAAGTTTAAAATTGGAATTTTTGTATATAAGTATCAATAATTTTAGGAGTAGATGGTTTTCAATTGTTCATAACATTCATCTAATGTGGGGCTTCCTTGCCAGATTATAGGATTATACTATTACAGGATAGATTATAGAATCATACTTCTTTTGTTTGTTCATCTGTTTCCACATAATGCGTTAACAATACATTTTGTTCGACACGTGCAGCGGACAAAAGTAAAGACTTTTGAATTATAATGGTATTAACAACTTCATAATACACATTTGTCGATGTTTCTTTTCATTTCTGTGTGTATTTTGGTTTGTATCATTTCTGTGAGTATTTTCTGCAGGAAAAGAAATTTCAAAATTCGAGTGCCCACCACAATTCCCAGACCTCAATTCTGTTGAAGATCTCTGGACATGTTTAAATAAGCATATTCCTTTATGTGCCCTTACTAACAAAGAAAGTATTATTTAGTAGACACTTCAAACAAAATGCACTATACGTATACGGATATTACGCCTTTCTTTTAAAATGAAATAGAATTCTATTCTTTTGTAAACAATATTTAAGCATTAAAGTAAATGTAGACATACAATAAATATAAATTTTCTTCCCTCCTTTGCGAAATTATTGCAGACAAAGAAGTATTAATTGTTGTATCCACGGAGATAATCGTACGAGGAGGTTATAAGCTGTAATAGACATCAACGAAGGTTGTACAAAGCAATAACATTAACAAAATGGTTGAATATCGAAATTGTAATTACAAATATGTAGAATTAAACTTACTTTTGTCCACTCAGTTTCTTAAGTTTCTTTACATGTTTCATTGTTTTAAATAAACTATCCATTTTCTATCCCGTTTCTAGTTTCCTCGCTTCCATTATTTAATAAGATGTAGATATTTTCAAAATTCATCGATGCTTTGATATAAAATTTCAGTTTTCTGAAACTACGAGAGGTTTCGTATACATTAATATTTAAACTTTCTTTTGACAGCAACTGTATTTTAAAAAAAACCAAAAAGTCGAAAATGCATAGCGAACATTGAGACTATTTATCTGGGTAATTCTGAATTTTCTGGATGAATGACACTCGTTACTCTTCTTGGGAGATCGAATTTTATATGTCCAAGGATGATTGTTTCAAAACTAATTTAACATCTGGCGAAATTCCATGTAAGGAGGAGAAGTCGGAACAAAGGGCGCGATACTGGTATAAAATAGAATATTAGTACATTAGAATAGGGTATTGCGCGATTACGAAGCGAGTTTCGAGTTCCATTTTAAAACAATTGGCACGAATCAGCGAATTAACAGCGTGGATCGTTCATTTTTATCTTCGCGTTACATCGCAGAGTTTGTGTGTGTGTGTGTGTGTCGCAAATGTGGCTAGGCTAACTTGTGCCCTCACATTTCTGTCATAATTATTTATGCGTAACATTAGCGTGATAATTATATTATGGTTGATCGGTAATCTCGTCGGCAAATATTACTTTCTTTACTGTTTTACAGTTGTTGTGTTGTTGTTTGTAGGGCGACGTTATTTATATAGGTATTCATAGTGACTCACAGTAATATCCGGACACTCATAAAAAGAGGATAACTTTCTTAAAATTAATATTTAAGACCATACGACTTGGATTTTTTTGTAAGAAGTTAGAACACATAGTTCACAACATGACGTGAAAAAAAACTTTGTAGTTCATTGCAATGTAACCGATTTTGAAGAAATTTTCAGAATATAGAACAAAGTCCAAGTCGTATGGTCCAACCATTAAAAAAATTATCGTCTTTTTAAGTGTCCAAATATTTGTTTGAGTTACTCTCTGTATACGTGTGCTTTCTCTATGTGCTTTCTGTGTATAATATATAAATACAACACGCATTCATTATGTACAGGCTCCATCAGTGCTTTCTGTTTCACTTTCATTCTCACTCTTACTTGTTCATATACATTGTCTTATGTATCCTCCCTTTAGTTTCCTCTTCATCGCGATCAACACGATGCTCGGAGAAAGTCCAGACTGCACGTTTGTTTCGCGGTTTATTTGTCTACGCGAATAAAGCTTGCGGGAGGAACTGCCAAGCTTCTGCCAAATCCGTTGAAGAAAAGCTCTCTCTCTCCCTCTTTCTCTCGGCTTGATTCGAAGTAACTCTTTCCCCGGGATTATTCTTAATTGCATCGCGTTTACAAAACGTCCGCGATAATACGACACTGTGATGAAAATAGCAGAGACTTGAATAAGTTTCTGCCGTTTAGTAATAGATGTCGGAACTAATAACACACTAGGGCTGTTACTTTCCTTCCAAGGTGGAAGATGTCGAAGCTTCGAATTTCGAAGCTTCGATTCGTTCCCAGTTAACGGATAAAATAACCGATAAACAGAGGGGATTTTTATTTATCAAAAATCGTGACATGGTATGAAACTCATAAGTTACAATTTCATACGTTTCAAAGACTTTGAAATTTCGTGCACTTCTAAGACTTCGAAACTTCGAAGTTCCCTTCGTTCCTTCGAATCCTTCGAAGCTTCGAAGAGTCGAAAAAGTAACAGCCCTAGTTGTATATGATTTGAGATACTATAGCATGTATGCGATAGTATTATTGACTCATCTGAGTCTAGCATGAACATCAAATCTTTTCTTCATTATATTGAAAATGTCGAATTTGTGCTAACAAAACAGCATTTGCGGGAGATGTTGCTGCATTCTTTCATTTCAAAGAAAAATTTCAGCTGAAAGTCATCATATGCTTGTAATAGTTTATGGTGACAATGCGTCATCTAAAAGAAACTGTAGAATTGGTTTCAGCGATTTAAAAATTATGATTTCGATGTGAAAGACAAGAATCGCTGTGGGGTACCAAAGAGGATCTAATAGACGAAGAATTGGAAATACCAACGTCATTTCATTCTACAAAGATACCCGGTTTCCTGTTTTTTACCCAATATACTACCCAAACTCATGATTTCATCCTTGACTCATTCTCAAACTCTGCCCGATCCTCGACCTCTGTCCTTGCCGCATCATATTCGAACCTTTGCTTGGCCACGTCACCTTCAAAACTCTGACCTTATCATTCTAGCTATTACAATTCCTAAAACCCCCGCCATTCAAGTTAGAACTCATAAATACCCCGTTTTTCTTCAACAGGGTAGATTCTCAGATTATCTGTTCTCCAGAGCACACACTCATTTCGTTCGACTGTTGTAGTCTACTGTATATTCCGCTAACGTACAATATATTGTCAACGTGTTTCCGGTTAAGATCCGTTGTATCTTACGAATAAAATACTAATTAACGGAATACAACAACTCGACGATAATCCATGTCAGACACCTAAAGAATTGTCGCAAACCATCGCTGCTAATTATTATCGAGGACAATTAGTTAATTTAAGTCAAGCATTGAAAGAAATTTTTCCGCACAACAATGCTAGACTACGTGCTGCGAAACCAGTCAAGGAAACATTGGAACTACTTACTTGGGTGAGATGTGCTACCACACCCGCCATATTCACCAGTATTGTTCCATCAGATTAGCATTTGTTCCGATTAATGTAGCATTGCCTTTCTCAGTAGTAAAACTGGCTTTCATGGGAAATCCGTCAATTTCAAAGTCGTTCGTTTCACTTCATTAGTAATGTCATATTTTAAATTATTCGAGTGTTGAGTTTACAAACATAAACAAAACCTTAACTTTAGCTAAAAAATTATAAACATTTAAATGCGGGATGCAGAGTATTTATATTGTTAAAGTCGCAGCGATATTGATATGCAATTTAAGTAATTAATTTATTTATAATTTGTTACATAAAATATATGTATAAGAAAGTAACTTTTAACCCATTCTGTATTTGGTGGTAATTATTATCGTATCCTATCTCGCACTATGTACTTTACTGTTTATTCCGCTAACGTACAATATATTGTCAACGTGTTTCCGGTTAAGATCCGTTCTTTCTTACGAATAAAATACTAATTAATGGAATACAACAACTCGACGATAATCCATGTCAGACACCTAAAGAATTGTCGCAAACCATCGCTGCTAATTATTATCGAGGACAATTAGTTAATTTAAGTCAAGCATTGAAAGAAATTTTTCCGCACAACAATGCTAGACTACGTGCTGCGAAACCAGTCAAGGAAACATTGGAACTACTTACTTGGGTGAGATGTGCTACCACACTCGCCATATTCACCAGTATTGTTCCATCAGATTAGCATTTGTTCCGATTAATGTAGCATTGCCTTTCTCAGTAGTAAAACTGGCTCGATCATTGGTTTACGACCGAATTTCTTCTATCGCGGAATCCACTTATTACATGAAAAGTGAGAAAAAGTTTTAGGTAAACATGGAAAATACTTTGAGTATAATATTCTGTATTTTTCCATAGAAACAAAGAATTTTTATTTGTTAAAACAACGACAGAAACTTATCCAAGTATGCTACTTAATAACTCGACGAGAAATTCCTTCAATGATTAACACATTAATTGCCATGTTGGTCACATGGATTCCGGAATTGGACTATGAATTCGTATCCAAAATAAAAATTTTCTAAATCAATTGTACATAACAGAGGTCGATGAGAATATATTTCGTTTCATAACTTGAACACATTAGACACGACGAGGTTAAACGCGGAGTGCGCTAAAACAACATAAGTATTTACCGACTTCGGTGTGTAGTAATTTTCTGAACTTCTCTTTACACATTTCAACACTTTTACATTAAAATAAAAGATTTAACGTGTTAACATATTTTCATTCAAAGAATTCGAATAATATTATATGAATAAATATTTTAATAGTTAATGGTTTAAATAAGAGATAAACAAATGAGCCATTAAAGTGGCGTACCGTAGCTCGAAAATGATATAGTGATATCCCTAAATTCTTCTAATGTTTTCACAGTTTTACATTTCATTTACTCATTTTTGCCATAATTGCATAAAATCCACAGCCTTGTCATACATGTGTGACACAATTCTTTTTACTTTTAGAACTTAAAAATATCTTATAATACTTTTACATATACCAAATTTTATTGGGATTTTTAGAACCTGAAAGAATATGAAGGAGTGATCACAGTGATAAACTTTAACTCAGTTTCGGTTTCATCCGCAAAATTATTTTCATCTTGTAAGATTTCTTAGAGTGGAGCAGTTAACGTGTTAAGAAACAAATAAATGATATTATGAATATTACCATGCTAGTTAGTATACTCGTGTTTTCATGTTCAAATGCTGTTAAAACAATAAATTGGGAAAAAGATTGATAGCGATAAACATAGGTGTTTTTAAAAGCATTTTAGGTATTCTTACAGTTAGTTTAGGCTAGGGTTGTTAGAATAGAAGGTTTTCATCTTCTATGCAACAAATAAATGTATATTCAGTCAGAAAGTATTTAACAAATATTTTCTTTCAAATTCTCCAAGATTTGCGAGTAGCTCATGTAAGTGTTTGATTTCAAATATTTTCATTATTAAAAGTCTGAAACTACTAAATCTGTCAATTTTGGTAGCCAATAATAATCTTAACAACATGATTTCCATATTATATATTAATTCACAATTTTATAGTATTTTCTTGATGGCCTAATTTTCTTTAAACGTAACAAAATTTTCACAAGTTACATTCTCCATCAATTATTTATAGAAATTACTTTAAATGCCAGATTCAAATAACGAAACTGGATGAAATTCAAGAAAGATCAAAGTTACATCGAAGATTTCTGCAAATATTTGTGATGGAATTATTTCCATAAATAACATACTCACTTATTATTATATTTAATGCTGTTTAATAATTCGTATGCGTTACTTGTACGTAATATTTCATGAGTTGCATTTACTAAGTACTTAATAGATAAAACGCGATCGGCGAAACCATCTAGAACCGACGGTTCGAGAAATTGTATAATGTAGTTTTTCGCACACTGTGTATATTAATAAATAAAAATATACCTTAGAAGTTGACCGTTTATAGGTATTGATAGTTTTGCAAGAATACGTTATTTGATAAAAGATAATGTATTTTTTTATGACAAGTAAAATATGTATAAAAGCTTTACTCAAAATTAATAAAAATATTATTCAAAAAAATGCAATTAAAAAAAATTCATATGGTTCCCACGTAAAATCAATGAATGAAATATTTAAAATAAACTATTTTCTTAATTATGGGTTCAAAGGTTTTAAGTACATTGGTGTCCAAGCAAATTTGTATATTATACGTTAAAAAGGTATTTGCCAAATCAATCGAGTTAAGCAATTCAAACTGTGTTAACAACATTCTGTACGAACCATCGTTATAAAATAAATCGGATTGAACAAATACGGCTTCGTAAATCATCTTTCTAAAAGTATGACTGTTTTTCCAGGGAAAGTAAGCAAGACTTGTTTCCATATTTTGCAGAGTACTGTTTCGTCTCTTTATACTATAGTTTTCGGATCACATATGGACATTTTTTTCAATTATATTATTCCTTCATTTTTAAGTTAAAACAATAACACATCTCTGTTTATTACAGTTTTAACGTGCAAAAAATTAGCAAAACTTGCTATACTATAAATGTAATAACGCAAAAAATGAAATATTGTTATTAGAATTAATAAAAATTCCCTAATCCAGTTTATAATATGCGCGTAAGGTATAATACAATGACATAACAACTTTTATATAATTAATATGGTTGTTACAATTTCTTTCGGTATGAATTAGGTTTATTCGTGACAATATATCAAATACCTGATTACTTAAAGATGCATTAGAGCGTTAAATCATATAAAATAGTGATGTACTTCCAAATTAACCCTTTGTATCTTTATTTTCATTATCTTTATTCTAGATATCTATCAATATCGTTTAAATTACATACAGATGGAGTGTAAATCTTTTATTCAGTTTTTTAAAATCTGGATACAATAATTGCTAAATGAGATCTAAGCAGAATCAAGCCATAGCAATACTATTGCATTACTATTCTCCAATGCTTTCAATGTATAATTTGTTGCAGGATACTTAAACACAATTTTTAATGCTTCATTTAAAGGAAGGTTATTATCTAAACTTCGTTATTTACTTAATTAGGAGTTAATATAAAATAGTAGGTTTTTAATTAAAAATCGTATAAATCTATTGTGTATTTGAACATATGTATTTATTTAAGGAAAAGCAAAATAAAGTAGTGGACATAACTTGAAAATTATTATCAATATATAACACATTGATATACGTGTATATGTAAGTTGAGAGGCCACAGTCCGTGTAGAATTCTAAACAAATTTTAATATTGAATTTTGAATTTTTCTATATTAATTATTAATTGTCTATTGTCGACATATTCGAATACAACTGATTTACAATATATTATTAAAGATACAACGAAATAATTACGAAGTAATTATATCTCAAATAAATAAGATTTAAATTAATCGTATATTTACGTATATATCATGCCAAATATTTTATCTTGTTAAGATGAAATCTATTTACATACATATACAGAAATCTGTTTATTAAAGTATTGCATTAAATATTTTAATTCAACACAAATTGACTTTTCAAATTTTTATTTCAGAGATTATAGGATTCTGAATTGGATAAGTGAACAATATACGTAAGAGGATTGTTATTTTTGCACCTATTATATTTGGTTTTTTATCTTCATGTGCTGTAAAAACGTTGCAAAATATTACAGAACTAATGTAAATCGCAAATAGCTGAAAAGGTGAATCTAGTTTATGCCATAGCTGCACCACTGTTGCAATGCATATTATACTTTTCTCGCACGAGAGAAAAGAAGAAATTCAATACTTCATTAGCAGAACTGTACATGTACGTAATGAACAAGTAATTAAATACGACGGCGAGTTGTAATTGAAAAGTAAAGAGCTGCTTGTTTCATCACGCAGTTATTTAACATCGTGACTCGACTAGTTATTAGGATCCGTTATTAAAACACAAAAGGTTAAACAGTAACAACTCGAATCAATTGACCGTTTGTTCGTTAAAACGAGGATGTAGCCACTTCTCAGCTGTTGACTGGAATATTTCTCAAACAGTTGTCCGTGACAAGTCTTTTTTTCTATTAATTTAGGTCCCTTCAAGAGTAAGTTGTCGTTTATCATCATTTAGAAAGGAATATATGTGCAAGCGTAATTACACGTAATTTATACGATTACAGATTTAACGCATATTACGTCTTCGTGGATTGAGTTTTAGCTTCGCTTTTTCATATCTAAATACACTTGATCGTTTCTTTAACAAAAGTAACACGTACGTGTTAATAAAGTAAAGTAAGGTATCAGTCCGTGATTTTAGTTTTTCTTTTACTTTTTCATATCGCATTATTTCATCGTTCTTGGTAATTAAAAATAATAGATAAATAACTAGAGATAAATGGTAGGCTACAGTTATAATATTAGGTTGTCTTATGTAGATTCTAGTTTGTTTTAACTGTGAATTTTGTAAAAATGAACAAAAATTTTAACTTTAACGAGTTGATCATTTATTACTTCATATAATTCTTTTATAACCAAATAATTGACATTACGATCGTTAAACGGCCGTATTCCAACCAGTGTCAAATTCGGGTCCCATGAAAACCACCGACACAGGTATCACCGACAATATTTCACCGACTCCAGATTTGACCGACAATGACTTTGACCGACAACGATTTTGACCGCCAACGACCCTTAGTCGACGAGAGTATTATCCAGTAGTAACATCGTGTGACAACAACAACAACGTTAGCCAACTGCCTCTAACTTTATATAGTGTAATAATTATATTTTTATACAAAAGTAAAAGTGTCAGTGCAGAATAGTTAGGTCTGGGTACATCAAGAAAAAATTACATAATCAATGAGGTAGTACGTGTGCTGGTTAAAATCGTTGTCGATCAAAGTCGTTGTCGGTCAAAGTCGTTGTCGGTCAAAGTCGTTGTCGGCCAAAGTCGTTGTCGGCCAAAGTCGTTGTCGGCCAAAGTCGTTGTCGGTGATTTTCATGGGAAATCCGTCAATTTCAAAGTCGTTCACTTCACTTCATTAGTAATGTCATATTTTAAATTATTCGAATGTTGAGTTTGCAAACATAAACAAAACCTTAACTTTAGCTAAAAAATTATAAACATTTAAATGCGGGATGCAGAGTATTTATATTGTTAAAGTCGCAGCGATATTGATCTGCAATTTAAGTAATTAAGTATGGACTTGTGCATTATTAACTTATTGACTTGAACTATATTTTTGAAAAAGAAAATAATATAAAACGATTGTTACATAAAATATATGTATAAGAAAGTAACTTTTAACCCATTCTGTATTTGGTGTCTACAAGTTATACAATATTATGCATTATTAACAAAAATATTTTAGTTAAAAATGTACTCAATTCTTTCTTTGTTGAAACTGTTCTGTAGTAGATGAAAAAGAAGCAAACTCATAGTAATTTTATTTTTTTCTTATAATTTTACAATTCTTATTAATTTATGATTATTCTATACTTTTTGTAGCACTTCCAGTTACTTACAATGCAAAAAAGCATTGACAGGCGAAGATGACGTATAACTTATGCAGCGGCCTAACATAATCGACCGGGAAATAATTCATTTTCTTCCCTTCTGTAAACCGTGAACGCTGTAAGTTATAAGTGATCAAATATTAGTAAGCGACAACGTGTTTACGCGTTTGAAGCACGCGTGCAGTATGCATCCGCCGTCGGTGAACCGTGATTACTGTAATACAAGAAACATTGAATTAGGACTTAAATTTGCGCGATTTATGCGGTTTCCTTGTACCCCGACGCCGCGCCGCGACGCTGCTTGTTAGAGACCGCAAGCATATCGTGACCGCTAATTGACGGATGACAAATTGAGCATTAAGTACGGGTTTTATGAATTTTTCGTTCTGTTACGATTCTACTTGATACATTGTATGTTAGACCGCGCAGCTGTCGGCCGTGGAAGCTTACCACGGACCGTAATGTGTATCGCTTTAATTAAATTCGCCATCGGCACTATTCAACGTTGAACGAGTCAATTGAAGCGGACACAATAAGCCCATTCAATGCCGCATCGTTTCTTTAATTCCTCGTTCGGCTATTATTCAGGAAGTTAATTTCGTCGATAATACTTCCACGTGTAACATCGATATATCAACGAGGAGGATGCATGATCATACACTTTGGAACAAGAAGATAGCACACAGTAAGATTTACATGATTTTAATTTATCTTTTGTTTCTATACACTATTTCAGGATACGTTTAATAGTATATATAAGTAAAATCAAATGGGATTTTACCAAGCTGTTTAGTTTCGTTTGATAGTTATTTGACAAAAATGACATTTTTGGAGCTTACTTACCCAACTTTTCGGAGCTGTCGCAATTCGGTAGCATATTGAATATTACTCTAAAGCATACAATTTTCAATCGTGAATAATCTTACTCAACGATCATCTGAATATTCGTTAACTTGTTAAAAAATATTTTATATTTTTGTTAATATTTTCTGCAAATCTAAAATTGTTAAAAGTTTAAAAATTTTTATTTATATGTGTATTTACGCTCACCTAAGTAACTTGTAGAACAAAAGTATAGTTTTCAAAATGTTTTGTTTTCTGCATATTAACCAAAGTTAACGTATCAGCATAATTAATTTAAATTTTAATACGGATGGTATTATTTCCCAATGCGAAAATATTAAGAAATGTTTAAACAATCGCGGCACGATAGTGTTGCTGTGAATATGTGTACGTTTACGCTGATATTTTTATATTAAAAATTACACATATTTGAATGCAGCGTCGCAAGTCACGAATAAAGATCATTGAACTTCGACGGAAACGTTTCAATACTAACATCGTCTAATTAAGGGATGGGCATTTTTGTCTCAATTGAGACAAAACCGTCCCCACCATAGTCCCCCCCCCCCGTTCTCACTGTCCCCCACCAGCATCCGCTGTTACTGTCGAGGTCGTTTCGCTCGTCGCGTACAGTGCGCAGGCCTCGCGCATTGAAGAGAGGTTAGTGGGAGAAGCAGGCGTTTGAGGGGCCCCTACCGTGCCTATCACGGGTCTAACTTATCCGATTTGTGTCGTGTTTAGACTTGTTGGCAGAATTATGAATTGTAACAAGCATTTTTTTGTTATGAATAAGCGATGGTGAAACGCTTACATTGGTGTCCCCAGGAATCATACGACGCAACGTTGGATATGGTCGTGATTCAGCATCAGCGGCAATATTGTAACCCACAGCGTATTAGCAATTACTAAATAATTAATATAATCCATATTTATTAATGATTAACGTTAACATAATGGTATTATCGCCTAGTGATTGACAGGGCATAAATCGGATAATGATATAGCGTACATTTTATTGAAAATTTCATGCGAAACCTTTCCGATGACGAAATCTGTTTATGGGAGAATGTGGTAGTGCTTGTGCGTGACAACTGTTGCTTATAGCATGGCTTACGGCATTTGTTTATGCACAGAAGAATCGTCGTTGCTAGATATATGTATAATCGGAGAAAATTGAGAGCTGAATCGAGAAGACACGTAAATAGAAAATAATAAAGTATGTGCTCAAGTTGATAAAATTTTAGCAAGACTTAATAATGAATGAGTAAAACAAAAATGTATATCTTTTCAGTCAAATATATTATGTTTCTCTACATATTATACAATAAAACAATGTCCTTTGGTATAATATAGAATTAAACTAATTAATTTAGTGAACTAAAGAATTTATGAATTTATGAAAGTTTCATGAATTTTTATTTCCTTAGACATAAAAAGAATGCAAGTACTTATCTAAAAAAAAATGAAAAGACAAGATATATGTATGTGTACGCATTTAATAACTGTATAGAATTTGTATTGACTAAGTGTAAAGAAAATAGAACATTGGTTTAAAGTGTGTAAGACTATTGTAATATACTTTCTTTAATGACACGAGTAATAGAAATAATGTTACATATAGAAACCAAATTAATTTTACTACAATTCGTATTTTTGTAATACATTTTTCATAAGTATTATATTTATCGTTAAAATTCACGCGCCATGTGCATTTGTAGTCTCCAAATCTTATTATGCACCCATAGTACAAATAAAGTATACAGAATATTCAGTTCTTGCTAATACGTTCAAATTCGTGAACTGTCGGTAATATTGGGCGCGACACTGAAATGGTACAGGGACTCCTAGAGCGCCATGAGGCCTAGAGAGAAAAGCCCATAAGATCCAATGTCTGTAGGGATCTTGAGTCTGTGTATAATTTTATAATCTGCGTCTTCTATCGTAGAGACATTAAAATCGTCGCTAGATGGCGTAACAGCATTTGATGGCAGATTTTGGCCGGAGTCTGCCGGCAATGTGCCGCTTACGTCTGCCAGCTATTTTTCTGCTATGTCAGATTTGGCTATCTGAGTGAATGTAGCAGAGATCAAATATTTATCGATTCTGAAGCTAAAATAAATATAATATCATGTGTCCCTTCATTATCTTGCGGTTCTGTTTTAAGAAACACATAAATAATGAGTTTCTGAAGAAATAGTTTCATTGTTTTAATTTTGCTTCTCATTGTCTACATACAAGTTTGCCCAAAAACAAATAGAACCTCGTACGTTGCACGTAACGGAACCGAAAATGCGTGCCAAAATCGAGGTTGTGCAACGAAAAAGGTAGCCAATCATATCAATTCTACTATCGATCTTTTGTTTTTACATAGATCACAATCCCACCACGGGCACCAGAACCTTGAACATCTCGTGGTGGGAGTCGCTAATGTGCAACGAACGAGGATTCTCACGAGGAACGCACAATAAACGAGGTTGCAACTAGCAAGGTTCTATTGTAACGACATGGAAAATGTATTTTTTCTACAAAGTTTAACTAAAAAACATTAAAAAATGTAAGATGTGCTATCTTTTTGCTCCTTGTCCCTTGTAGTGTATTGCTTTAGTCAACGTTCTCCTTTTTCGTAATTATTTTACGTGTAGTCTTGGAACATGAACACAATTCGTTTGTTTTAAATATATCACTTTTATTAAACGTAGCACCACAAAACTTGTATAACAAATAGCAGTATAAATAAAATGTTCGATCGCTAGTGCCGTTAACGATGCTTCCATAAGGAATCGAAGTAAACCGCGAATCGGAGGAATCGAAAGCCAAGATAATCTCTTCCTTTATATTTTTTGGCCGTGTGCCGCGTTCGACGACAACCGCAAATTATAATGGGAGGCGTGCGCCGTTAAAAGGGACATAAATTAATATCTCCGCGATCAAAGAGGTCACGGAACTCTGCTCGGTGTCGAGGACAACAAAGTGTATGGTTTAAGAACGACCTACGCGTGAACGCCGTTTCAATGCATGCTGCCTAAATTTCACCGACAAAGAAACATCTCGAGTAGAGGAATTACAACGCTGAATTCTGACAATTGTTCCTAAGTCGTGTTAAATTGGTCTCCCCGCCGGCGGGTACAGTACCGGCTGCATAATTCATCGGATCTTAGAAAACGTTCTCATCAATTCATCACACTGTGCTCTTGTTCCGTATATACATATGTATGTTGATTAGGCAGCGCGGAATTTCAGGATCAACGCTTCCACGTGCGTTCCGTGTCGTCTCGAAACAGCTTGTTATTTTCAGAGCGACGAAAGCTGACAATGATAACACTCGCAAGGAAACTTTGCTAATCTGAAAATTTAAACAATCTTTGTTTTTGGTATTTGTTGGTTCTACGAAGCGAAAATACTCCTTAACCCCTTGCCGTGTTACTTTCCTCACCACCACAATGATTGGAGCTTCTCTGTCCTGAATTATTTCGTAGGAGAAAAAGAATGTCTATATATATGTTACGGTAAATGTGATTAATCCGGTGATTATGTATAATTGCCGGTTATTATATATAATCACCACTAAGTTTGGTCTGGGTTAGGTAAAGAATTGGTAAATGTGATGAATCCTTGAATATTTAGAACCTAACCCAGACCAAACTTAGTGGTGATTATAGTATACATATAATAACCGGATTAATCACATTTACCGTAACGTATACATATTGTATGTTTAGAGTTATGTACTTTACTGCTACAGTACTACGCCTGGCAAAAATTATTCGAACAAACAAGTCGAGCGTGTATGATTATTATTAAGCAAATCTTTGACGTGCAAAATATTTTCACTATCGATAAAGACAAACGCAATAATAAAACTCGTTATACATAGTGAAAATATTCATATTTTCAAGCAATAGAATGAGCCAATTAGACATTGATTTAAGTAAGGGTTTAATCACCTTCAAACATTTAGAACATTTTTGTGGTAATGTGTACTGTAATCTTCGCCGTTAAAAATATTAAAAAGTGGTATATTACTTTGATAATATCTTAAATTTCTTTATAATTACCACGTAGAGGTAGACAGTTCATGTTTAATAGAAAGATAAAATAATTTAACATTTTATTAATATTTTCCTAAATATCATTAACCATACTTGTCTAATATGTATACAGTAACATTTTTCTTACCTAATATAGGCTCAACTAATTCGTTCAACAATCATGTTCACGGTTTTGATTGAATATTTTCTGCCAGGGACAGTGTTAACAACAAGAATGAAATTTTGTTTCGATTTAAAAGGATCGAATACCATTTATATTTAGTAGACTACTTGAAATCATCGTCGCGAGTCTGACTCGTCATCATACTGGAAGGGGTTAAAGATTAACGTCAACTGACCCGGTTTGTTTTATATTTTCAAAAGTGCAATGAATATAAAGAGACCGTTAGAATGACAATTTAATAATTCTCAATGTTCTATAAAATTATATAAAATGTGTTCCAGAACAATTTTACTTTTAAGTCATATATTTTCAACAATTCCATTGGACAGTTTTTTAGAACGTGAGAAAGCATTACAGTTTCTTTCTAACAATAAGCGTATTTTCAAGTTATACGTGTTGACCATCAAGTGAAAATTTATTCATAGACGTTTTCTGTTAAGATTTCCTACTAACACGGAAACTTTTAAAACAGTGGATTATTCGGGTAACTGAAGTACTTTTGAAGCACAAAAAGTCAATTGTGTTTTTAGATTCGCCATAATCCTCTTTGAACAAGTCTCTCTCGTCAACATCTTTTTTGCAGTAATACAGACAAGAGGGGGTATGGGTAGTATGATAAGGAGTATTGTTCTTTTGTACAATAGAGAGAAAGCTACAACCGCCGATGATAATTTCATGGAAGTTTCATTCAGCGACGCAATTAATGAAATGTTGTTCGCGCGGGACGATGGACTAGTTTCTTCCGCATAACTTCTATCGTTTACAATTAACCTTACGAGTAGTCTCTACTCGAAAAACAAAACCTACTCGATTTCTAGGTCACGTCGTTGCAAAGCTCACAGTTCTTTACATGCGAACAGTCTGGACTTCTTCCAAGTTTACGATTGGTCAACATGTACGAGCTCCGGAGGAAATTGGATTTCACTTCAAGGACTCGAACGGGAGGCTATAGCCGGTAGACAGCGTTATAGCTCGCGTTCCCCTAAGCCTCAAGACTTAAGTGATCTTCCAGCAGACAAAAAATGTTAAAGGAGGAACAGAAGGTCGCACCCTCACACAATTGTTTTCTTTTTTTTCTTTTTTTTTATTAGCATGAATGCCCTGTACACTCGTATTTATAGATGGCTCGCTCGCTTTCTCTCCCTCTCTTTCTCTCTCTCCCTCTCGCTCCTTCTGTCGGGCGTGAGATGACACGACGCTACGGCCGGGAATATTCAAAAAGGCACTAACCCTCAATGATCCGACAAATCAAATCTATACAATCAGTGCGGCCGCCGAGGCGCCGAATCAGCGCATTGCGAAAGTCACCGACAGGCTTCTGTTTCGCTAGTTCCCCCTTTTTACTTTCTTTTTTCATTTTTCTTACGTCTAATCGCTCTAGCTGGAAAGCAAACCGCCAAAGTCGAGGTCCGCTTTGAAGCTCAGACATCTAAAGATGGGGTAATCTTCAAATCATCAATAATAATCATCTCACCGTCATTTTGTTCCTAGAGACGAATTCACCGACATTCAGTTTGTCGACAATGATTATTTACCAACATGTTGAAATCATCAACGATCACATGGCGATCATTTCAGCGACATCGTCTTTTGACTTTGAAGAGTCTTTAGACTTACAATACACATATAGACGTATAAGTAGGCTGTGCATTTTAATGCAAAATCAAATTGTCTGTATCTATTTTAAGAAACAGAAATCACTTAAGAATATCTTTCTTCCCTTAATAATTTGGATAGGCCGAAACTAATGCATTGATACTTTTCAATTCTTCTAATCTTTCTGCTGCTTCAAATTACAGTTACCCATTTTTATCATAAATGCATAACATCTGCGGTCTGCTTATAAGCTATATTTAAGTCTATATTTATAACATTTATATAATATATTAATCGATAAAGTAATAATAGTAGGTTGGTGTACATGAAATGTCTGATTTTAGAATGCAAATGTAATGAAGCCTTTTGATCTAGAAATACTATTACACTCTACAGGTTTACAATATACTGTTTTAACGTACAAAGCAGATCTTTAAGATCCTATTTCCAGTTTTTATTTAGACATTTAATTTTAATGTTAACAAATGTGATTGTTGTTTATTCTTTTTATACTGGCGATTATCAGTATCACGTGATTTATGGTCAAAATGTGACGGTAAATGATCGCACTATTCGCCGAAGCTCGGAAAAACTCAAAAATGGAGATGATAGTCTTATAAACAGACTGTGGATTTTTATGCACATCTGGTATATTTCTAAAGTACAAAAAACGTGTGTATTAATAAAAACGGATAACATTGTTGCCCGTATTTTATTTTTCATAAAGTTATCTTTGAAAACAAGGATTTCCATAGATCCGCAGTCTAATTATAAATGATGAACGTAAATGGCCAAAAAATTCACTTTTCACCATAATACAATCAAGAAACTGCTACTTCGTTGACAGAATCGGAGCCAGTAAGAAATCTGCCGGCAGATTGATGTCAGATTGCCGGCAGACGACCTCGGTCGTTGGTGGATTTCTGCCATGTCAGATTTAGCTATCTGGGGATGGTTATAATGGTGATCAGTAAGTGTTATTTAGAAAAAAGTTGTGTTTCGTTTATCGTTACTGCTAAAAATCGGACATTTCGTATGCACCAACCTAATATGTTATGATAATTCATTTCTTCTATGCACGGAAATGAATGTGTAGATAAAGATGCAGAACTATAATACATGGTAATAAGCGTGATAATATTATCGACGAAAAACAATGTCAGTGAAATAATGAAATGATTGACTGTGATTTCAACATGTTGGTCTGATCATTGTCAGCAATCTGGATCTCGGTGAAATCATGTCGACGAAGACAATGTCGGTGATTTAAAGGTTACCACTAAAGATGTTGACGCACATTCGTTTCAGCCTCACGAGTCACCGTACGTTTTCACAGTCAACGTTGCACCCCTTTCATTTTGGCACTTCAAGTATCTAAATGTATAATACAAATATAAATAGAGTAGAACGTCGATTATTTGAGCATTAGATACACTTTAACACATTCATTGCCCGGACATGTAAGTTATCAACTCACAGAAACGCAATAACTTTCTTAAGAGCAATAATCAACAGTCCTTTTTCACCATCGTTCGCTGTTCGAATAAATTTAATCCGACATGCATAAGTAATTTCTAGCTGTTGTTGTATCGCTTGAAGACTTGAAAATAAATGTTATAGGCATACCTTCAAAATATAGTAAATAGAAAAATATAAAATTCAACAGAATCGAATATGGTTCTAGGTCATTTTTGATCTTTCAAAATTATTGTAACCAAGATAAATTTAATATTTTTTCTTAAAAATTGTTCGAGTAAGCACATGCATTGTTTGAATGGTTTTCAAATATTTGGGACAATTATAAATGTGGAATAGGTTAATAATAGAAAAGGATAATAATATAATTCAAAAGGTTAAATTTCTATGTTAATCGTGACTTGTAGTATTTGTTATTTATCACTCTAGTAAACTTATTAACGTTTTATTTATATAAAATCGTTATAATACAAATATTATATATAAGACCGTAAATGTAATAACAATTTATTTGAGAGTTCAACCATTATATACAAGTTTAAAAAATTATTTATTGAACATAAAATTAGAATGTACACTACAACAAGTAATTGTATGTCTTGGTAATTTTTATCTTTCACAATTTCGCATATTACATTTTGGCAGATATCGTGATAACCAATTCAAATACCGTAGAATGAAAGACGGATTATTAAAAAATATTATCATATAACAGTATCCTGCAATAAAAAAGGAATTTGAGAAAATTAATATAATATTATTCAGATCATATTACATATTCAATATGTAATGATTTTATCTTTTATAAAATTATAAGTCTGTTACACATACAAGACAGAAAAAATTTTGCGCATATGGACAAAAGTATTGCAGAATTATATATACAATAATTAAAATAAGTTCAATTTAACATTAATATTTTTACATCGCCTGGTAGTTTAGATCTGATGAATGTTACTATCAAATATTGCTCTTAGAAAGCCACTAAATTTATATAAATAAATTCTAGGATCAGAATTATCCTAGATAATAAATATCAAAATAAATCCTAGAAACAAATTCTAGGGTTTATTTCTGCTCATTAACCCGAACGCTTCAAGCCCGTTTTCATTCAAAAGAGTTATCCAAGTCGCAATACCCTTAAAAATATTCTTCTCTGTTCACGTCTAATTGTTTTCCTTCTTTCGCCGTTTCACCAAAAGTTTGATTGTCCGAAACGCTTCGTCCTTTCGTTGTTTCAAATAATCGACATTTTACCGTAAGTCTAGCATATACAAACGCATCGAATGCAATTAACGTAGAAACAACAATTAAAATGAATTCGAAAGCATGACGTTTCTACATTTCATCAACATCAGTAAAATATTATGGCACTGGACTTGACCGTTATCGATTCAATTTAGACGCGTTTCATACTTCTCATAAATATTTTCAAACTCCAGATGAAAAACATGTACAGTAATCCCCGCTTGATAGACGCATTCCTCTTCATTTAACGCCCGCAGTTTTATTCGATGTTTCTCGCTTTTGTTTTCGATACTCTCAAGAACTGAGTGAACTAAAACAATTAACAAAAAGAAAAAAACATACTTTCCAACGGAATCAAACAAATTTTATAGCCAGATAGACTATGGTTGAGGTCGAGGAAAAATAATTACTCAGATTCTTAATGGGACATATTGTGGATGTAGATACTCTTCCTTTTGAAATTATTCTTTCTTCCCTTTTCATTTTCGTAATGCTATGAATTTGCGGTGACCTATTATTGCTAATTTTTTAATGCGTCCTGGCTACAAATTTTTCTAAATGTATCCTATAAATAACTAACTATTCCCGTCTGCAACTTAGTCTTTTCAATGATTATTCTTCTAGAACAGCTGCGATTTATTAGAGATTTAGGGGACATTGATGATGGAAACGTGTCTGACGTGACAACTAAAAATGAAGAAAAACTGAAGAAAAATTCTGTTTCCGCAATATAAAATAATATTTAAATAACGTAATATTTGTAATACAATAATACTCTATAATATTATAATTCTACTGACTATGTAGAATTACAAAATGTTTCTTACGTCCCCAAATCTGCGTCTATTAAACGGGTAAAGTGCTGTATTATAGTACGTTCTCGAAGCAGTCAAATCATTAATGCGATCGACCACAAATTCGAGTTTCCTTTCAACGGTTAAACGTCCAAGGTTTAGCAAGTTCTCGATCCGCTTGGAGTAAACGCGCACTTACGGCCCAATACGATTCCCCACGACGTAGCATACATGGTATTTGAAGAGTTATAAAATAGAAAAAAAGTTGAAAGATCGGTAATTTACGATTCGATGTGCGCGTGAACTGAAAAGCACAGTGTAATATTTTAGCAATCTAGGATATAATGTATAATACTATGTATAATTCAATTTTAGCTAACGCTTCGTAAGTGTTACAGAGCACTATAAGCCTGTAAGGGAGTGTCTATTTTATTAGAAAATATAAATATTGTTCTAAGGAACAACCGTTAAATCAATAGAATTTAAACGTATAATACCACTTTTCACATGCAACATATAACCATTCGAATATAACATATCGTTTACTTCAGTTTTCCATAAAGCAGTAGCATTTTTCAGTAATATTTGTACATATCTATTACCATCTTCCGTTGTTTAGATTGTCCGTTCAGACTGTAAACATATTATATCGTTTTACACAATATTAATATATTTTTTAGTTTTAAGCTAGACACTTAGATTATACAAAGCACTTCTTTGTTTTTGGAATGGCTATGCAAATTCATTAATTGATTTTCGACACATTCTGTAGATGACACATGCAGTAAGATAGAAAAAACGGAGATTAATGCCAAAACTCATCGATGTACGAATACTTTCAGTCACTGTATACTTTTGCTCTTTTCTTCCTGTTTTATAAAGCTTACACTTAAAAAGTATTTCGTCGCGTCAATCATACATTGTTCATAAGCTTTCTCGGTGTGTCGCCATATTGCGAACACAGTTCGAACCGTTTTATTTACAAACTAGGAAGAGTTGTACAATCCTGTGTAATCGTGACGTGGTTAACACGTTCAGTGTCATCATTTCAAAATGGTTGTAAAACTATCTATGTTATAATTACAAACGCATTGCGCATTGAATCAGCTAAAGACATCAAACAAGTGATGCAACATTCACCGATATTTGAAGTTTTATTTATGACATTCCTTATTTTGACGTCCTGTTTGAACTGCCAGTGATATTCTGAAGGTGTTAATCGAAATCTTACCGCGCATCCGCCTAATTTGCTAAAATGTTACACTGTGCGCATGTTTGGTCTTTTCTTCGGAAAAAGATCGCGGATCGGTAGTTGAAAATGATCGGAATTGCGATCGTTTCGACGTGAAAACAATATTTTCACGACGCTATATCCGACATGTCTGTTGTTGGTAAACCTGCGCCTCGACGACAGCCGTGTCTCAAAAAGAAACAGGCGTGCATCCAGTTCGAGACGGGAAATGCTACATGCGCTATGCATCAGGCGTGTAATCAACGTTTTGGCAGTTAGCTTTTCGGTATGGCATGTGGACGCGATATATCACTGACGAGGACAGCCCTCGCCGTTAGTCCATGTATCGACGTCGACGGCGAAATACACGCGTCGCCATGAACGAGAAATGGGTGACGCGTTTGACGAAGAACGTCGCAAGACGCGAGGCACAATAGTCGAAGCTGTACCCTGCTTATGGTCTTCGTAGGTGGTTCCAGGCCGCGGCATAAATGCGAGAAGTCTCTTCGCGTTGCCACTGGCAGTGTTGATGGGCTTATTGACCGATACTTTCAAACAGGAAAGACACTTGGATTTCAGGCTGTACGGAAACTACTTGTTACGATCCTCTAATTTCCGGAACGTTTCGTTTCGTCTGTGCGCGTATACGATGCTTCTTTTTCCTCAAGCAATTTGTTGTCGTATCTTTCGTTTATGTCTGCACTGTTGCCCTTTCCTAGATGCATCCACTGTCTTACATTGTCCATGATCAACTAACGACACCGTCTGAGATCCGTACACGCTTTTTCCGTCTTTAACAATCTTTGTGCTACGGAATTACTTAGAAATTAATTAGTTGCTCGACCGCACAACCGTTGGTGATCCGAGAATTATACGACTGGTGTTTCCCTGATTGTTCCGGTTACTTGAAGTTTACTATTTCCGATAGTCATTTGAATAAACCAACACCGACAGTTTTCCACCTATACGCCTTGTCGAGGTGTACCTATTGAAGAGGTATAAGAAGAGAGGGGTCCTCGATCTGATGCGAATCGTGGAAAAGCAGCAGCTTTCAGCTCGTGGCCGAGAGCGTCGCCGCACCACGATGCGTAGACGGTCATGACGTCCTCGTCGTAGGGATGCACAAAATGCCAAACATGTATATCTTTGGAACGAAATGTCCAGGACTACTGGCAAGTGGTACCGTCAAGTTCTGTTGTTTGACAACGTCACGTAGTCATTGGCTAAGGCATTAGATGAATTTCGGGTACGCAAGGTTATGATTATAGACCCGATAACGTTACAATTGCCGAAGTATTATGCCGGCGTTTTGCTTGACCAAGAACGGTTCAGTTCTTATCACGCTGCCGGCGGGACGTCTTGGTTTAAGACTCTCGCGAGTTCTCCTGATAGCAAGGTCTCCCGACGGAACCAGCTGCGTGCAAATGGTACCGCTACTAAGCTGACAGACAATGATGGCAAAGAGACCTTCGAACTTGGGGATGCGATGGGGTTTTTCATATCGGTTGAAGCGCGTAGCCTTTGGTGAGATGCGAAGGTTGCACAGCTCATGGCTCACAATATCAAAATGGTTAAGGGGCACCTTGGTCCTGGATTTTCGTACACCCGTGGATCGCTAGAGATAGAAATCTGCTTGACTGTGTTTTTCATAGATGCTCGAGAGTCTTTATTTGACGTTCACTGGGCGTAACTCGATAACATGCTTGTTTAACAACATTTTTCTAACCACGACAGATATACATAGTTGCAGTACACTCCTTTCAATTGTTGCTTTCCTTCGCGATTCAAAGCCAAGTGATCGAACTAAGAATACGTAATAATGAACCTTGTTGTCGTTCACGGATCGTTCACGGAAGTACTTGAATTAGCTCTAGCTTCCTCTGTTCTAATTTACCGATTTTCTGCGACCGCAAAACATACTGCTCCCGTAGAGGTCTTCCGTTGTTCCCTGAAGACAAGACGCGGTAACATTACGATCATCGTATCTCGACGCCGTACTTGCGTTTGCATCGTGAAATAGGGAGGGAGAATTTGTCTATCGGCATTACTTTCAACGTTAGTACTCTATCGCCTTCACCTGTTCGCGCGGAAGCAACTCAATGAGTTCAACAGCTTAATTTTCCCTAGAACAGTCTTGCTTTCCTAAATAGAATTTTCTCAGTTTTCGTACACGAACGTACAACGTTCCCTGTTGTTCCTCGGGGTTCGCATGTAGGCAAATCCTCAAAAGGCATCGGCCCCCATCCTCTGTAACAGCCGCTTCGCTCGAACGGAGAACAACGCCTGGCCAAAGCAGAGGCTGCTGGCAGACCGTCAAACGCTGGACGAAGTCCTTGCCAAGACACCACCATCGGCAGATACTCGGGAACGCTCCAGCAGCTTCTCTTTTTGCTCTCTTGCCTTTGCTTTGCAGTTCCTCTATCGATTAGGATCTATGGATGATTCCGCGACGCCTATAACAATCTCCCGGAAAATCACATCCGGCGACCGACGAACAGAGAGACGCGAAGGATGCGGCGGTTGGTTGCCGTGGCTTCGGACCCTCCTCAAACTGCCTACGTATATAAAAGTCTCTTTTGAACCGCGAACTACGAAACAGATTCCCTGCCGTTTTCGGTAGTCGCGCGGTAACATGTCTTCCTCGCAGCTGTTCCGTTCAGGCAGCACGATAAATACCTATCAAGCGGATTCTCATGGCGCGGAATCGGCGGATCGTTTCCTCGTGTCAAGTAGAATCGGACTATCCGTTTGACGCTGGCTTTCAATATTGTGTGTTTGTCTAGGTCGCGGGTCGTCGAATTACTGTTTCCGTCTTATTCCGTGCCGATTCCGACGAAGCTTAAGCGATCACGTGTACACAAATGATCACCAGGATGGCAGATGGCAAGAGGACATTCGATGAGCCGGCCGGGGTTGTCATGACATGATCCTTCTTCTTCACTGGATCTGGAACAACGAATAATTTTGTTCAATTAATTGCATGATTTGTATAATGGTTTGCTCGAGCAAGTTAATTGATAGTGACGGCGTTCGATTACGACGGAAACTATAGAAACTGTAGGTTTAATAACGGACTCCTCTTTAGGTATACTATTCAGTGGTATACGTATAACTTTACTATTATATTCTACTATATACATATAATACACTATTGGGCTGCACTGTACTTAAGAGGACCAAAAATTTTTGTTGATAATAAACCACTAATGGAGAGTTTGTAAACTGGAATAACCAACTTTCATATATATATATATGCATAATACTTATTTGTCACACGTATCCTTCTCTCACGGCATACCATTCCAAACTGGGCTCACGCTGCTGCATGCCCGACGCAGTCTCGCACACCGACGCTCGCTTGTTCGCTCGTACAATTCAAATGTATATTATACACGTTTTCTAACAATTTTCAAGTTTTCTGTATGTGATGCTACACATTTTCACGAGAAAATGATAGACGTGTAAATTTTAGTACACGAAATTCAAGTTTTGGTTACTAGAGTTCACTCGTTCAAAAGTTATACACGTGTAAACATGAGCAATTTTAAGCGTTTTTGACAGGTTAGAGCGTGGCCGTATTGGATATTCGTTGGGTGGTAGAGGTAGGACTGTTAAGCGCATGCGCTGGATAGATGGGTGTTCAGCGCATCGGCTAAGTAGTACTGAGCGGTATAGTCCAAGTTGGTTTGGGGTTAGTTACAAGTGCTCAACTTTACACGCGTATAACTTCTCAACCAGTAAATTCCTGGCAATAAGACTTTCATTTTCGGTGTTTTCTAGACGAAATCGATAGGACTGCATAAAAAAAGTTAAAAAAAATTGGCCCTCCAAAGTACAGTTTAACCCACTATTGTATTGTAGTATAGTCTGGTAGATAGGAGTATATTCTAGTGTAATCTGGTACATAGGCGTATATTCTAGTATTATTTGGTACATAGGAGTATATTCTAGAAATTCTTCCGATCGAACCTGATTCTCCTGCCCGCGCGTCTCGCTCCCACTGGCGGCCGTAGTCCTGCGAGCTCCTCAGACCTACGGTAGTGCGGCGCTTTGGGGTGACTCTCGGAGCCACGGTAGGCACGGGTCTGAGGAGCTCGGAGGACTATGACCGCCACGGGGAGCGAGACGCGCGGGCGGGAGAAGTAGGCGTCTCTCTCAAATTTGCCTCCAAGTGAGCTACTTCTGGTCATGCCTGACTTAGATTATTCTGGTTTTAGGGGTTCGATCGGAAGATTTTTTTAGCTAAAATAACATGGTTTAAGGAGTGCTTCAAGATGATTGTACTAAGTTTTTTGTCAACCTGTTTTTTATAGTATTTTTAGTTTTAAACCTAACATCTTTTTACACCCATCTTTTAGGGTGTACTGAAACGAGTACAAACTGATGCTTTATTTTTTGATAAGGTGCTGTTTACGGACGAATCAACATTTACGAATCATAGCCAAATAAACACCAAAAGCTGGCATTACTGGTCGGTAGAAAATCCTTGTTGGCTACGACAAGTGGAAAGACAACATCCATGAAGCATTAATGTCTGCTGCGGTATGATTGGGAACTGGATAATTGTACCTTACTTTATTGACGGTACATTAAACGGCCAGAAATACTTAGCATTCCTTGAAAATAAATTACAATTTTTTTTCGATGAAGTATCGATATTGTATCGTAATGGGATGTGGTATCAACATGATGGTTGCCCAGCATATTATGCAATGACAGCACGTCAAGTACTCGATAGGAAATTTCCTAGACATTAGATCGGTCGTGGCAGTGCAGTCAATTGACCAGCTGGCTCTCCTGATCTTACTCTGTTACATTTCTTTTTATGGAGCGCATTGAAGGAAAAAGTTTATGAAGAATCTCCAACAACGCCGAAATATATGCGACAGAGAGTTGTAGATGCATATTTAACCATCAATGCAGACGTCAAATTACGCGGCGTGTTTACACTGCTCTGCGACCGCGGCAGCTCGAGCTTGTTCGCTTGTAACCCCTCCGGGGATACCCCGCAGTGGAAGGAGTAGACGAAAGGACATAGATCGCAATGTTCCGTTGGACTTAGATCGCGGACTTACTGTATTAGAATTTTTCTTCATGAAATAAACAAGAAGGAAACCATGATTTCACAAACGAGGACTACCGAGAGATTTAATTGTAAGAGATTGCAGATTAAGGTCAAATCATTATAATACTAAAGAATCGTTAGTTAGAAAAGGTATAATAGATAGCTCGAAATGTGATTGTGGATCTCTTGTACAAAGTATGAATCATATATTATGGGACTGTCCTTTATACGAAAAGGGTAGACAAGAGTTTATTAAAAAATTGAGACAGGTTAACATAAATCATCCGGTAGATGTAAGTTATTTTTTAAACGAATAAACGTGAAATAAAATTAAAATTTGTTGGCAAATTGTTCACTACAAAATCTCTCAACAATAAAAATCAAAACTTGTCGTATGGCAGAACTAATAAAATTTTACACTACTTAACATACACTGGTTCGAAAATTTGTAACGTTACCTTGGATGTCTCAATGTGTTTTTCATTATTTGAAGAATATTGTTAATGTTTGATAAATAAACTATCAGGTGTATCAAATATAGTCAGTTTTAGTGATTGTATTCATTTAAAATCATACTTTGCAGGATTAATTCTATTTTATAAGAAATCATAAACGTACACATATGTGAACAGTTATCATTTAGAGTAGTGCTTTTATGTTATGATTATTCATGACCGTATATTGAATTTTGCGTGTACAATGAGTTCTCGATAATTGTCCAAAACACGGGTTCGGCCAGGGACAATTATTGTGCGGAATGTAAGGACGAACAGCGAAGCTCGAGGGTACTCGGTCACAGAGGAGCGTAACATACAGGTAATACGGTACTAATTCAATAACAAAACTTCTTTATTTTTCATAATTTTTCTATGGGACTTGCACCAGCATATTCGTGGCATTTTTCTAATAAAAATGAAACCAAATATGATATATTTCCGATGATATTTACTTATGTAGTAAACGTCAAAAGTTTCGGACGTAAAGAGTCGAGGGCTTTCTTTTTCATACGCTGTTTTTCTTTGCGTCTGAAACTTTCATCGTTCATTACACAAGTAAATATCATCGGAATTATATCATATTTGGTATCATTTTCATTAAAAAATGCCACGAATATGTTGTAGTGAAAGTCCCATAAAGAATAAAGAAATTTTGTTATTGGATTAGTAGTAATCTTCTGCTCTGACACCGACATATCCGACCCGTATTATGTTACACTCCTCGGCGACCTCTTGGCCCCTCACGGGGTGTACCCCGAGGTAGTAGGGGGAGTAATGAAACAATTACGGGCCATATTTTTTGGACAATTATTGAGAATTCACTGTATTCAATAGATATGTTGGTATGTTTCAAACTGCTTTTGTGATACAGACTGTCAAAATGTTGCAAGTAAGAAAATGAAAATGTGAATACTTAAACGGAAGTCTTTTCACTCGTAATTGACCAATAACGGTCAATGGCCACATATGTGGACATTACTTTTTTCTTGTATATGTATCTTTTGTTTTTATAGTTTTCCTTGCCTACTAAATCGCTGATGATATAAAATGAGTAAAAAGTAATCAAATAAAATATTAAATCACTTTTTTCACTTTAAAAAATTCTTCACTGAAGAGGTTATTTTAATTAAACTTTGTCGATTTTGTTGAAAGAAACCCTTCGAAAAAACAGTGGGGGCCTTTAATAATTCAGAAGACTAAGGATCTCAAATCTATACCTGGTGTGGTAGATCCCATGCCAGAACCAGACGCCTCTCCGTCGTCGTGATCATCTCCGCCGGCATCTTCGTCGTCGTTGTCGATGTCGTCGCCCTTTCCTTTCTTCCTCGAAATTGGCCTGTCACCGCTTCCTGAGCCATCTAAAGCTTCGTCAGCGAGTAGTAGTGTTCCACTGTCGGGGGTCGATGCCAATTGAGACTGCAAAATCTGATACAAATAAAAATAAATTTTGTGTAAATAAACTGTATATTGGTATTAAGTTTTTCCAAATTCGTTAGAGGGAGTAAGTAACCCTTGTGCCGAACCACGATAAATTGTGATTGGCTACACTTGCGAAATGTGATTCCTTTAATCTAATCTATAGATTTTTAATAATATTAAAATCTTATTTTATTCTAATGTATTATTAGGTTAGCATCATATTATTATATCACAATTATATTACAATGTATTATCATAGTAGAATTATAATATATTATTATTATATGTATATTGTCATCAGAATCTATCACATGAATCTAATATATTATTAGAATTGATATCTTATTTTTCATGGATTCCTCTTCAGCATCACAAAGACACTAACAGGGTTAAGATGCCTAAAACACAATTTTCAAAACGTAATAGAACTCCGCTTGTGTGAACCAATGGTTTACATAATCGCCAGTTTGCTAGTTCTTAATGAATTAATTCTTTCTTTGTTTCATAAAAATCATGAAATGCCGGATGATTTATGTAAGATTTTGACGGATGAATTTCTATTTTTGGCAAAAAAGATATGTATATCTTCTCGACATCTTTGTTATTAAAAATTTGTTTACTTCTTTGTAACACTTTTTACGATAGATTCTACGAACAATTACACTTGCATTGTTAACCCTTGTACAATAAGGGGATATTTTCTGAACATTCGAATTTCAAGTAATAAAACTGTTTCCAATTTAGAGTTTCAGATATAAGTTTCAAGAATATAAGGGTGGATTAGCTAAATAGGGTCTCCGAAACGTCTGCATCATTTTTTGTGGTATAAAAAAAAATAATCAGATAAAATTTGCACTATTTTGAAGAGCACATATAATTCTGTATGTAGTTTTTAATGTTGATCGGAGTAGTATGATTACGCACTCAGGTCGTCGAAATTCTTCTTTCACGTGCTACGAGAATATTTAAAAATAAATATGGGGTTATGAATAAAAAAAATATTAGTAACCTTGAGTTGTCGTAAAAAAATCTATTTCTAGAATCATATGCGCTCCCCGAAATAGTGAATCTTTCTCCTGAGAAGTTTTTTGATGCGATAACAAATGTGGCAGATACTAGGTTATTTCATTTAGCTGATCCACCCGATACGTATAAAGGTATATGATGCACTGACACATAATCATGTCTCAGTAATTTAATGAATTTTATTCTAAAATTTTGCAATAACCTTATTGAAGTTTTGAAATATAAAATTTCGTTAAAAAATACAATTGATATCTTTTATTATAAAGAGAGATAATTTTTTCAGATTTAATTAATCGACAGTTTATACAGCATAGAATAATAAATAATTTAGATGAATGAAAGGAACATTAACGGAATATAATATATTAATATTATGAAATCATAATCTATTATCAATTATAAAGGTGATTATTTAAATTTACCTAGAAATATTATAAATGTGAGTTCTTTCAATACAGATCTGCTAATTCTATCTCGAGGAGCTTTTTCGTACCGCCATAAATAACGACGATGTTTAAGCGTTCCATTTAAATGATTTATCCGTGTACGCACTGCGCAACATACACTTTACATCACCACTCTTAAGCACACGGTGGGAGTTTATGTAAATTTCAAGTAAGTAAAGTGTAACCAAATTTTTTTCTTACTGTAATAGTTTTTGTGAGTAAGAAAAAACCAAAGACTGTAATAAATTGCCTTAAACTTTGTATTTTACTATCTTTGAAAATATTTAGATATATGATACTGTATTTTTCTTCAGCAACAGAAAATCAACAATAATTAAATATACGCATGGATAAAATGTAACTATAATTATTCAATAATCGGATTATATCATAAAAAATAGATAGTAGACTATATACAAATAAAGAACAAACAAATTGGTCGAAAAGTAATTATTTTCGATTTGATTTCTTAGGAAACCTTTTGTTTATTGGTTTCTTTCTCATTTGCAAACAAACGTTTGCATATTTCCTTTGCATTCGCGGGAGATATCGTTAGACAACATTTGGATATTGTTAGATGTGTAACTGTTTTAAAAATATTAGGTGCACAAATGAATTCCTGGCTTTTACAAGGAATCAATTGTAAGTTTATTTTGAATTCAAATCATTCAACCGACCATATTGGAGATTCATTATCTATTTATAAAATGGAGTATAAACTATATAAAAGTATAAAATGTATAAAAAGTGATAATGATTATTTTGGGGAGTAGAACTTATATGTAATCATTTATTTTTATAAATAAACATTTGTACAGCTAATGTATTAAGAAAAAAGTGAAGATGATTAGTTAGTTCGAATGTTGGCGATGTTATAGTAACTTCAATTCTCTAGGCGTGGCTTAACAATGACACACGGCTTTAATGTTCACGACGATATTGAAATTATCGAGGTAATTAATTTGTTTAATTGCACTGGCTGCAACAGCACGGGCGCATTTGCATTTAGCAACTCTATCCGATATGCAAAACGCCGGCTGCGCATGGATTGCAACTGTATACGCGTTTATTTTGTCGGGGGGAAAAAGTAGAGTAGCAACATTCGAATGCATAATGTCTGCGGGGTAGTTGGTCATAAATCATTCATGAGTTCGCACATTGTCATTGTATATCGTTTCGCGTCACCTTCTTCTCGCTTTGTATGATTTCAAATTGAATTACGCAGTTGCGATACGTCTACCATTGACGGGTGTGCAGTGTACAGGTGTTCTACACGCAACAACCAGAAGTCGTCGGTCTGACTTCTAGACATGCGAATTATGGTGAGCTTAAGCGTTAGAAGCTGTTTCGTAGCGTGACAGGTAAACTAGCGAATGCAATACAATGGTTGAACGCGTGCTGGTGTACGTTAAATTGGGTAAGTTATTCTGAAAAACGAGGCCTTCGCTGTAGGGCACACAATATCAACTCCCAACCGTTTTATGTAACGAAAGTATTACTAAAGAGTTATCCGAAAAAACGCGTTTACATGATTCATTTTAATAAATCACAAACTATTTGGGATTTTTTCAAGCTGTTTTTTTTTTATTGAAAGTATGATCTATGACAATTATACGTGGAACGAATATCATTTAAATCAGCGATGTCCAAACTTGGCTCCTGGGAGCTAAACGCCTTCCCCACCACCGTTCGCCGTTTCGATAGGGACGTCAGGCGGTGAACCGATTACCAATATGCTCGCTTCTCGCGTTAAAAAGATGATCGTCGATTGTTTTGACGCGCGGTCGGTTATTCGGTTTCTTGGTCGGCGGGGTGAGAACACACTGTATCTGCGCAAACTGACAGTAGGAAGGGAAAGGGGCAGTGATGCCAGATCGGTTAAATCGAGGGGAATACAGTTTACCACCTCTCTGATGACCAGAGTAATATGTGACACGTTGCGCGGCACGTCACGTGACCAGTCTACGGTCTTAGTGGGGGACGTTGAAGTGTGCTCAGGTAGTGGAATGGGATAGTGGAAGGGAAAAAGGAGGAAAGGAAAAAACAACCAGTTCTGGTTGTTTTTGGCATTACTGGTGAGGGGTTCCTACTTTGGACACCGCTGGTTTAAATGTTCACCATGACTGCGTCCGCAGGCACCAATTCGAATACTGAAATTTTTAATGACTTTTCGACATACTGTTGGAGTTGTCTCACGAATTGCAACTCGAATGTTGTTCTTTAGGTCATTCATTATTTGTAGTTTGTTAGTATAGATTCGACTTATCAAAAAATCTCACAAACACAACCTAATGGTGCTAAATCGCATGACCTTGGAGACTAATTGAAATTTGTATTGCGTGAAATTACACGTTCACGAAATTTCTATAGCAAAATATGAATGTTTTTTCGAGTTTCGTTACTTGTACCAGTTTCATAACCAGTTTAAAATTGTACTACCTTTTACTAAAACAAAATGGCGTATGTCATTTGAAAATACATGTATTGCGTTTTTCCGTTTTAGTGTTCTGCATTGTGGAGAACGAACATTCACACAGACATTTCGATCCGAACATTTTTTCCACATCTGAATAAAATTTTGGCGATGAAATTAAGAGTTATTTTTCAAATTTATCTTCCGAGTTTATTTTTTAGATTTATTTTCCGAAATTATTATGCTACATAGTGGAATAGGCCTGCAGGGGATGCCACAGACAAAAAAACGCATTGACAATAGTATCTTCGCGATAATGTGGAAACCTATTGACACTGGTGTCGCCCTAATGCGCCACGCGCAGATCATACGGTACGAGTCTGAGCTGACTCGAGAACTTGGGCCGCCACGGAAAGCGTGACGCGCGGCCGGGAAACGGAGGCGTAGCCCTCGAGATTCGGCCGAAACGAGCACTTCTTGCCGACCTCTGCTATACGGGATACAATCACTATTCAGAAAAGGCAAACTACTAAACAAGTTGTCGCTAATCATAGATATTTTATGCAACGTTATGCTTGTAATGAGAAAGATCTTTGTAAAACAGTATATGTTAAATATTTCTGTAAGAAGTAGCTCAAAACAAAAGTTTCATCTCAATTCTGTGGATGTCATTTCAACATACATATTTAAAGATATTTATTAATGATAAGTTTATTTTATCTATTTAATATTCATTTGAAAATTGCTATTTAGAATTCCTGCAAGCTTGAAAGACCAGGTCTATGATGGCGATGGCTTTCATCTGCTATTTTTAAGATTGCTCAATTATTTCATTTTGTTACTTATTTCCAGGCATAAAATATTCTAATATCATGTTTACTTCTAAAGTAATATTTTCAAACAATTTTAAACTTAGGATTTTGTGTGTGAGAAATTCAAAATAACATCATTATTAAATCTCTTAAACATTAATAGTTTAACTTCCAATTTGAACTATCAGGCAGAGAAGTATTCAAACAATTGTTTAAATATTTAAATTTAAATTTACTGCTTCTAATTACATAAATATTGTTGTTCTTGAATGTACAGAGAGTGAACAAATGATCAATTTTTAAATGAAAGTGTAGCAACACTGGTTTGTCATTACTTTTAAAAAATATTTTATGTAATTTTTAATTGTATCCGTATAAACGTTTAGCATAGGCAACATTATCCGTTACATAGGCAACGAACATATTTTTCGTACTGTGCGTGTAATAAATTCAATAATAAATTGGTATCCAAAGTTAAAATTAAATATAAAATTAATTTCTGATAAATTACCTATAAAACAGTTTATATTTCATCGCAGCTGAAGGAGATATGTAAATAGCT
The DNA here is from genome assembly GCA_913789915.3 of Sphecodes monilicornis. Classification (NCBI taxonomy): domain Eukaryota; kingdom Metazoa; phylum Arthropoda; class Insecta; order Hymenoptera; family Halictidae; genus Sphecodes; species Sphecodes monilicornis. Next base: position 4,660,004 of record OU565292.1, read on the forward strand.
GCCTTTAGGTGGATACATTGCATCCTCGCTGCAAAGGTAACGCAACTCAAAAAGTATGTTTTTTAGCATAATTAGTCACTACTTCGGTAATCAAGTTCATGAATGCGAAGAGCTCACAGAAGCAAGTTCATAAAACAGCTTCAAGTATATTCATTTGTATATTTTACTCCTGGAAAATCACCTGAATCAGGACACAATTAATAGTAACACGCACTTGTAACGGTTGAAACGGTTGTCACGATATCTCTGGTTCTAGTTGACCAATCGACTTGAAATTTTGAGAGAAACTTCAGCATATACACTGTTATCGTACGCACCAAGATGTTTAAAACCCGTCTACGTTCTCTTATTTTTTTATCGCGCTAAAGGCCGAAGACTGTTAAAAAATAAAATAGTAAATACTAAAAATTTTCTTGGTCCCCGATATAACTATATTCATACTGATTAATAATCAACTTTATCTTTTTTCTAATGATGAGTAGAATCACCGAAATCATGGTAACCGCTGACCCATGATTCTTGAAACATACTCTGTAAAGAAATATATAACTTATGTAATTTTGATTGTTCTTACGGTAAAAAAATCAGGAGTACTTCAAACATCAATAAATATGTATACAAAACCTCAATGTAAGAGGTTCAATAGTTTTTCTGAAAAAACTTCTAAAAAATTCGTGCTAACATGCGATTTCGAAAACGAGAATATTTCCTTAAACCTGACATGGCCTGTATAATGCAAATAGTCCCGATTACTCATTTATCTGAAAGGTGCCGGTTGCACCTGTTCGACAAACGCAGACAATTGGAACCGACTTGTGGAATCGAGCTCACCCACGCGGTCTTTAGTCGGATCTTTCACGCCTTCTATCTCCGCATGAACGGGAACGGGACTGGTACGCCAGACACGACTGCACACCTCGTCGTATGAATAATTCGAGATTAGAACGTAATTTATGGCCCGCCAGATCGTACGCGAACGTGGAAGTGCTTACATATCGGATGATTCACCTAACTCGACGACCTTAAATTGCTCGTAATCTGTCTATTGCCCGAAATAAGTGTTTCACGTACAAATTGCAGTAGAACCTCGATTAACCAGCCTAATCGGAGCTGGAGGACAGATAGGTCGAATAAATTAAGATCTAGCGGATGATCGAGATCAGAGAATAGGCTTTCTATGTGGCAAGAAGAACGTTACTTTTTATCTTTTAAAGTATAATATATGCAGTAACGAATTAAAGTATTCATATTGTTGTCAATTTCGACATCACTTCTCGTCGCACGTCGCGGAAGTTCAATGAAACATTTCGTTCAACATTTACTATACTTTACAAAACGTTACAATAATTTACACTCATTTTTTAATCGATGTTCTGATCAACTTCACTGTCAGTTAATACAGTAGTGCCTTAACAACCCATTTTGTACTATTTCTTAGGGATTGTTCATCATGGGACAGATTTGCATCGAGGTGACTTTACATTGAACATGTCGCCGCAACATGTAAGCAGTGGCGAATTGGGAAAAGAAACCGGCCCTGGCAGAAAGGGAATATGCCGGCCCTTATAGGTCCCATATCCCATAATATGTCCCTTAATTTCTCATCAGTATAAATAATAATTTTACAAAAATAAAATTATTGTTTTGTAGACATAGTTATACTTTATTCATATAAATGCAAATAAACTACAAACAGTAACTAACATGAGTAAGTAATTATATAATAAAAACAGCAGTTCATAATTAAAATTAACCATTCAAATATTTTTTAATTCCAGTAGGCAAAATAAATATTTCCTCCATAATATCTTCTTGTTTTGCATTAGCCAAAGTATCCTTTTCAATATTCATCAACATCAATGATTCCAAATTGGCTTGCTTCATAGTACTCCTTAATCTATTTTTTATAATTTTTAATTTTGAGAATGCTGTTTCAACTTGAGTAACAGATAGGGTGAGTACAAACTTATATGCAATAGACACATTGGCGTACGCGTTACTATATAAATTATACTGTAAGAGTAATTTATACACACAGAAGACACAGTTTCTGTAGGTATCTCATTTAGCTTTGGATAAGGGCTCATTATTGGATAGAACACTTTCCCCTTCTGATTCGGTATCGAAATCAACATTATGATTTTCTACTGAATTTTTTAGCATTTCCCATTTGCTCACTAAGTCCTGATATTCATTCCTAAGATCGTCAATAGTTATACCTGCACAATGCCCTAATAATTGAGCGAGATACTCGAAAGAGTTTGATGACAATGGTTTTGCAAAATTCTTTGAATCGAGCAGAGATATGTCTTCGTACAATTTTCTAACAATAAATTCCAACACCCTGAAATACTAACTATCAGATACAGTGAAGGTTTCACGCGGAATTTGTTTACTACAACGGCCCAGTGGGCAATCCAAAATTCTGTGCCCCCAGGTCCAGGCCATTCTTTACATTCGTCGAAAATAATTCGCAGTAAAAAGTGTCTACCAATTGTCAAACATCCGTTGATCAGAACGTTGGCGGAAAATGGGATTTCGGTTTAGTTTTCTTGGTTTATTGCTTGGGCCAAGGCGCCGAGGAAGCAGGCGAGAAAGGCCGGGACGGCCGATATGAAGCATTTGCCAGAACGCCAGACATATCGTTCGCATTCGGATGGCCTCCGGCCCGGCACGTCCCGAAATCGCATCAGCCAAACCGGCCCACCGGGCAACTGCCCGGTTGCCCGCCGGCCCTATCCGCCACTGCATGTAAGAGACACGAGTACTATCAAAGTACATTAAAGTAAGTTTGGTAATTATTTAAAAAGTACCACTCATCTCCGATTTTGATGAAATTTAAATGTGTTATAGATTTCGACATTTTGAACAACTTTTTTCTTTTCCAATATAGGGTGGTCGCTTTTGGTTTTCGAAATATTCGCAAAGAACTGTTGCTAATACTGTTTTGACTTCTCCGTATTGTTGCACGCTCCGTGGCAACGTAAGGCTGCTCCGGTGCGGCGTCTGTTTACTTTTTTTTGTAAAAAAAGTCCCCCCCCCCCCCCCACGTTGTGGGGATGAGAGAAAAAATAGGGTTTGACTCTATATAGGGTGAGCTTTCAATTTTGAAAGACTACTTCCGAATTTTCGTGTGCGTGGTCGGGCCGGCCTAACGACCGAACCTCTCTTCCCCCCTCCACGACCTAACCAGAACTCATTCTATTGGCATAATCTTTGCATTGTAGCTGTCATCCAGAATTTGATCTAGTAATGGAAAAATCATGTGAATAGAATGAGTTGTGGTTAGGTCGTGGAGGGGGAGGATAGGTTCGGCCGTCAGGAAAATCCAAGAGAGAAAATTCAATACAGTATTACCAATAGTTTTTTTGCGAATATCTCGAAAACTAAAAGCGACTCCCCTATATTGGAACAGGAGAAAGTTGTTTAAAATATGTAGCTGCATAACATATTTAATTTCATCAAAATCGGAGTTGAGTGGTACTTTCTAAATAATTACCGTAATTGTACAGCCTATCTCCTCTTTAACCCAATTCAATCTATCAGATCACATTTGGTAAATATATTTTGTCCAACCATTCCACTAAGAACGGTATAATTGATTCATAGAGAAAGTCATTAACACATGAAAACTTTTGTTGTTATTGTCACTGAGATATAGACGTCATTGACACGCTACGAAATAAAAAGTGTCAATGACGTCTAATCAACTCGATTGAAAGCAGCGCCATCTAGAGGGACTCAAACACATGGCGAAGTATAGAGGATCACAGGGTGAAGAGGAGTACGAGGGGTACAATACACCGGTCGAACGATAGCGGCGCTGGCATCCAAATCTACTGTTCAATTCGGGACATTTCCAGAATCCGAATACCGTATCCATAGTATATACAGGGTGGCCCACATAACTCTGAACAGCTCAATATCTCGAAAACTATGCCATCGATTTTAAAGTTCTTAGTCTCAAATTGCATGGAACTGAAGGGCCTTTCTGACTACATAAACGTGAAGTGGCCTTCCTTCCCCTTTAACGGGGGAGGGGAGGTACCTTTGTAATTTTCAATGGAACCCCCTATAAAATGTGACATATTTAGATTCTACAGGAAAAAACAAGTCAATTTTGTCTGAAACATTTTTTTGTCAGATACTTCCATGATGAGATATAACAGTTTGAAGTTTCGAGTTGTAGGTACTTGAAGCGCTCGGAAATAGCGTTATAGAATTATACGCGCTCGAGTCCTTTGCTTATTCGTGAAAAAATAAAATGTACTTTAAATTAAATGTTCAAAATGTCCACCACGGGCTTGTAAACATTTATTTACTCGAAACATCAAAGTTGTTCTAACATTTTTTAACATTTCGAGAGTCACTGAAGCGCAAGCGTCACGTATTCTTTCTTTCATATCCTCTTCTGTCGTCGGTGGTTCAAACATAACTTTGTCCTTTACATATCCCCATAAGAAAAAATCTAATGGTGTTAGATCGGGGGATCGAGGAGGCCATTGACGAGGTCCCCCACGACCTATCCGTTTGTTCCCAAATTTTTCGTTCAAAAATTGCCTAGTGATGATTGCAAAATGTGGAGGAGCGCCGTCTTGTTGGAACCACATTTCTCTTCTAACGTGCAGTGGCACATCTTCCAAAAGCGCAGGCAAATGATTTTTTAATAAATCACAATAACTTGCAGATGTTACAGTTTCTTGAAAAAAATAAGGTCCAATCACAAAATCTCCTATTACGCCACACCAAACATTTAAAGACCATCGATGTTAAAAGGGAACACATCGCATCCAATTTGGGTTTTCCACGGCCCAATAATGCAGATTATGTCTATTTACATGCCCTGAATTCATAAAAGTGGCCTCATCGGAAAAAAGTATTTTGCACAAAAAGTCATTCTCCACAACACCCTGCAGCCACTCACAAAATCTTACGCGGTGATCGTAATCTGCTATCGAAAGCTCTTGTGATAAAACCATGTGCTATGAATGATACTTTTGCCGTTTCAAAATTCGTTGAATCGATGAAGGACTAATATGTGATGTTTGTGCAAATGTACGTTGACTAATATGAGGATTTAATGTAATTGCAGCAAGAATACTGGCACTATTATTTTCATTAGTGACAGCTTTAGGTTTATTGCGAGTTTTTTTACACAATTCACCGTGCTCGCGAAGCCGCTTTTCTAAATTATGAAATGTTGCATGACATTTTTTGATCCCATAACCTTCAAAAAACATCACTGCTGCACGCCGATAATTCTTTTGGCATTCACCTAACGTTAATAACATATTCACTTCTGTGTCAAAAGTAGCCGTAATCACAATGTTACTGCTTGAATAACAGCTCTAAACTGAAAACGTTTTCATAGATAAGTGAGTCAAACTCAAGAATTGTAAATATTATTGTTTGTGTTTCTTCATGAATAAGCAATGGACTCGAGCGCGTATAATTCCATAACGCTATTTCCGAGAGCCTCAAGTACCTACAAAGCGAAACTTCAAACTGTTATATCTCATCATGGAAGTATCTGACAAAAAAATGTTTCAGACAAAATTGACTTGTTTTTTCCGGTAGAATCTAAATATGTAACATTTTATAGGGGGTTCCATTTAAAATTACAAAGGTACCTCCCCCACCCCCCCGTTTAAGGGGAAAGGAGGCCACTTCACGTTTATGTAGTCAGAAAAGCCCTTCAGTTCAATGAAATTTAAGACTAAGAACTTTAAAATCGATGAATTGAACAGTAGATTTGGATGCCAGCGCCGCTATCGTTCGACCGGTGTATTGTACCCCTCGTACTCCTCTTCACCCTGTGATCCTCTATACTTCGTCATGTGTTTGAGTCCCTCTAGATGGCGCTGCTTTCAATCGAGTTGATTGGACGTCATTGACACTTTTTATTTCGTAGCGTGTCAATGACGTCCAATCAACTCGATTGAAAGCAGCGCCATCTAGAGGGACGCAAACACATGGCGAAGTATAGAGGATCACGGGGCGAAGAGGAGTACGAGGGGTACAGTACATCGGTCGAACGATAGCGGCGCTGGCATCCAAATCTACTGTTCAATTCGGGACAAAACGCTGTGTAGCTGGCTTATGGCAATACCGCATCCATAGTATATATATCAGTGGTTATTGTAGACATACACTGTAATATAATAAATAATAGTATATATCATATAAATCTTTCTTCATTATTCTTTCATTTTTTAAATTTCGTACTTCAAAGTACTTTATCACGCCAATCAGCAAAAAAACTTATTGTAATACTATATAATCTACTTAAAACTTTAGATATTGTGAATTAATGACATGAACGATATATTTTTTGGGTTTTAACCCTTTATAGCATAAGTTCCGTTACAAACCATTTCAGTGCTTACAAAATCTAGAACGAATACCCAAGTCCATTTTAAATTAATGTTACTTCACAGATACACACCGTTGTATGCAATTTTAGTAAATTTTCTCAAAAACATTGGGAAGAAACAAAGAATTTGAAATTCACTTGCCATGAAACTGGTAACGCGTGTATATAAACATAGCAAAAATCGAAAAACTATATATTATATAATTCATTGTTATGAACAATATCTTATTATTTACGAAAAATATTTAATAGTTTTGGCATAGGAAGTAAATTATTGTTTGTATCACACTCCCTTTTTCGACTGTCTTTTCATTTTATTATCAAAATTTTGAAAATCTAAGAAATGCGTGTTTTATTATTTGCGGAAAGCTCTCAAAACACCTAGTATTTTGTTATTTTTAAGAATTTGAATTGAATATCTAAATTCGCTTTACTTAAGTCAAAATATGGAGGCTACTTTACTGTTATCAATATTTAACCCTATAGTACACGGGAGAACAGAACGCGTCACAATTTCTAGATAGAAAATCTTTCTAACGAGGTCGTCGCTTTATCACAAAACGCTACGTACTACAAACAAAGGAAGCGAATATATTTAAGCTATTAAGTAATTTCAAGAAGTAAAACGAGCAATAATTTTCGTCATGGGTCCCACAGACTCAACTCGTGTAGCAGAAGGATAACTTCTGCAGTAGATGTAAGCGCATAATGAACATAAATTAATTCTTTTATGTAAAATTATTAAATATAAAGCAGCTTTAGTCAGCGTCGTTGCGAAAAAATTGTAAGACGAAGAGCAAACTTTAATTGAAAAAATAGAATGTCGAAATGAGAGGCACGTTTTAGTCGAAAACAAAACTAACCACGGCTAACATAAGTCGAGCAAGAAATTAGAGTTGGTGGACTCACCTGATGAATATGCCTCAGTTGATCAATGAGCACGCTTGTGTTTGTATTGCCGTAGGAAGCTGTCGGCAGTGACATTGTCGTAACGGTGAACTCCGGGTTATACTTCTGCGCCATCAAATTCGAGTCCACTACCATCTTTGTGTACCTGCAAGCAATTACGAGAAATCCATGAAATTAGCGATAACTTTTACACATGTATTAATATTTTGTTTCTTGATACTTCTTGTCCATTATGAACTACGTAATATGATGCGTGGCATATAATTACTAAAGCAATTTAGCGGTATAGTATATATAATAAAAGAGAAACCGGATTCTCTTCAGTTTATTTGCGAGAGTATAAGCGAAAATGTGGTAAGTGTGGATAAAATGTTACACATCACTGATGTTGATAAAACTTAAGTATGTTGTAAAACTCAACATTCTGAACAACTTTTTCCTACACATGTAACTGCCCCTCGGCCTTAGTTTCTGAGATATTCGCGAAAAACTACAACTACTACCCCATTGAATTTTGCTTTTACTGCGGATCTACAGTGGATGTAAAAAGATTTCGTACACCTTTTAAAAACCAATAACTTTTTTAAAATTGAATCAAACGACTTCAGTTTTTTTCAGATATTAGAAGGATTAGTTTACTGGGTACCGTGTGAATACATTTTTCTAAAAATTGTTATTGGTCGAAATTATGAAAATAAAAGTGAAGATCACGATTTTTAACGTCCTTATCTGAGCCTATAATGAAAATTTAAAATATGCCTTTTGTAGATCTACGTAAGTTATATATGTTCATAAAGTTTCATCGAAATCGGTTAATGTTGCAATGAGCTACAAACATTACAAGATGAAAGCTTAAGGGTGAAAATTGCAGATTTTCGGCATTTTCAGGGAATTTCGCCCTTATATATAATCACTTTTAAATTTTTGTATCTCATAACAGATTTCGATGACACTTTGTACATGTGTATAACTTACTTAGAACTACAAAAGACATCTGTTAAATTTTCATTACAGACGCAGATCAAAAAGTTAAAAATTGTACTGTTTACTTTTTTCTTACCAGTTCTGATCAATAGCAATTTTTAGAAAAAATTATTTACACCTGAAAGAAAAACTGAAATCGTTCGATCCAATTTTAAAAATGGTATTCGTTTTTAAATGGTGTATGACGTATGAATTCTTTTTACACCCACCATATATGCATACTGCAATGACTTTTTCAAACAAATAATGATGACGGTTTGGTTTCATAAACTTGCCCTAGTCACAAGGTTTGCGTTAGGTTTTGAGTTTGGTTTGGGTTTGGTTTCAAATCCTCAATCCTTATGTCTGGCTTTCGGAAACGCTTACGTAAAATAATAGCTTTTGTTTTTTTTTTAAATAACTCATAACGATTCCAAAAATAACCCAAACCTAACTCAACCACTTCGGTTTAAGAAACCAAACATTCATCATGATTTATTTTAATGTTTTAATAAAAAATCACGAGAACGTCGTGATATATAGTATTTTATCGATAACTGTCTAAATATCTGGGCGGTATCTGTCCCCAAAATAATTGCCGCTTCCGTAGGTTATATTCCGTGAGGGGTCATGAAGCTCGAGAAGCCTTGGTCGCCCAGAAGTGTAACATAATACGGGTCGACTATGCCGATGCGAGACCACTACTAATCCAATGACAAAATTTCTTTATTTTTTATTAATTTTTTATGGTACTTCCACCGTCATATTTGTGGCATTTTTGTGATGAAAATGATACCAAATATGATATCATTCCGATGATATTTGCTTGTATAATGAACGACGAACGTTTCGGACGCAAAGAAGGACAGCGTATGGAAAAGAAAGAGACGCGAAATTCCCACATCGGCCGGCGCTAGAAGGGTCTCACAGACGGGCCTACCCACACATTCGAAATGTCTGACAGACGCGTCTGACGTCGGCCGAATCGACCGATGTCGGATGCACTGTGACCGTACCCTTAGACGCGGGATGTCGTAAAAACAGTTTGAGAACCAAAATTGGTTGTTTTTTCCTCTCCTCCTTTTCCCCTTCCTGTTGGTTAAAATTTAATATTTATTTAATTTTTTCCTGTAAATTCGAATTTCTTTGTAAATAAATTCGTATCTTCTTACCGAAAATTTTTTTTTCTATATGTAGATAATAAGAAGCATAAACACTCTATTATAATACTATAATGCATATAAAAATCTATTACACAAAAAGATATATAAAATTGAATCATGATTTCAGACGAAATTGGTTTATCGTAGCTCTATGCATAGTTCGAATTCTGCAAATTTCAAAGTATCATACGATTCAGATGCAATAAGAAATATTAATGAACAAAATATTAAGTAAACCTTTGAAATCCTTTATTGTATCTACCACATGAAAAATAATTAATTAAATAATATAAATTCTCCGAAAAAAATGGCGAGGGAAATGTTACGCTAATCTAACGTTGGGCCCTAATGGGTTAAAATTACATTAGAGTCTCGCATACCCGAATTAATAAGGCTAAATTGTTTAGATAACGGAATTTCTGGATAACAGAACGTTCACTTTTCTGATATTAAATTTCATTTATTTAAATCAAAATCAAGACTCCACAATTTGTACAGTATTTAATGACCCCGAATCTTTGTCGCTGTTAAATCATACATGTTACTGCAACGTAAATGACTGTGTAGAACTACATTCTTTTTGTGCCTCAAACCATCGAAGTCCGACTTCAAGTGCCCCGAATGCTGTGACGTGGGAAGGGGCGTCCTCATTATTACCTTTAGATGCAATTTCAGCTTATGAAATGCAATTTATGTGTACGATATACTATCATCTGAGAAATCTACATGTTTCGTATAATTTTCAATATTAAGGTTTTGTTTTTTAATGTCTCTGATTGTAGACTTTCTGACACTATGTATTCTTGCCAATTTTGTTGCACTTTCACCACTTTCGAGCTCTTCAAATATTTCATTAAGACAGATTCATTCGGTTGTGGTCGTGAGTTCGAATCCCACCGCCGTCACCTCTGGAAATTCTTCTATGTGATATTATACTGCGTTGCCCAAGGTGGTTCGGAGCCCACCTTTACAAACTGTAGGTCCTTCACGCACACGTCCATACACACACACACCCATCGTACACTCACCGATCACAGTACCAAATCTCATTGTTCCATCCCCGTCGCTAATGACCCTGGCAGTTGAAGCGACGTTAAATAACAAAATAAATAAATAAATAATTCAACCGAATACCGAAAACTGTACATACAGTTAGAGGCAAAATAAAATAGACACACCATAATAACTACACTGCGGATCTTTATGCAAAATAAAAAATGTTTGCATTGATTGCAAGACACAGGAGCTAAATAGAAATTTCTTTCTTCTTTTAATTATCTTATTGAGCTAAAAGTAATACATTGATGCCCTTAAATCTTTTTAATATATGAACTGCTTTAAATTGTACGTACCCATTTTTGTTATAAATGCATAAAATCCGCAGTCTAATAATAACCAATAGCTTTTTTAAAATTTCACCAAACAACTTTAGTTCTGTGAGATGTTAGAAGGTAAGTTTACTAGATAATTTGTAAAAAAATTGTTTTTGAAATTGCTATTGCTCGTAATTTGGAAGTAAAAAGTGAAAATCACGATGGTTAACCTTCTTTCTTCCGTGCCTATAATGAAAATTTAAAATATGCCTTTTGTAGATTTATATAATTTATTCACATGCACAAAGTTTCATCGAAGTAGGGCTTACGATTGATCTAAATTGCAGTTTCTCACATTTTTTGCCATTTAAAATGACTTATACTATAAGCTATAAGTCTTATAGCTCATAACAGTCTTAATCGATTTTGACGAAACTTTGTGCATATATGTAACTTACTTAAATCTAGAAAAGGCATATTTTAAATTTTCATTATGGGCACAGATAAAAAGGTTAATAATCCTGACCATTACTCGTTTCTTCGCAATTTTAATCAATGGTAATTTTTAATTCTTTTTTATAGATTACCTAGTAAACTAATCCTTCTAACATCTCAAAGAAACTCAAGTCCTCAGTTTCAAAAAAAAATTATTAAAAATAATTTTATACAAACATTGCTGCTAAATGCTGCTCGACGCATAGAACGTTTGGATATTAGGTTATTCGGATATGGGAGATTCTACTGTACTTTTACTTGTAAGTTATCAATTTGGATAGCTCTCTGAAATTCGGGTATTCTGAAGGACTCTCCAAATTCGTGAATGCTACGTCAGTATCAAGTTTCCAACTTGACATGAATAAGAAATAGTGCTGGGCCGCTTAGCAAACCGCGTGTTCGAAGCTATTGTTGCAATGGTGCAATTTGAAGCTATTTGCGTGTAACCAACTGGAAAGCCAGAATCTCGGCGGGATCCGCAGTATCTTGTTGCCGTCAGCGAGCGCGTTTGATATTCTCGAACAAGCCGAGGAGCGTGAGGAAAGAATTATCTGCGAAGGAGATAGGGTGGAAGAGCGGCCGTTCTATTTGCGTTCGCTATTCTCGGATCGTCACTTTTGAAACGCGCGCGCTCATAGAAGGCATCGCGCGCTATTCGTTGGTTCGCTATTGAGCATGCTCTCGCGATACGGTGCTTGGTTTGCGAACAACAACACTTTGTTTACCAGCAATTGTGGAAAGACAAAGGTAGCATTCTCTCAAATATTTCAAATAGGCTCGTGAACGGTTGAAATACCTATAAAAAATACACAGACAAAAGGCGTTTCAACGGGTTATACATACCTTTGAACAATTGAAAAATAAGCGAAATACAGCAATTCTTTTAATATATAAAATTATGATCCTTTAGAATGTAAATATATGCATCTCATTCTATGATATTTAAGTAGCATTTGTTAAAAAATTTTTAAAAACTTTTTAAAAAGTGATCTGTTATTTGAACTCAAATATATAACTTTCTGTCTAAGTTTTCAGCTTCGTTTGGTCACAAAAAAGGTAATAATGTGTGAATATAAAATCTGCTTTGTCAAGGACTAGATACTAGTTATACTAACCTTTTAATTTAATTGAATGTAAAATTTAAAAAATGCGCATTAGATTAAACCCCACGTAGATACCACAAATGGTGTTTTGCAGAAATGGTATGGGGAAAATGGCTTTCACGTTTTTCTAGTTGAAGATACAGTCACTCCCATTAATATTCGTACGCTCTTAAAAAGACGATAACTTGTTTAATATTGGACTATACGACTTGGACTTTTTTGAGAAGTTAGAATAATTAGTTTACTACATGACGTGAAAAAGAAATTTTAAAACAATTGCAATTGATCGGTATTGTAGAGAAAATACTAAAAGTTGTGTTTTACAATTTTTTATGTGGCTTATATTGAAAATTTAAAACATCCATTTTGTAGATCTGTATCAATTGTATACATTTTCAAATTTTCATCCAATTTGGGTTACGTGGAAAACAGCGGCAGGAATCGAATGACGTAAGAATCCTTCGATTTATTACAGTTTAAGGCCGAAAATTGTGAAAAGCTGCAATTTTTACCATCTTCTAACAGTTGTAGCTCACTGCACCGTTTGCCGATTTTGGTGAAATATTCAGAGTGTATACAGTTGACACAAATCTACAAAACGTATTTGTTAAATTTTCAATATGGACCTACATAAAACAGTTATAAATAACATCTTTTAGTATTTTCTTTGTAATTCCGACCAATTACAATTTTTTCAAAATTTCTGGTTTTCAACGTGTAGTAAACTAATTGTTCTAACTTCTAAAAAAAAAATCCAAGTCACATGATCCAATATTAAAAACGTAATCGCCTTTCAGAGTGTACGAATGTTAATGGGAGTGACTGTATATATCTCAAGTTTTTAGCAAATGTTACTTAGATATTATATAATATTTATATAGTACATATTGATTTTTAAGAGATACATAATTTTATATATAAAAAAATGGTTACATTTCTCACATTTTCCACCATTCAAAGGTACGTATCCACTCAAGTTTTGTATAAAACATATCCTATGTACTTTAGGCAGTACGCGTAATTGCAATCCAAACAATTTTCAATGTACTATTGAGATATCGATTATATCATGTTTCATACGTAATTAATTACATTAACAGTTCATTCGTAATATGACACTGTACAATAAGGCTATTTTTATATTTATTTTATATTGTTCGGGTCAATTTGATTAAAAAGCCAGCTATTGATTTCAATGGTAATTTTGCTTGCGGAAATTTATCAAGTAATTCAATATCAACTGTTTGTATACAATGCACAATATTTATTTTTACCACATTGTTCAATCATACTGATAAAGCAGCCAAACATACACCCTCATCTTACAGCCCTTTACGGCCCTACAATCTGTTCTTCGTAACAAAGGATACCGAAATGTCATATTGCTCAATGATATCAACCTATTTCCGAAACGATGTCAGAAATAATTTTCTTTTTACTTTGTGGTTCTAAAGACTAATTTTTCGAGTCTGTCAACTTAGTTTCTGACTGTAAGTAACTAATTTCGTAATATTCAATAAAGATACTGATCGCGACAGGGATTTTCTCCAAAGAATTTTCTAAAATGTTTTATTTAAACGATATATTTGTTTCAGACTGTTAAAACTATAAGAATCTGATGCATTTTGAGAAACACCAAATTGATGAATCTGAATCTATAAGAGTTTCATTCGTGAATTGCCGCAAGTGTCTGCATTGAAGGAGCAGCTGTGCTTATTCTTAAGGCTTTATTTATGAAGATCGGAAAATATGTAGATGTTGTACTTTTTTAGCACAGATCTGAATTTGAATACTGACATGTTGAAGTTAAAATAATTGTGCCCTCATATTCTTTTTATACCTTTTAGATTGGCAGATTTGTCTGTTTCAATTTATTAGAAATGGCTGGCAGAATTTTATAACGTGCCAAAGCGTCAAAATATTAACATTGTTGAATTTTGTAATAAATAATTAACGGGAGAGCCGGAAGATTTTAATAAAATGTATAAGTTTTAACCACATCTCACTGACGTGAAATGTGAAGAATTATCAAATGGATAAAGAGAAAATATCTATTTTTGTTTACATACTACTGCAAGATCGTGTTTAAAAATATTTATCTACACACCGTGAGATATAAATAAAGGATGAAAAAAGCCGATAAGAATCAGGTGTAGAAAGGAAAAGGTAAAAATAAAAGAAATAACTCCATACTGTGAAATATGAGAATATAAATTACTCGTGAACGATAGAAGAAATGAAAGAAAAACGATTATGAAAGAGTGATAGAATCATAAAAGAATCGTAATATATACTTTTTACAAAATATTAATAAAAACAAGATACTATTCTCACTATTGTACTCACAAAAACAAAGTCACTAATAGAAATTCATTCATTCATTATTATAATTACAGACAATACACCTTCCCGTTGCTAATAATCATGCAGTTGATGCGACGTAAAACCATTAAATAAAAAAAAGTGAAAAAAATAATTGAAACAACTGTGTCTGTACATGTATTAATATAGATTTCAATTAATATCTAATATGAATTATTGATGTGGTGCAAATCGGGAGATTTTTCCCGTAAACCTGACAGAGGAGGACGCAAATCGGCTAATTGTAAGTGAGCAACCCTCTTACAATTAGGTCCAGTATCCTTGCGGCTTACCCCATAGCAAGCTTCACCCCTGTAAACGAAACAGTAGGTGGTGGCCACTAATTTGTAAAGTAGCTGCTTACAGTGGGGAAGATCGTGAGATTCTGTCAACCATGTTGCGAAAATTTAGGATGTTTTCATAAATTACTAGTTTGACAATTGCTCATTTTATTGTAAAATTTACTTACTATCGTTTACTTACTGCTGGCATTTTCTAAAATTTTTCTCT
The DNA here is from genome assembly GCA_913789915.3 of Sphecodes monilicornis. Taxonomy (NCBI): domain Eukaryota; kingdom Metazoa; phylum Arthropoda; class Insecta; order Hymenoptera; family Halictidae; genus Sphecodes; species Sphecodes monilicornis. The sequence continues at coordinate 4,675,194 of OU565292.1, forward strand.
GTGAAATTTGTGCAAAATCACACGACTAAAACCTTCGCAGCTTTTAGGGTAAGCAGTACACACCAAATGAATGAGAATCACAGATAGGTAAACATGGGTTGAAAAATTAATGCCTTCAAAACTTATACATTATTGTAGAATTTTTCATGATGAATATAACTAAAAGGAAAAGAAAAATCTCTGTGTAGGAAGCAAAATTCAAAGAAAATTTTAGAACTAATTAAATAATAGCAATAATTAAAAATTAATATTTTATTAATATACTTGTAACATACTGAATAAAAAAACCTGGATTTTAATAGCGACACAAATTAATAAATTCAAAGAATTATATGTAGAACTACTATAGTAGTACCTACTATACTACAGTCCTCGACAAAATAATAAGACACTTAGCATATTTTTAAATTTCTTATATTTAAAGGTGGAAAGTGTACATTCCGTTACATCCTGAATACTACATATTATCTCCAAAGTAAACACGCAAAATCTTAGAATTGTATCGCATACCATACCAAAATTAGAGAAGGATATGTAAACACGGACTGACACTGCTTCGACAAAAGTATAAGACACTAACAGAAAAATGTTTGATTAAGCAAATAAAAATACAAAATTAATACTTTGTGATACTACCCTTGAATTCTACTATGTCTAGTAATCGCTTTCGAATAGTTTTATATAACTTTTTGATTCGTTTTTGTTCTAAATGTGTCCAATTGTGATTTATACTTTCTTTTAGTTCATTTACGTTATTATATTGTCTCCCATTCGCGTAGACTCGTCTTGACAAATCTCCTTACACATTTTCGAGAACGAGCGAGCCATTCCAAAATATTAATATTTTTTGAAGAAAAGAATTGTTTCACTGATTTTGCAGTATGGATTCCTACATTATCCTGTTGAAAAATATAGTCACCGCACGTGACACGAGCTGCATGCTTGTTTAACTGATCTGCTATTAGCTCAATATATTTATTACTATTTATTCGACCTGATAAAAAGTTTATTTCTGTTTTTCCATAGTACCCAATACCGGCCCATATCATAACATCATAACATTGCCACCACCCATTTGACGACGACTTAAATGAAGTTCTTCCTTTCTGCAATCATGAAAGTAGTAGGCCCAACCGTCAGGGCCATCCAAATTGAATTTTTTCTCGTCACTAAAAATGACTTTTTCCCATTTTTTCATCCAGTGGACATGTTCACGAGCGAACTTTAGTCGTGTTGCTTTGTGTTTTTCCATTAAAGGTGGCCGTTGTTTTAATTTCTTCCGTTTAATGTGTTTGTTTCCTTGTAAAATGCGATGTACATTTCTTTTTGTTTTTACACCTGCTTCTTCGACTATTTGTCTTGCTGTGCTCGTAAAATTCGACGCAACACGCAAAATTGCACGTTTATCACGTTCGGAACTAACGCTAGGTCTTCCACTTCTTTTCGTTTTTCCATAAGCACTTAGATTTTTTAACACATTAAATATCGCACACCTACTTCTGTTTAATAATTTCGCAATTTTAGTAATACTGTACTTTTCCGAGCGCAACAGAATTATGGCGGCTGAAAAGTGTGTGAGAGGAGGAAAAAGGAGAAGGAAGCGTTTTGTCCTAGGCCCGCTAGAGGACTCGTCAGTAAGACTATCTAGCGGACCCGTGCCTTAGACGCGGGATGTCGTAAGGACAGTTTAGGACGGTATATATACAAACAGAGGAAGATTCAGGTAGTAGCGGGAAAGGTGTTGTCGCCCTGTCCATCTGTTGGCGAGCATAGGAGGTAGCCGTCACAGAACGATTCGATCGACCTCACTCTTATCTAACTGCTTTCCTCGACCCATCATTTATTTTTCGTTTTATTAACTGTACTTATACTGTAAGAAAATCACAAGATTCCACGTCTGAATATGTTCGCAGTAGAATACTTAATGGTAGAAGTCATATGAGTGGAAAATAAGCCAAATGTCTTATACTTTTGTCGAAGCAATGACAGTTCGTGTTTACATATCTTTCTCTAATTTTGGTATGGTATGCGATACAATCCTAAAATTTTGCGTGTTTACTTTGTAGATGGTATATAGTCTTCAGAATATAACGAAGTGTCCACTTTCCACCTTTAAATATAAGAAATTTAAAAATATGCTAAGTGTCTTATTATTATTGTCGAGGACTGTATAATACCCGATAAAATTAATTTAATTCATTGCCGAAGTTCTGTTAAATACAACAGAAATTAAATATTAAATTCCGTTGGAGTTGTATTAAATGCACTGAATATTAAAAACGTGATAATGTTTTATCCGTCATTATGTCTTCGTTGCGCAATAACTTCTAGAACAAATTTGTTCATTTTAAGAAAAGTTTTCCGATTAATATTAGAAAGTAATTTACGGTACCTACCTTTGATCTGTGCAAAGTTTTAAAACCAATTTGATTAGCTCTGTTCTCTCCCTTATTCTACAGCACGATACGAGTTATGAACGAACCTAAGTAATACAGTAACATGAAGCTTCAAACAAGTCGGTTAATATACATACATTTATTCAAATGTATATTAATCAACATGTTCATGTAAATCGTGCAATATTACGTTTTTGTTCGTAATTCTTAATATTCCATGTCACAGATTCTTCTTCACAGTTTATTATATGTGTAATACTTCAAAAGTACAGAAGACATAAATAAACCAACTCGAAATACTTATCAATATTAACTGTTGAGAGTTGCAATTTCACGTTATGCAAATTACTTTACTACTACTAAAAACGTAGGTGCTATTTATCTACTTAGATATTTCTACTGTTTGAAATGTTATCTACCACGTCTATCATGTAGGGTCATTCAGCTAAGTGTACCACCTAAATTATACAGGGTGTTTCGTCTATAAAACAGGACACCTAAATATCTCCTCTACCTCTGAAAATACAAACAATGTTTCTAACGTAATCTAAATGGTTTCAAAAGACGAATCAGATGGAAGAATCGTTTTTTATAAATTGTAATTTTTTAATCGTTTTTTCAAGGTCTCTCGTGTTTTTTTACTTATATACACACATTTTTTGTTGTTGCATGTTATAGCAAACATTATTATGCATTCATCCATGTAATAGTCTTATACTAACATGCGAGTCTTAGCGATGATATTGTTCACATTTGCTTCATGAGTAACAGTCTTACGTCTTACACGAATGTTTCTGTTGACACTACCAGTCTCACAAAATGTTTTAACAATACTTGAGTATGCAGAACGTGATGGAAAAGAATGTTCTGGAAATCTGTCTTTGTAAATTCGTATTGCTTCCCTTAGACACTCTCGAGCTTCACAGTAAATTAGAATCTATTTGAATTTTCTCCTGTTCTGAATAACGCATTATGGATCGCTTGTCGATATACTGAGAAATCTAGCAGTGAGCAAACTCTTAAATACATATATCTCTCACTCTCTATGTACACAGAGGAATGATACAATGTGTTTATTTACAAGTTCAAGTTCATGGTCGAATTTCTGTTACCGTTGAAATCTGAAATGTCGCTGAAAGTAAGTTCTGCATTAATTAGCAAATTTTAGAGTTCACGGTCATTTCAAGGTCGTGCTATTAAACATGTATGAATGCACAATAATGTTTGCTATAACATACAACAACAAAAAGTGTGTGTATATATGTAAAAAAAACACGAGTGACCTTGGAAAAACGATTAAAAAATTACAATTTATAAAAAACGATTCTTCCATCTGATTCGTCTTTTGAAACCATTTAGATTACGTTAGAAACATTTTTTGTATTTTCAGTGGTAGAGGAGATATTTAGGTGTCCTGTTTTAGACAAAACACCCTGTATGTAGACTATTATTTGGTACGCACATGTTCTAGAAAAATGATTGAAATGAAAGTTGTATGGTTTCAAGAAATGCATACCATGTAATAATTAGATTTTTCTGTTTTTCATGAAGATATAAAAGTCACTTCGAGACTTTTTATCGTATAGGGTAAATTTTAATCTTGTAGTCGAAGAAAGGATTCTGAATAAAGAACTGTGAGGATATATGAGGTGAAGAACTAATAATTACTGAGATGTTCTTTATAAACGATTTTTAATGCAACTAATGCTTAAAATTTCCTCCATTACAATTAATACATTTGCGTAATCGATCAATAAGTTCATGTGATTGAAGTACACTTGCTTCCGCACATTTAGCTCACGTGGCAATAATTTCAAACTAAATGTTCAACAATCGCCACATAAAATAAAATACGCCTCGAATGATACAATGGTAAAAATCAAGCATTGACATTGTCATCATTCGTTGCCCGGGTTTTACATTTGAAAGTTCCTTGTTATTCATTCAAGATTTGTATCTCAATAACTATTCGCTTTTTACCCTATATGCTGCTTGATTACTTCCTTCGGGGACATCTCAAAAAACGAAGTTAATCGCGAGACATCAACGACGCCTGTAGATATGAAAAATCGTGTCATTAGAGCATGTAGTGTTGTATCTCAAGAAATACTCCAAAGAATATCGCTCGCACATATCGATCGAAAACGTAAATTTATATTAATTGTAATTCAGGATTCAATTCTCTCTTCAACCACAATATTGAAATTTACCATTTAAAATAAAGAAACACAAGGTGATCTTTAAATCTCAATAAAAAAGCAAAATAGAAAAGAATTATCAAACTTGAAAATCAATTTTTGCTACAATCAATTAAATAAATCAAATATCGTTAGGATGTACGAGGTGTGAGAAGGTTACAAAAGTTATTATTAGGACAATCTTTACCTTTTCCATTCTTGTATTGTGTAATAAGTTATTTTGACTTTGTGTGATTTTATGGACATTGGTCTGTCAGTCAACGTGCTAAACAAACATTGGTAAATAAATAAAACGTAATAAATAAAGTTAGTTTAGAGTAACATTTTATGATAACGATTAACGGAGCTCTTGAAATTGAAGAAAAGCTGAAGGAGGCAGATCAATTTATTTATAGGTTAATAAACATTTACTCTGGAATATGTAAAGTAACAAACAGCGACGATATTTGATAACTTGGAAGTTGATGGTACCGTGACTACAAAAAGAGAGCGACTGAAAAATTATAAAGACTCGGTGAGGATGTATATATCAAGAGGGAAACATTTTGCGTGTGCACCGCGTTGCAGCTGTTTTTCTTGACGATCCTCAATACGGTCCATTCACGTAGCAGCCTTCTATCCAATATTTCTTCCCCCTTTCGTTTACATCTGTCTTACTTTCGTATACTCCTTCCTGCTTGTACTTCATTTTCTATTTAATTCATCAGTGGCTATGTAATGTTCTCATTCACTTCTCCTTCCTCTTTCGTTTAACCCTGCTAAGGCAGCTGATCTGAGAGATACGTGAAAAATATTTTTATAAATCTCTAGCAGACCCATCACAAAGTTAACTGGCAAAGAGTATCTGATATATTACGCCGTTCAGAAAGTTCGTGCTGTTTCCTGTGCAGCATGTTTAATATCCTCCTTTGCTATGGTAGGAAATAAAAATAAAATCTTCCTTGACTCATAAGTGAGCATGCAATCCTCTAAAAATGTATCTTGTTTGTTTCACATATCAGTTACACGTTATTTTTCAATTTTTTACATGCCGTGCAAACGAAAGAGTATACACAATTGTATACAATATATTTTAGTAACATTTGAACGGTTGGACGAATCAAAATTACTTACTTTACTTTTCGTAATTTGCAAGTACTGGTAAAAGATGGCGAAGAAAAAAGAATCGTGTGTTCAGGTTGCCGAAAATATGTCAACGAGTTCTTTAAAGGAGGGGGTATATACATTGAATTATAGAAAAAAATGTAATTGTAAAAATAAGAAATTACAATCACTTGTAAAATGAGATACAAATTGTAACTGTGCAATAATTTCGCACATTGGAATAACACAATCTTTTTACACGACTAAATCTAATAACGTGAATATATTTCTATGTATATGTCGCACAGTGTTCGGGACAATACTAAATAGTCCAACTTTCGAAGTATGAATTCTAATAAAATTCTTGTCGTAAAATATTAGTAATATAATGTAGTTTGTAATACTACGGACAAGTTTTACTAAATATATGAATTGATTGTTGAAACTGAAGTGTAAAGTCGAATATTAAACTCGATATATTTTGTGAAACACGTGCCATTGTTGAATGGTTATTCGATTAATTCGACTCTTACAAGTTACATTTAATATTATGAGGCCTTTCAAATCCCACAAGAACTAACTTCGCGTGTATAATCGCGGTCCTGACGTTCCGTGTTTCGTGATGTATTGCGTTCGAGATGCGTTTCGTGTTTAGATTCTTTGCTTTCTAATTCGTCTGTACCGTGTCGTGTATTATGTTAGCTCGGATCTGGTACTACTGAATGGATAAAAAAAGATGGAGTAGCTAAATGGTTTCTAAATAGTATTCGGGTGGTACGTTATGATCGTTGGGAGTACGAGTGTGTTTTAAGGAAAGTTGTAGAAAGGAAATGGACTACGATAAATTAAGATTTAGCTAAGAGCGCCCTGATGATGGGGTCCGCTCACGGAAGCCCTGAAGTGATGTCTGATAACACCCGAATGACCGTCGAGTGTCCCATGCTATTGCAGTAGATCGTGCCTAATGCTCACGTCCGGTCTGCTTGAGATCGAACTTTCTTAGATAAAAATACCTCCTATAAGGATAGTTTTATAAAGACAGTTTCTCATTCTAGCAAATAAATAATATTAGAATGAGATTCGATGACTTCACAAATCCCTAAATCCGTCCTGTTTGGAATTAATAATGCATAATTAATAAAGATATGAATTTTGGCCAGTTTTCTGTGATACTGTTTCACTTGTGAAGTGATTAGAATTAGAGTGTCCTCTTTCATTAAACGGTCTTGGTACTATGCTTAGTATTTTGTTCTGTTAAACATGATTCGCACATCTCTCTAGCTGCCATGTCTGCTCTATGAAACTTCCGTGGTCACCGAGTGTTCGCACGCCCTTTGGCCGCATAGACTCCTATTATTCTCCTTTTCTCTTTTCGTGTCGATTCCAGTTCGCCAGTCCTTCAGTATCTTCTGCCTTCCTGTTCGTTTTTTCTGCTTCCCCTTCAATTTCTAAGTCTTTCCTCCAGTTTCTAGCGCTCTTTCCCTCGGTAACGAGTATAATTCGACGACGATGCAATCTCGCTCACGTACGGGCGGGGACGGAAAGAAGCAGTTCGACGAAAACTGGTTCGCCCCGATTGAAAGCTATCGAAACGAATCATGCGTCTTCACCTTCCTCGTGAACATATCCGACTTCGTTTACTTGCATAGAGAACCATTCGAAAGTTCAATGGGACTGGATACGTTCGTTTCCGCCATACAGGTTAAAGGGATACTTTAGTCCAGTAGTTTTCAAAAATCAATTTCTTTTTGCAGAGCATAGTTTCGAAAATCTGTTCCTCAAAGTGTACCGTTAACTTCTGAAACTATACTATGAAAATTTGAATAGTTGAAGTATTCAAACGTGTTTTTTCAAATTAGTTGCTATGACATTTTTAGGTTTACTCGACCGATTTACTCGAAACTTGATGTATATCTTCAGTACACCTGTTGCTACAATCAGCAAGTATAAAGTCTCGTCTGTGAAATATTAAACAAAGTCGCAAAACGAAACTTAATATTTGATATTCCTACATTTGAAAAAAATGTTTATTTTTGTTTATTGTGCTACTGTTTCGGATATTATTATATTATATTATATTATTACTTATATTGTAGAAATAATTTTTACACAATTGTCTTTAATATTATTTAAATTATTGTATGATTTTAATAGTACAGTAATTCCTCGATCTAAGTCCTTTTTCGGTTCCCTGCCGGGACTTAGATCGTGAAGGGACACTATTCTTTTGTGACCGCGTCGACCGCGTCGAACGTTGAAAAGGACAGCATGCAAACACGGAACGCGCGGCCGAAGGCGCAACAAAAAGTAGCGTATCAGTGAGACAATACTAGTGCAATAATAAAACTTCTTTATTTTTTATTATTTTTTTATGGAACTTTCACGAACATATTCGTGGCATTTTTCTAATGAAAATGATACCACATATGATATAATTCCGATGATATTTACTCGTGTAATAAACGATGAAAGTTTTGGACGTAAAGAAGGACAGCGTATAGAAAAGAAAAAGACGACAAGCGTGTCCGTACAATGTGATGCCAATAAAAAAACTTTCATCGTTCATTACACAAGTAAATATCGTCGGCGGAATTATATCATATTTGGTATAATTTTCATTAGAAAAATGCCACGCTTCACATCGATATACCCGACCCGGGATCAGATTACGCGGCATTTTCACGCTGCTCGGCGACCGAGGCAGCTCGAGCTCCGCAGTGGAAGGAGTAGGCCAAGGGACATAGATCGCAACGTTCCGTTGGACTTAGATCGCGGAATTACTGTATATCACTTGTCAAGGCTACCATGATATCATAATAATGGATTGATTAACCTGCTTCATATTTTGCACACATAGAAGGTAGACATCCTCGCATCTAGTGAACTAAAATTTTGCAATATCGACGATAGCTTTTTCTATTGCTAAGTTTCTGTAGGATCTTAGGAAAAAGGAGGATTCAACTCCAACTTTTTCCTGATCTCCATACGGTATTTTGGTCTGGGGGTCCTGATCCCACACTCGGCCATCCTGCTCCGGCATTCGCCCTCGAATGTCCGTCGTAGCGCCATCGTCTTTTGTGTCTGTTTGGCCTCAGTGCCATCAACACAACTCGTCATCAACTTCGTCACTTTTCGGGAACACCATCCTACTGCCCCCTCTAGCAGTTTTTTCCCTGGACGTGCCCCTTACTTCACTTCGTCGTCCTTTCGCTCACGTGCGACCGTCTTCGCAATGCTTGCTCACTTCGTTCGTCGTCTGTCACCATGCGGGAATCGGTGTTCCCCCATCCCGGCTGAGCCCCCAAAAGTAAAATCTTACTAAAAAGGAAGAATTCTGCGCGTATCCGGGAATCGAACCCAGGACCTCGCGTTTGTAGCTGATCAGCCCTGCAAATACCCACGGAACCCTCCAACCTTTTCCTAATCTCCATACGGTATTTTGATCTGGGGGTCCTAGCCCCACATTTCTATCCTAGTGAATTTCTGCTTTAATGACTTCCATTGTATTGAAATTTTTTATTCTGCATGATTCTACATAGTTTATAAGATAAAGCTTTCTCGACATTATACGTACTAATATGTGTAAAATTTAGAGGATTGACCAATTCATTACTGAGATATCCCATGAAACATGACATGATGTTGGACTTATACAATAATTTAAATAATAATAAAGACAATTGCACGAAAATTAGGCTGTACTTCCGAAAGGCACCGGTGGCCGATCGAGATGAAACTTGGTGGGTATTATGAGAGATAGAGAAGGTCCTCAGATATACAATTTCAGCTTCGGCAATTTATGCGTTTAAAAGATACAGGTTCTCAATTATAAATCCGTCATAATAGGTTTCCGATGCTTTGGACGCTATATTCAGCAACAATATAAGAATGCCAGAGGGATATGTATGCATGTATTTATCATGAGTGATGGTGTGGTGTGATGTGTTTATGTTTTTTCAGTTGGAAACGCGATGCTTCGGGAAATGTGAGATAGTTCGAGTCGTATCGTGGTGTGTTTTAAAAGATTAATCGGAGTTGGTCTGGGTTAGTTTCCTTGGCGGGGAGGGTGTTTGGGGGCGGCAGCCCTTCCCCCAAAACAATACACGACTTTCTATTTAAACAAATTTGTGAGACAATACGATGACATGTCCGAAGCAAACGATCACAGTGATTGAGCGGCTTCCACTAAAGTATCTCTGTTTTAAATCGGTGAATTCCCGAAGTTAAAATTTTATATTTAGGGTCTTTCCACATTCTTCATAACATGCTCCAAATTTCATATCGATTTTCCACCGGTGTATTTCGGAATAATATCCGAAAATTATAGCGTGTTATTCTGAAATACCGCCAAACAATCATAAAAAGTTTTGAAACACTTGACCTATAATAATCTATTTTTCTATCTATTTTTGACCTCATAAATTGTCTAAAATTGACAGCTCTGAATGCCTACTCTCTGAACTCTGCGATGTCTGGGACGATTTTCATTCAACATTTCAAAGGCAATGCCTAGCTAGTCAATCTCTAGCGGTTAATTCAACTTGTATGCTCTTTAGTTGGATGTAATAAGAAGATCAATGTGCCTAGATAAAGTAACCTTTAAAAATATAGGTATTTGTAAAAATTCTTAAACAGCTCCCTTGACGAATCGTCAAAAGTATTTAGTTTTGAAAGATTGAAATAATATGTTGAATACTATAGAGGTCGTCGATGACCGTCGTTATTGAATTAACTAAAAGTAATCGTAATATGACGAATGTCATCCAATACAACTTTCAACAAATTCGCAATTAACGTCATATATTACGCGACGCAGTGGAAGATGTGATGTGAGCGAGATGTGGGTCGACAGCGAGGGTATCGAAGTGTGCATGTATTTACATGTGTGCGCACGTGTATGTATGTTATATTCAAGTTGGATCAGAAATAAACTACTAACGTAGAACGACAAGCTTGGTACAATAGTTATAAGAAATTGGTAAATCGAAATAAACGTTAACCTCTTTCTATATTTCTTCAGCCACTTCAGTGTTTTATCCTTTTCTTTTAATGTATTATGAAATTCGTATTAAGTATACATGATTCACGTTCACGATTGTATATTCTGCATAAGGAAAGTCAAATTAATTTGCACACCTTACTATTTAAAATTATAACAGAGAGCGCAACACGACTCCTTTCTCTAATTTTCCTCCCACTTCGTAAAAGGAATATGTTGTATTTAATAAAATTATTGGAATTGTGAAGACTGTTAGTGAAATAAATGAGAAAAGTAAATTAAGAAAACGAATAACATTTCTTTACATGAGAATCGTTTTCGTTAAAATGGAGTTTGAAAATTCGTTGTGTACTAACAATCAGTATACTATACATTCCATCTCTCTATGCATACGTAGGGACAATAAAAAATACTGTATGCAACTATATGCAAAACTGTAGTAATTTCAATATTACATGTACTTATAAGTAATAAAATTAACCATGTTCGAATAAATGACTAAGTACATTTACCACTAGCGCCACGAATGGATACATTGTGCAGGTTTGCGGTAATGTACTCATATCGATCGATTTCGGCGGAGTCAGAATAGCAGGTGCTTTACCTTAAATTAATATTTCAATGCCATCAGTATAACATCAGATGCGTTGTTCGAGCCACTTTGAAAGCCATGTATCTCCACCATCGTGTATAATTCAAAAGGTTTCCATTGGTTTGGAATCACAGATCGGGGCATCTCTGTAGCGCGGAATTTGTGAATTAAAGCCAATGGAATTGTCTTACACAACAAGATAACGCTAGGCTTGACGTTTTAGTTAATTGCTAATCTGATAAATGACAAGATCGATTACTCCTTTAATTTCAGCAAATAAACTGTAGCTGCGATAGACTGCTATTACGTCGGTACCGTTCGACGTATTTTTGAATCATTCATTTTATTCCACACGCATTATCTTTCATTTTGTTTTATCTTTTCCTTATATCTGCACATTTTTCAATCATTTTTTGTTTGAACTGATTTATGTCAATGTCATTACTATAATACAAATCAATTTACAGAGAAAGTACTTGTAGGGAAACTGAAGCTATTGATAACGGGCTAATTTCATAATTGATTTAAGCAGCTATCGGGGAACCAGGAAAGCTTTGGCGTTTTTCCAAAACTACAAAGTGGAATGTACTCTGCCATCCATAAATAAGGGAGAAGAAGCAAAATGGAAGTGCTTAGAAAGAATGGATTCAGACGTTACATTCAGTGACGACATGTTTGTACATAAGAATCGACATCTGTTTATTGAAGCATACTAAATTTATCTCTATAAATTACATGTTACCGCCGTTCGGCCTTCGTTTTCTAGATATTTACAAAAATCTCCGGACCTCCACTACAGCGAAATGTACCGTTTTTTATTGTTCGAACACGCGTATGGTGGCCCCCGCCCGTTTTGAAGTGTTCCCTCCACTGTACCCACCCCCCAAACCTAACCCAGACCTAACCAAAATGCGTTTAAAATTGCGGGGTTGGCTGTAGTGAACCTAACAGGTTTTTAAAAATATCGGGGAAAATAAGCTCGAACAATGGTAACACATATAGGAAAGAATTGCTCAGAATCATGCTCAAGATAATGTACTTAAAAGTCATCAAAATCGGTAAAGAATCCCGTTTCTAGATTGTTACCCTACGGATGGTAAGGTTTGTACAGTCGTGGAAATTATTTTGGTTAGGCCTAGGTTAGGTCTGGGTTAAATTTCTTGGGGCGGTGGTGAAGAGGGACGGGTGGAGCCCCTGCCACGCCCTAAAGGACGAATTCAGTAATTGGGACAAGGCGGAGTTTGCTATAGCCATCCTAACAGTTTTTTGCAAGTATTTAAAAAACCAAGACTGAGCTGCGGTAACATGTACAGGGAAAAGTTGTTCAGAATGATAATCTTGACGACATATTTCAAGGTCATTGAAATCGGTGAAGTGTACCCTCTTCTGTATAATTACCAATTTTTCTACACTGGTATCAGATATGATCAAGTAAAAGGGTATCATCGAAGCAATGGATGCAGTGTGGTTGTTCAGTTTATTTTAATTAGGTTCCCATGTGTGATCTTAGTACGGCCAGTCTTCAGTCTAGATAATATGGAGTTTTCTTTTTTAATAAAATCGTGGTCGGTAGGAATTTTGTGACGTTCGGTATATACATGTTTTATTCCATTTTTCTTTTACGATTATTTTATATGGTTAGTAAGATCTTGGTATGGTATTGGAACCGTTGGTTCGGCAGGTAGTTGAGTATTCCTTCCTTGAAGGAATGAATTTTATATTCGATAATATTCAGGAATTCATACATGTAGTTGAAATTGTAGTTCGCCAATTGAAGTTACAAAATGTAGAGAGATATAAAAGAACGCTGCAAGTATGAGGATGCCACTGTTTGAAAAATAAACGCGAACTTCGTTTTGCAAACGGATTTCACGAACACTAGACCTACGTAGCACTAAAGTGACTATTTTACATTACTTTGTAAAAATAATAAAAATGTATTTATTCAGATTTATTTTTAGTGATTTTTATCACAGCATACAGGATACTCGTTATTATTGTCTAAATGTTTTCTCGAAAATGGTCAATGCTACGTACCTATTCATTTCGTTTTGACAGCCGTTATTATAAGGCCAAAAAATATTATACAGCATTTCATTAAAATATTGAAGGTAATCTCAATTTCTGAAAGGACACTGTAAATATAAAAAGCTTTTATGTACTACAGTGTTAGTTCTGACAAACAGTGTAATTTTTCATTCTGTAATTTTTTCCTTAGATTTATCATTTTCGAGAAAAAAGGTGTACAATAATAATGCAAACAGCCTTTATACATAGTAGCAAAGGCAGACTATCTACAAAAATTAGTAAAAAAAACACCAATAACATCTTTTCGGCTGACGCTTCGGTTCCGGGAAAATCGAGTTTGAAAATTCGGCAATTACACGTGCTGTTGAATAGGAATCGCCCGACGTGCCTGACCATGACCAACTAATTCTACTTCTGTGAATGCTACAGTCAGGGACAAAAAATTTGGACACCCTACGTTTCTTTTTGTTTCCATATGATATCGAAAGAAAATGTACATTTTACTAAATCAATTATATTGTCACACATCTGTACGAAAGATTATGCGTAGTATCCATTTCAAAGAAATGTTATGGAGAAGGACGTACACATTGCAATCCTCAAGTAGGACAAAATAACTAGACGCGTCGTATTTTTCCTTCTCAGTTGGAAATCTGCATAAGAAATGTTAATAAACGTTGTGAGAAGTCTCCAGTACATAATAGCTTGTCTCCAGGAAGTCTCCAGTACGAGACCGCTCTAAAACTGTTTCAAAAAAAGTTTTCTATTTTATATTTTCTTAATCGATTATCTTATTTTCTAAATCGAAGTAGAAACGTAATCGGTAAAGTTAAAAGTCCATATAATTATGGCACAAGAAGAAATTCTGGTCGTCTTCCTGCGTTCACACTAAAATCGTGCAATTTTAAGCCTAGCATCGAATTCGAAACTGTCTGTTCGATGTGAATTTCGGGAGCGACGCGCGGGCGATTCGTGTCTGTTTAAGATTGTAAATCTTGAGCCCGGTTGTAGCGAATCATCGATTCCTACCCGCCAAATTAATCTTGGGCAGCCGGTTCAATGATGAGTTTGATATGTGAATTTCGATGAAAATTAGCTTTTCGTCCTAGAACTGCTAAAGGATTCGTCGGTAGGGCTAATCTAGCAGGCCTTGTCTTATACGTGTGGGAGTTGGCGACGATCAACTGTACTTGAATTCTATGAATTTTTATTTGTTCGATCTGTTTGAAGTATCAGGTCGTTGAATGAACTTGAGAAATTAAGCAACTTGAGAACCGTACTTGTCCGTCGCGACTGTCCTTCGTCAGTACTAGATTTATGACGCGTAACTCTTAACCAGTTAACTGCGGAATTTAATTTTAAAAATCCGCCATGGGATCCAGAATTAAAATCAAGCATCGATGAATATACACGACGAACGTGAGGTAAATGCTTCTATTATAAATTCTATATCTTATTGAAATTTCCAATTTTTATAGCGAATGGAAATTTTTTAATTTACACGACGAGCATACACGTCAACTGCATCGCAATAGAGCTTTGGATTGACGTGTATACACGTCAAACACAGTTAACTGGTTAAGGAAGCAAAATATACGACGTTTAGGCGATGGTTTGACTGGTCGTCAAATGTTGCATCGCTTGCTTAATCCTCGAAAGAGGCCCCTTGGTCACGAAAGCGCCATAAAGTTCGAAGAAATAACCCTTATGTACGGTTCCTTTGCGACGGAACAATGCCTGCGAGACAAATGGCCGAAGATGCTGGTGTTAAAACAGTTATAAAAAAATGTACGGCGAGTTTTACAGAAGTGTAAGCACTTAAAACGAACAAAATTGCAAAGCAAACCAGTATTAGCGGAACGGCACAGAAGTATTCGATTGCTATTTGTAGAGGAACATATTCAAGTAATATTTACTGATTCAACAAATTTTAATATGTACAGGTCAGACGGTTTTAACTATTATTGCCATGATTTACGGAAAGAAACTCAATTATTAAGCCGTTGTCAAATGGGTGATGGCGAAATTATGATTTGGCATAGTATAGGTTACCATGGAAAGACAAATATTAAGTTTATTAGAGAGAAAACGAATAGTCAGAAATATCGAGATATTATTATGGAGCAAATAAATAAATAGGCTAAAAGAATTGCTGGTACTAATTTCATATTTCAACACGACAATCCTCCGGTTCACACGGTCAAAAAAGTTAAAACGTTTTTCTAACTGAAAAAATTTTAATTTTGGACTGACCAGAAAGATCTCCAGATCTTAACATTATTGAAAATATCGTAGGAAATCTTGCGATAGCAGTATCTGTGAAAACCGGCTAATTTTTAACTATCAGCGAATTAGAACAATATATTTTATAATGGCACCAGTTAAGGAAGAAAACAATTATACGAAACTCGGTCCAAGCGAATAATTTCCGTGATCAAAAATAAAGGAGACTCTAGAAAATATCGAATATTAAACAAAACTGGTAAATTCTTTCCATACATTCCATTTTTTAAACACATGTCCTATCATTTGGTCCGATTAATTTGTCTGGAAAATTTACATTTTACTAAATAAATTCATGTGGAGTAACAACATTTTAGTTTTACCAGTAACGAACCAGTATAAACAAAAGCAGTGTGAAACGATGTATGTACAAGGAATTAACTTATGATATCTACAAAATAAAAATTAAGGGTCAGGGTCACGCGTGCGGATTCCGTTGAATTTTCAAATTATCTTTTTTCAAAAAGGAAGTGTTATCCAAAACACTGCTACTTATTTATTTTTATTTATCTTTACATATACACATAGTCGTCTTATATTCGCTTGTACCACTTGTCCTTAGACATTTTACATATAGTATACAAAGATACAGATGTATTCAATGAATTTGCCATGAATGCACCTTTACAATCTCAATAATCGTAAATTAAAAGATTTGGAAGGGCTTCCAATGCTAGACTTTGTTAAGACTCACTTCCCTGTACTAGTTGCATGGGAATTTAGTTCCCTTAATGGTAAAGATGACTGAAATGGTGTAGAGTAAGAAACTAGCTTCTTTGCTCCTTTCAGTGGTCTCGAGCCTTGTCTACCTGTGTTTGAGACTCAAGGATACCTGGGTCCACTGGCACGTGCAGAGAAATCAGCGGCAGTGGTGGGGACGAAAGAAAGGGATGTTCGACAGTAAGCCACAATAGATAGGGAGAAAAAGGGGAGATAGAAAATAGATTACGAGAATTGTATGTTCAGTGAACGTGACTAAGTAATTCTACTTACCGATAGATGCAAGGATGGTTTCAGACCAGGCATCGAAGAAGCTGTTTGAACTTTTTTGATAGGTTCTGTTTAAGACAGAGACTAAAGAACTTTTTTGAAAAACGTGCTTATATTATAAAGAAACTGCGGATCCTCATGTGAATTAAAAATTTTCTGCACCAATTGTTGTTTTCCTTTCGAGAAATTTGAATTCTTTTATTGTATTATTTTCATTATGCAACGTATTCGAGGATATGCTCATTAACGTCAGATGTAAACAGCGCATAGTAAATATCATGAAATAGCATTGTTACTATATCAGATATCTCAGCAACGGTAAGTTTTTGGGCAAATGCATTTTTATAAACAGAATACGCCAATCTATCGAAATCGAGCATACAAAATTGGACATTTCATTTAAAAACATAAAGGTGACCGCTGTATCATACCATATTATGTAGTTTCTTAAACCCTACAACTTCTGTAATTAACATTGTCTCGTATTGTTTGAAATAACCAAGATGTTTAAGAGGACAGAGTCACCAGACACACTGTATGTAGGGGAGACCGGAGTCGAATGCAATAATTTGACTTGAGACTATGAATGCACAAAAAGTATTGCATTTCCAACAGAAACTTTTATATCAAAATCTTATATACAGTGGCTCACAAAAGTATTCGCTCGCCCTTTAAATCAGAATGACTTTCTTAAAATTTGACCAAACCACTTGATTTTTTTTGATTAATTAGAAACATTGATTTAGTAAATCACGTTCAAAAAAGATTTTGAGAAATTGCAATTAGTAGGAATTACATGAAAAAATAAAAATGGCACTTTTTAAAACTTTATTATTTCAGCCCGTAATGAAAATTCAAAATATGCGTTTTGTAGATCTATGTTACTTACATATATGCTGAAAATTTCATCGAAATCAGTTAACGAACGTATGAGCCACAAGCGGTTGAAAGTGGTAATAATCGCAGTTTTTCACGACTTTTGATCAGTTTCGGCTTAAAATTTCCAGCATATGTATAACTAACATAGATCTACAAAAGGCATATATTAAATTTTCATTATGGGCTAAAATAAAGAAGTTTTAAAAAGTGCCATTTTTATCTCTTCATGTAAGTAATTCCTACTAATTGCAATTTTTTCAAAATCTTTTTAGCACGTGATTTATCAAAAATAATCATAATGCTTCATCAAAAATGCTTCTAATTGCTCAAAAAAAGTCAAGTGGTGTGGTCAAATTTTAAGTAAGTTATTCTGATTTGAAGGACGAGCGAATACTTTTGTGAGCCACCGTACCTCTCTGACAGTATTGAATCGCATGAGGCTCGCGTTATAGTAATCTCCAAGTTATTAATAAATAATAGAGATTGGGCGAGGTGTTACAGTCATCCCGTATCCTGAGACGATTGTAACAGGACACGAGGTCAATACATAATGACATACTTTCTTTCCAAATAAAATTATTTATGAAATTACACTATAATATACCAGTAAGTAAAGAGATGTAAAGGGATTTGATTCATATAAAAAACTACATATAAATCTTACTGTTTAAAGAACTATATTACCTTTTTCTGATTCCGGATCATTCGGTTTCACAATTGTGACAAACATAGAAATCACGAGGGTCAGTCTGTTCTTCGTGTGTCTAACCATTTTCATTTAGTTGGCTGGAATTGTATGAATCCATTCCTGTTTTTTGTTTACTTTTTTTTGTAGTTTTTCTCGTATTATGCTTTGATTTTTCGTTGCCACGAGTATCAGTGTAGATAATCGAGTTCCTGTTCTTTCAACTTTTACTTAAATCCTTTCGAGATAGAGTTTTATGATAAGGTTTTATAATTTCTGATGTGAATTTTCCATAATTTATTTGTTCACCTTGTGTTAGAATGTTTTGAGTTTCATTATTGAATGACCACAAGTCACGGGAATAATGTTACTTTCGACTCCGACTGCTGATGTTATAATCGTTCCCAATCGTGCTTTTGAATTTATTATTACAAATTCTTACTAATCAGATACTTAAAAATGTTAGGTAACATCAGCATTTACGTTCTTACTTTGATAAGAATTATTTATATCATAATTTTAAAACACTAACAATAAGATAAAATTAAGGGTGTTCAAAAATCATTTTATTTACTATATGCATTAATTACGTATCTATGTATACTGTTATAGCATAGACGTATGTAATTCGTAATTTCGTAACATGTACAGAAAACGTATGATAATGTAGTAAACGTATGTCAATAGAGTTTTAATTATTTTTATCGTCGATCTCCCTTATAGGGGAGAGTTGCCGAATTTGGATCGTCACGTCGTTTAGATTGGACCATCACCGTATATGTCCCGTTTAATAATATAGACAAAATGCTTAGCTTTACAATTGAATGCAGCAGCATTCAACACATCAAAGCTAAGCATTTTGTCTATATAATGGGCATGTATACAATGTTAAATGATACATATACGGTGATGGTCCAATTTAAGTGACGCGACGGTCCAAATTCGGAAACTCTCCCCTATATGCTAGTTATACTAATTGTACTAAATAAATCATATCTGATGATTCCTTAAAAATGATGTGAAACGTGTGAAATCGGCGGTACACTCAATTTACATGATCATTTGTGCAAGATGGTTAATTTACGTAATAACTTGATAGAAATAACTCGTTGCTAATTCAGTTAATCAGTGTACGTTATCAGATCTTTGCTTGGTAAGATATTACTACCGTTCTCGAAACGCAGCGATCAATAAGCGCATTGAATTCAAACAAGCAAAGTAGTTGGTACAAAAATAGGTTCTGCGAAAAACCGGAGAATTTCCGGCTTTTTAAAATTAATGAACTCCATCTTAATTAACTGTTAATAATTTATCACCGGAATTTCCTTTCCGCTTTAAATGAAAGAAAAAAAATCTTCGCATCCGGGACTACTGAAGGAGGGAAAAGCAAATACGAAAACGTAAAATTAAAAAAGAAATGTTTATCAGACTTAATTATGAAGCAGGTTAAAGTACGGTAGTAACTAATTGCAAATAGAATGTGCAAAACAACAAAAAGTAAACAAAATAACCTAACAATTTTTTTAAATTCTAGAGAATGTGTCGGGTGCATAAAGAACATAAAACCTCGATTATAATTTTAAGGAATGAACATACTACATTGTATTGAACATTTGCTAAAACTTTGTTTAGCTTTTCATATAGAAAAAATTTCAAATCACTGTATTTATTATAAAATTAAAAATAACAATGATTGGATTTATTGTGAATAGACTGCAGATCATTGTGTAAAATAAGAATGGTTTGATATCAACTACAAGAAACGATATAATATATGCACAAGATATCATTTTAATTGAAAAAGCAACATTTGTAATTGCTAGTGATAATTTTAACCTACGTATTTAATGTTCTACAATGCATTTTAAGAGTAACACGTATTTGTTTTTGAACATGACAGTATAAACGTGATATAACGCAGATTTGTAAGCTTCTCACAGTTTAAGTGTGCGATGAGCACACGACTACAAAACACAGCGGATGTTTTCTGCTTTGGTGAAGTTTAAATTTATGAAACAACGCGGTTACGCTTTGGTGCTTTTGAATAGCTTGTGTAAGGAACATTCATCACGCATACAGATATTAATCTCCGAAATAATAACTTCATTTTTGTAACATCTAGAATGAAACGAATTACCTTTTTACGGCACTTTCCTGCATTGAATAATTTACATTCAACTATATTAATAGAATTATACACATGAGATTTTTAACTTCAATAAATGCGATAGAGGTTTTAACGAACTTGTATGTTCATTGTGATCATGGAATAATATGTTTGATATCATGCATGCGGGAGTGTAGAATTTACTAAAATAACGAGCTTGATTGAAAATTGAGAACATTATTCTTGTTTCATGTTCGCGAATTAATTTTCAAAAATAAGTATGTCGCTAAAAATCTTTCACAATTTATTTAGTCTCTTTGTTAAAGATTTGTTTTAATAATAAATATTTAGTCAATAATTTTAGTTAACAATTTATTTAGTCTCTTAATTGAAGAATTATTTTAGATAGTAATAATATTAATAAATATAAAGAATTTTTCATATTTCGTACCAGCATTACATGTACATAAGGTCTTACTGAACAGATGAGATTTGTTAAAATTTGCAGTGCAACAATGGGTTTTAACATCCTTCGGGTTTTATAATAACTATTACAGTACCTCATTTTAAACGGTTCAATTAAGATAAAAACGGCCCTTATTTATTTTCGAAACCAGGACAATTTCTTATTATTGGCAACATTCTTTAACTATGGATGGTTTTATTTTTATATTATAAATCCCATGCAATATCATTTTCTGAACATACTATGCTTGCATAATTGAAATGATTTAATAATTTCTAAAATTTAAAGTTTGAATCTTGCATCTTGCATTATGAATTCTGCAAATATAATTGACAATTTCTTAATAAAAAAGTTTATTTTACAACTTGATTATTTAATGATTCGTATCTATGCATGTGTTTGTTTAATGTTTTGCGACAATCAGAGTGCGTTGAAATTGTCCGAGAACCCGGTATTTCCTGAGCGTACAAAACACATCGACATGAGGCACCACTTCGTTCGTAGCGCTCTCGTAGAAAAATTGTTAACCGTGTAGTACATATATACCTACCGGCAAGATGACTGCCGGCATATTGACAAAAGGTATACCTAGTCCAGACTAGGTGAAAATAACCGGCTCGTATCGAGGGAAAGTGTTAAGACGGGGTTCCGTCGACGTACTCTACAAGCCTGGCGAGAGATAACGACGGGGTTCCGTCGGCGTGCTCTGCGAGCCTGGCGAGCCATCGTCGTTTGTTCATAACGTTTTTCGTTTGGACCGTTCGATCCAAACCAGTGATGCCAGATCGGTTAAATTGAGGGGAATACAGTTTACCACCTCTCTGATGACCAGAGTAATATGTGACGCGTTGCGCGGCCCGTCACGTGACCAGTCTACGCTCTTAGTGGGAGACGTAGGAGTGTGCTCAGGTAGTGGAATGGGATAGTGGTAGGGGAAAAGGAGGAGAGCGCGTCGTGCGTGCGTTGATATTCTAACATAGACTTTCAATTTCTGTTGTGCATATTCACTTCACTGAAATAGACGATTACCGAGAGGATACAATTACAAACAATGCACTTCTTTGGTTCACTTTAATCATTAATAATACATTGTGCAACAGTCAATAGTCAGAAAAGTTATAAACTTCTTTAATTTAAATGCGACTTCCAAAAGATGTAAAACTACTGCGGCAATCCAGTATGACATTATGATATAAAAGAATAATACACAAAAATCTTTCAAAATGTATTTATGAATAATAATTAGGAATCATATTATTCAATATTTCTGAATTATATTTTTTATTCCTCTTTTTTGACCATATATGTATATCTAGATTGGGCTATTTTTCTTAGTATTGTAGTTGGAAATATTTTACCTCTACAAAATATTATTATACTTAATGCATAATTAAATTTACTATTTTCTTGTGCTTTACAGTTACATGTAGACATAATTTATTGATTATAGATAAAAATTTTTTTTAATTCCTCTATTAATTATTATTATTTTAAGAATTTATTTCCCACTTATTTAAATAATTCAATATTTCAAAGCTCCTTTCACTTTTAATGATGAAGTTGTTGGTTCAATTTTTATTATGACTACAGGATTCCATGGACTTCGTGTAATATTAGGAATTGTATTTTTACTTACATGTTTCATTCGAATCGTACTTAAACATTTTCTATAATTCGTCATTTTTACTTTGAAGCAGCAACTAATTATTAACCTGAAAAGAAAACTAATGCTGTCCGTAAGTGATATAATTTAATTCGACCGCGGCACCGAACGTGTTAATAGGAATGCATGCACTTAGCGTACGCAAACCTCAGTCTATTATATTTCCGTCATAATTAACTATGTTCCATGTAATTAACTATCATCCTCGATGATCCTCACTCTCCAGGTACCTTTGAAGAGAATTCTGGCAAATGGAAGTGTGCATGTATGTATGTACATATATACCATACATGTGGATGCGAGAAAAGAAGCTTTTGAACGAGAAATGAGAGAAATCAAACGAAGGAGATAACTGAAGGAGGGAAAGCGAGTACAAGTGAGAGAGTAAGTCGAGCGAAAGCTGTACTTGTGTATATGCGAGGAAGAAAGAGAAAGAGAAAGAAAGAGCGGAGCGTTTGAAGGTAAGGATGAAGAACTGCGAGAAGGTGAAACGAAGAGAGCTAGAGGAAAAGGTAGAGCAGCGAAAAGAGGTGATGAAGAAGGACGAAGGTGAAGAAAAAGAGACGAGTTTGGTGTGCGAAGGCAGGTTGCGCCCATGAGATTATTAATCAACGATGAGGCGGCGGCTTTTTAAGCCACCGTCACACCAAAACTATCCAACCCGGCCTGTGGTTACACTCAGGGGCCGATCTACATAGCTCTTCCGCCGCACCGCTCTGGACAAAAATGATTTTTGCCGCCCTTTACATTAAGTATGAGCTGTTACATGTGTTTGTTGATTAATAAAAGTCTTTCGTTTTATAAAAAATTTAGTATCCATAAGAAACAGTAAGAAAATAAAATATATAATAAAATATACATGTATAGGGAAAGGTAAGTACCTATTTTTACTTTGAAAGAAGCTTAGAAAAATCTAACTTTTAATAAAAAGAATGTCATGAAATTGACAACTATAGGTTTCTAAAGGTAAGCTTCTCAGCTTTCCGAAACACTCATTGCCATTTCTCTACGATCATGCGTTCACAAGTTATAGGCCGTCAAAGTGAAAAATACCTTTTTTTCATATGATCCTGAATAACTCGGTCAGTAAAAACTGTACGACGAAACAAAAAAAACGAAATTAAAGAGAAGAGTTTTCCCTGTAAGAGGACTTTACTTGATTTAACAGACAAATTTTTTTCGGCCTGTGCATACCTTCAAAGTTGATGAAAATTTTTGAACGTTTCATGATCATTTTTTGCGGAGATATAATTATTTGAAAATGAGCAAAATTTCCGGAAGAATTTTATGATCCCTTAATTTTTTCCAGGAGTATATTCCTGATCTGCATACATTTGGCTTTAATATTCATAAAAAATACGTATTAAAATCTGAAAAATCTTTCTTTTACAAACAAAAAACGAAAAAGTGGGGCGAATCGGATCAATCAAATGTCTTTAGAAAAAACTGGAATTTTCATAATAAAATCTTTGGTATCGGACTAAAATAGATATGATAACAATTAGCATAACTGGCTTTATTTAGAACATAAATCGCAAGTATACTGTCCTTTTTCACCGCCTCTTTCAACACACTTTTCGTGGCACCATTCTTCGTATAGATTGCGTTGGATCCAGTCCTCTGACGGAGAATGAATAAATTTTTCAATAAATGCAATGCCATTCTCATGACCTGTTGTTTTGAACACTAATCTTCATTCTTAGACTTATTTGATTTTTTTAACGAAAAAAAAGAATGATCCGATTCGCTTCGAGAAACGTGATTCGATTAGCCCCATATTGTATAAGGGCTTTAAAGTGAGTAGATTTTATAAATATATTATGACGTAATAATTTAAAACGTCGAATACTAAATTTAGACACTCTAAACATTAAGAATAATCAATATAATATTTCGATGTTCAAACTTACCTTTTTATTTTAAATACGAAATTCCGAACTACGTGTTGTGGCGTTACCGACGCCGTGGAGATTTATGTAATAGTAATTTCCTCACGGTGTGACGCGTGCTCGAGCGATAAATTAACATTATGCAAGCTGTTTGGTGATGTTCGATCACGGTAATAATTGCATCACTGACTTTTTAACAGAACACATATTTAACGAAAAAGAATAGCTAAAGTAGAGTGATAGTAAGCAAATAGGAGCGATGTTTCGAAAGAGAATGTCTGAGATAATCTGCCCTGTGTGGAAAGAAATCGGTACAATGTAAACTTGACTTTGACCAATAAACGTATTTAAGGGCGGTTTTTGATATTGTGCAACACCCGGAAGTCGGTGCGTTAATTTAGGGGAAAATGCGCACAACAGGATGGTACCAAAAATGACGTCACCGCGTTTGTTGCATTTCCGAAATCAGCATTATCAGAGGTAATAGGAGATTTTCTGAAAAATAACATCTCCTAAGTCGATCGTAGCGTAAACCCAGGATTGAAATAGGAACTGGTGGCGCAACAGTATGTATATTATACGTATATCACTAAAAATGCAATATTTGCACGCATTCGTCTTACTAGCTACGTGTGCCGACGCTAAATAAGGACTAATAACAATTGATCGACTACTCTGGTAAGTGCGTAAGACAGATGACCTAATGCAAACAACTGAGAGGCTTGTTTCGGGAATCGTCCTATGTATGAACGCGGGCATATTCCAAGACACAATTTTAATTTTCTGTCTCTACCAATTTTGCCGCTCCTCAAATTTGCCGCTCTGGGCAATTGCCCAGCTTGCCACCCCCCCCCCCCCTCCCAGGTCGGCCCTTGGTTAAACTTTCTGCCTCTCACGATCTCTTTTTTATTCTTCCTCGCGAGCCAATCATTCGGTGACTTGCACAAAATTAGCCTCGCAATTCGATCGATAAGGAATGCGTTGAACCGCAGACGAGCGACAAGAATAGACCCAACATCTTACAGACTTTCGAGGCTTAAGCCAATTGTCTTATCGACCTAGAAATTCTACATTGTGTATATGGTAGAACCTCGCTCGTTACAACCTCGTTTATTGCATGGGATCCTCGTTCCATGGGGCGCCATCGAAATTTTATGAATTTTACATCTTTTACATAGTAATAAGTAGACTGCGGATCTTTATGAGAAATAAAAATTGTCTGCAGCAATTGCATGAAATTGGAACTGTTGAGGCTTTGCAAAGCCCCAACAGATGATCGGCTAGCGTGGTCGGTGAAACCGTTTACAATCTACGAACCTATCGAAAGCACGACCCAGACATACGGACATTACGTGGACAAATCTTCCGAAACGACGACCCTTCGTGCCTTCCCAGTTATACAATCTTCAAGCTATACAATCTTTCGACACACTAACAAACCACCACTCATACAAGACACGAGCAAACCAAGTTGTCAATAGATCGAAGACAACCTGGATCGATAGAACTAGAGAGATCGCGATACAGAGAACTCGAAACATCGAGCCTCGTCAAACACGTTAAACCACGATAGAGGAAATAATCAAGAACACAAAATATCACGCATGCACGTACTTACATCAACGCGAACGTGCATTAATCAGTGTTAGGCTTGAAATATACATCGCTTGTTACCATAACCAATCGTCCAACTGATTTCAACGAAGCGTTGTTAACAACAATCAACTTCGCCAGTGTTCCTCAGTACCGTCGCAAGCTAGCGAACCAGATTGACGACCCCGCGAAATTGGGTATACGAATTGTGATATTCGAGGTCGCTTCAGGAACCAATTTCCTTCTTCAGTAACTTTATAAAGCTGAACATAGGGTTTGCAATACCAGACCAAAAATACAATACCGCTATTCGGTATTTGTTTAAACGTTGTACCGGAATACCGGTATTAATACCGGTATTAGGAATTTTCAAGAAGGTACAAAAAGTTGTTTAATAAAAAAAAACATTAACTGATTTATTAACTACATATTTCTGAAATGTGATTGTAAAAAACATAATGCGTCTATTGAACTGTCCTTAAGCCTGGAACGTATTTTTCTGCAAAAATTACCTGCAGTTGAAAATGCTCTTTCCGCATCCACGCTGGTTAGTGGTACTGTTAATAGTGAGCGATATACTTTCTCTAAATATTTGCATCGATGCCCTTCATCTTCTAACAACTTGGTCTATCGTCTGACTGTTTTGGATGAACCTATTTTTTGTATTATTGTTCGTAGAATTCTTTTTCGATATTAACATCAACGTCATCTTCAACGAATTCTTCTGGATAGGTTTGTGTTTGCCTTTCATAAATGTTTTTGTGGAAACTGACGACGAACTTAATTAAATTTGACCTTTTTAGCTTCTTTTCTTCCTTTTAGTTTTTTTTAAAAGTCGTTATAATTATGTAAATACCTTAAAATATTTTCTAGTTCACTATGCCTTTTTTGCATACGAATTTTCAATGCACTGTATAATTCCTCAGACAGTGTCGTGTCCTGATCATTAAGGGATTGATGAAAATAGATGGAAAAGAAATTATTAAAAGCAAAAGTTTTAACTTATACAGAACATACAAAATGTAAAAATAACAATTTTTCCGTAGTAAGAACAGATATTTTGTTTATTAGTGCTAAAAAGGTTTGCAACCACCGCATAGTCGGCCACAATTGCGAAAAACTGGACAAACTTCATGTCTCTGTTAATTATATATTATTACTTACCAACACAATAGTTTTAGGGGTTTTTGGGATCGTAGAATTACAAGTAGCATTACTTATTTGTTGGAATGGGAACTGTTTTTATAAAACTACCCTTATAGGGGCTGTTTCAATCTAAGAAATTGAAACATTCTTAGTTGATTTCAAATATGATTTTAACCAATTAATGTCTTATGGACATACCCTCGGAAGCAAATAGACAAAGAGTTAATGTTACCCAAAGTTAAGATTTTTACTGATTGTTAGTTTGAAATGCCTAAACAAGTTTTAGATGAATAGAGATTTAAAATTACAAGAAGACGTAATTTGATCAAACGCTAACATTAAAATTGTTATCTGATAATTATTAGTTGTATTACACTCTCTTCTCTCAATTCGTTAAAGAACCCTCTTCTAGTGTACTATACTCATTGTGAAATTACTTCCTGAAACAAAAAATGGTCTCAGGGTTACAGCTGCAAGTTACTGCAGCTAAATGTTGAGTTCATGTCAATAGTAGTGTTTCCTACACGTAATAATGGAAAAATTTGGATGAACCTATTTTTTGTATTATTGTTCGTAGAATTCTTTTTCGATATTAACATCAACATCATCTTCAACGAATTCTTCTGGATAGGTTTGTGTTTGCCTTTCATAAATGTTTTTGTGGAAACTGACGACGAACTTAATTAAATTTGACCTTGTTAGCTTCTTTTCTTCCTTTTAGTTTTTTTTTAAAAGTCGTTATAATTATGTAAATACCTTAAAATATTTTCTAGTTCACTATGCCCTTTTTGCATACGAATTTTCAATGCACTGTATAATTCCTCAGACAGTGGCGTGTCCTAATCATTAAGGGATTGCAACATAAAATTTATTGTTGCATTCGCTGTTAATAAGTTGGAATTCTTCCGACATAATGCTTCCACAGCCAGCTTTATTGGAAGCAGAGCTGATACAGTTTTTGATATTAAATCGAATTCAATACAGGAAAAATTAATTTGTAAATTTCAAGTAAGAGTGATGCCCCAAAAACAATATTTATTATTTATAGTTAATACCGAAAATACCGGTATTTTACCTTAGCAAATATCGGTTTCACGAAATCGCAAAATAGCACGAAATACCGGTATTGCAATCCCTAGCTGAACATAATACGTTGATTCTCTTAAATTCTTTCAATCTTTGCACGCTTTCAAATTATACCTACACATTTTTGCCGTAAATGCATAAAATTCGAAGTATAGTAATAATATTTCTAAGAGTTTATGTGCATGTATGTTTGCGAGTGGGAAGAATGAAAGAATAGTGGAGAGATGAAAATCTGTAGCAAGCGAGCAAAGCTATAACTTTTGTTACAAAAAATTTTTAATTAAATTATTGGAAATGCTTAAGAAATCGTACAGGTCCTTCCTAGATTGCGTTAAAGTGATTCTGTATAAGAGGGGCTCCGAAATCTTTTAAGTGCTTAGGGTCTCTAAAGATCTTCATCAGGCATTGTTGGCTACCTAAAAACAAATGAAAATCAACACCATAAATCCTTATGATTGATTACCTCTTTCGTTGCACAACTTCGATTTTTGCACGCATTTTGGGTCCCATTTCGTGCAACAAGCGAGGTTTTACTGTAGTATGTTTCTATTAAATGCTATTTTTTACGATGATTTGAATCCAGCGAGATCTTGCTGTTGCGAACCGAGGCAAATAACAAATAATTGTAGTGACTATTATCATCTTGGGTACCATCACATCGGATCCAACAATTATAAACTACAATTCTAGGATGGCTAGATATCGAAAACGTAAAATTCAAATTCAAAAATTGAATTAAATTCGTTTAACTCAAATTAAAATCCTTTGCACAAATAATATATTGTTGTTCAGGCAATTTTTACGATATCCAGAATCAATATGCGTGATTCGCCGGTATTCTTAGACTTCCAACACGATCAGAATCGAAAAATGCGGATTTTGTAAAATTGTAAAGAAATTTGAGAGTACCATTTTATTTTCGATTAATGCAAATACTTTGGATAAGAAATAAATTTTTATTGAACTACTATTATTTGCAATAGCTTTAGAGTTTCACCTTTGTACAAAAAATACGCAGTCTACTTATTAGCGTTTAAGAGTTACGCCATACTTAGCCCGTAAAGGGTATAGCCGGATAAGATGGTCAAAAGTGCTCTTGAACCGAATTTTATCGACGATGGATCATTCGATAGGGCATCAAGAAAAAACATACTGTGCAAATTTTCAACCCTGTATCTCGACCCGGAGGGTAGTTATGGGGTAAAATGGAAAAATCAGTTTTTGGCTTATTTTCCCTAGTTAATGATGTTTAGAAATTTCGGGTAAAAATCTGACACATGTCAAGAACCCAAATGCATACTTTGCAATTGGTTTCAGATTTTTAAATTGAAAATCCTGCTTGTAAAAAATGAAAAATCTCAAAAAAATCGAAAAAATGCAGATTTCACATGGAAGTTCTAGAGTGACTTTATATTTTTACAGTACCGATATATTATTATAAGTATCGTATATGAATGTTTTCACAATTTTCGGTTTCTTGCGCCGTTGTTAAAAAAAATAAAAATGACCGACTAACATTCTTCAAGAAAGAAAGTCATTGCGTGAGTTTGTTGTTTAAATATTGAGTAGGTACGTTACTCTAAATATATACGGAACTATCGTAAATGAAAAACATTTAACAGATAATGTGGTCTGCAAAAGTTGGTAGGCTAATATTTCGCATGTGTAACTTTCAATTAGGAATGCTCGCTCGTTCCTTATTTCAACAAGTTCGTGCTGGTTTAATGTAAACGGTAATCGAACTATGTTTGCGTCAAATACGAGCAAATATTCGCGCAGTTTAAACCGAGTATAACCACTCCGAATGTTCTTCATACATTTGCAGTTTGATTTATAAAGTCTAGCAAACATTCTTCGAGTATTCGCATACTTCCGGCAAATAAACAGAGCTTGGACGAATGCTCATTTCGATTTGAATTTCGCAGAAGTGAGAAACGAACGGGCAATCGTTCATTTAGTCTAGATGCATAAATGCAAAACAAATGTTACCACGTGCGTAGAGAATCCTATTACACTGTCCAACAAATGTCAACTTTTTTATGTTTCCTAATAACTGTTGGGTGGTTCTTATAGAGTTTTTTGCGCTGAATCCGAATCTGCCATTACTTTTTCGCGTACACGTACAGTTTTTGAGAAACATGACTTTGAAAAAAAACCTATTTTTCAACTTTAAACAAATATTGTGATGTTAATATAAAAGATATTGAATTGTTCTTCGCAGCAAAAGATTCTGTAAACTTTCCTGAATACAGCGATATCCAATATTAATACATTTTGAATGTTTAAATATGTTTAAACAATCATTAAAGACGGAGAGACACCACTTTTGTACCAATTTTTGAGGATATTTTTGAATTTATCTCAAAAAATAAGGGTCCACCGTAAAATCGTACTATATTACGCGATAGAGCAGACTTTTATCTTGAGAACCCCCCTTTGAAATTTACAACATCGACGTTTTTACCGAACCAGAAAGCAAAATATCTACGCTCGACATGAGTTGCTACCAGTGGTGCTCTTTCACTAGCGCAGTCGTCCGTTGCGATACGGCGCGGCGTAACGGCGATGCAGTGGCTAAAAGCGCGCAATTATGTCAGCTTACTTAAATGTTATTTATTATTTACTAGTACATTTATTCTGTATAAATTATTTTATGTATTTTTTTAATGTTAGTCTCTTGTTCATAGTATATTTCATACTAAAAAGATCTTTTGTAACAAAAAAATAATTTAGTAAGTTTTTCTTTTGTATTTAGTTTTCTTTATTAGCATTTTCACAATAAGCGATATTAAATAGATTTTTGTATCAAATTATTTTTTGTTACAAAAGACCTTTTTAGTATGAAATATACTATGAACAAGAGACTGACATTAAAAAAATACATAAAATAATTTATACAGAATAAATATACTAATAAATAATATATAACATTTAAATAAAATTTAACATTGAAATAAGCTGACATAATTGCGCAGTTTTAGCCACTGGCATAACGCCGTTATGCCGCGCCGCGCCGCGCCGTATCGCGACGAACGACCGCGCTTCCACTGAAGAGCACCACTGGTAGCAACTCATGTTGGGCGTAGATATTTTGCTTTCTGATTCGGTAAAAACGTCGATGTTGTAAATTTCAAAGGGGGGGTTTTGAAGATAAAAGTCTGCTCTATCGCTGTATTCAGGAAAGTCTACAGACTCTTTTGCTGCGAAGAACAATTCAATATCTTTTACATTAACGTCACAATATTTGTTTAAAGTTGAAAAATAGGTTTTTTTCAAAGTCATGTTTCTCAAACACTGTACATTTAGGCGAAAAAGTAAGGACAGAATCAGTGCAAAAAACTCTATAAGAACCACCCAACAGTTATTAGGAAACAAATTTGGTGTTGCACAGTGTTATTAGTGTTTGCGGGTATAGATTACTTTCTAGATGAGCTTCGTATTTCGATGATTACTTTGAAGCACCTGATTACAAGTCGTTCGAATGTCGGTGCGCGACTATCGATAATGAGAACGTCGCTATCATTAAGCGCAATTTCTTATGGGGAAAGCCTGGTGTAGCAGGATGGAAAAAGTGATTTTTTAAATAAATTAGCAGTACAAATTTATGAAAATATTTTCCCAAAGTATTTTAATGAAATTTGAAAAATTTTGGCGAGTTTGGTCACTTTTTCTAATAAACAACTGATGCAAGTGGGTGCATGCGGCTATTATTTAAAACAATTATAAACGGTGAATTTTATAGAAATGGTTAAGTAGTAAAAAGTGAATATGTCCGCCTTGTAGCCAAACTCAAAGCTGTTGGTTGTTATTGAATTGCGGCCTATAAATGGTCGAAATTGCGTTATTTTTCTGTATGCGCATATTTATTGAAGGTTTAAGTTTTATACTACACGTGATACTGAAAGTAAACCTTGTCGTTGGCTAGAAATGTAAAACATTCGTGAATATAAGTAAGAATATAAATATAATACGTAAGAGTTCTAAAAAGTATTATTTAAGTATATTCACAAATTTAAATATATTTTTTGAAAGCGACGAGTTTTAAATCGCTGCGCAACGTAACTAAAGGAATATTGAACCAATTGACTTTATTGATTTACATACGTATTTATTAATGTATTAACTCTTACCACTCGAGTGATGACTCTGAGACACCACTAAAAATTGCTATACACCATTATTCAAAATATTGTTCACATTACTAAATTTGTATTTAATAAATTAGGTACTAAACATTTAAGTATTGTACGATGTATTATATCAGTTTCATATCTACTAAATGAAAAAATCATATAGAATGGAAATATTTTTGGTCGGAAAAAATTGTTTGATTTTGTAGTTAAAATAGCTCCGACTACAAAGGGTTAAGAACCGAATTCAGTTTTTATCATAAAATTCGATTGTTTCTCCAATTTTTCATTTTTTAACTTAAAAATAGGTTCATACTGTGTTATACACAGTTTGAATACAGCAAGCGTTACATTACATTTTCTTGACGTTAATCTGGATATAGGTCACATAAGGAATATTATTTATTAATCTTCGCAAAAAAGATTTGTTTCGTTACATCGGTAGTATATTAAAATATTCACACAATTTCAAGATGATTGGTTCGATAAATTGTTTAAAATAAACCCACGAAAACTCATTAATTTTTAACTGTACACCCTTATATCCTTCGAACAGCGTTAAAATGTCTTCTCAGGGAGCCAATCACATATCGCGGGTCCGTAACATAGATATCTATGAATATAAATATGAAATGTACAGCGTCTGGTACATCCCAGCCTCTTTTGTTATTAGTGTTCTTACACATTTGCTAACATCTTCCTCACGACTGCCCTGCAATTTAAAGTTTCTCATTTACGAAGTTGGGATTTGTTTGATTACATTATCTTCTCATTCAACATCTCCAACAAAGCTTTTCACCGTCCAAAAATTGCAAAGCTATGCCCCCGAGACCATCTTAGAACTTCCAATTGTCTGATTAGATAGTAATATCCATTGAGTGGTGATATCAAGACTAGTGATGATGCTTTTACTGGTCAGCTTATTATTCATATTCAATATTAAGCTGTTAGGATCACTTTCAGAGATCGGAAGAGTTATGGAATTTCTCAACAGGTTCTATTTAAAACATGGACTGTAGAACATTTTTAAAAATGTTTTCATAGCGCAAGTTCCGACGAAAATAGATGGAAAAGAAATTATTAAAAGCAAAAGTTTTAACTTATACAGAACATACAAAATGTAAAAATAACAATTTTTCCGTAGTAAGAACAGATATTTTGTTTATTAGTGCTAAAAAGGTTTGCAACCACCGCATAGTCGGCCACAATTGCGAAAAACTGGACAAACTTCATGTCTCTGTTAATTATATATTATTACTTACCAACACAATAGTTTTAGGGGTTTTTGGGATCGTAGAGTTACAAGTAGCATTACTTATTTGTTGGAATGGGAACTGTTTTTATAAAACTACCCTTATAGGGGCTGTTTCAATCTAAGAAATTGAAACATTCTTAGTTGATTTCAAATATGATTTTAACCAATTAATGTCTTATGGACATACCCTCGGAAGCAAATAGACAAAGAGTTAATGTTACCCAAAGTTAAGATTTTTACTGATTGTTAGTTTGAAATGCCTAAGCAAGTTTTAGATGAATAGAGATTGAAAATTACAAGAAGACGTAATTTGATCAAACGCTAACATTAAAATTGTTATCCGATAATTATTAGTTGTATTACACTCTCTTCTCTCAATTCGTTAAAGAACTCTCTTCTATTGTACAATACTCATTGTGAAATTACTTCCTGAAACAAAAAATGGTCTCAGGGTTACAGCTGCAAGTTACTGCAGCTAAATGTTGAGTTCATGTCAATAGTAGTGTTTCCTAAACGTAATAATGGAAAAATTTGGATGTACCTAATTATACCAAAAAAGTTACTACATTCTAATCCTAATCCAATATAAAGAATATCGAATATTATTTTATGCGATAGTGCTATTGCGGCTTTAGTAGGAGGTAAAAATATAAAAGTTTTTTTAATAAGAACAGATTAATGCCTATTCTATAAAAATGCATTCTTAATTGGCAAGGAAATATTCGCTTAGAAACAGAACGTGGCATTAACACTCGAGACGCGAATAAAACTGACTGATACATTGCTCCAAGAGACTTGAATTTGAATATTATTTATTTAATAACTAACATCGGGTATAAGTCTATATCCTTTTCAGTCTATCTCAGTCAAGTATTGGCTCATGAAAATTATTATTGAATTAATTCCACCTATTTTATATGGCCCACTGTGCAGGGTAAGAAATATCCAATATTATTCAACGAATAGTTAAAATTGAAATTTGTAAAAGGTGTATTTACGTAGATAAATCATAGATCTCATAGAACATTTTTTAATAAACGTTTTTAATATTTGCATTTTTGACCCTGGAAAACCATCGCACTTAGGACATAGCTAATATTAACACGCATCTAGAGGATACTTTATCGATAACATTATTCATAATTGGATAAGAAATGTATATGCAACATTTTCAAAGTGGTAACTCGTAAATTGCGTGTTTTGATTTGCGGTACTTTTGCAGCGAGGGTGCAATATAATACTTTTCAGAAAAATTCACCGTAATCTACGTCAAGATACTTTTAGATGGTAGCGTACATTTGTGCAATCGTCGGATCCTTTGGGAACAAGAGGAACATTCGTCTGCGGGAAGTGGTGAAATGGGTGTCTGATGGAACTGGTCTTCCCCGTAATGTCAGTGAACGAGGGATTCCCAATGGCGCCTAATGAAGCTGATGTTTGCTTTCAAATTTCGGTAAAATCGGCCGGGCCGCTGCGCTGCGGCTCTCGATGAATCTGGGTTACTGTAGAACGTCGGCGAAGTCCGGCGAGCTCTCGGTAGCCATAATTTTTTTTCATTTCTGTGTATGTATGCGGTACCAACTCTTGAATCTGTTCGGAAATCTAATGGAACTGGTATGGGCCATCCCGAAAGCAATTTCGGTAAACTTGGATATTTTTAGGAAAGACACTACGTTGCTCTTGGAGAAGCAACTTTTAATCTTCGGTATATCGCCAAGCTCGGGAATCTTTTTCCAATTCTTTTACTCAATCTTTTGTCCCTACTGAAATAATGAACTATACTAATGGCGCCTTGTGAAGATCATTTAATTTAATAGCAAGTAAACTAAAAAATGTAATTGAGAGGACTCGGAGTAAGATGGCCATACTAAGCGAAAATAAATATAATTTTTCATTTCTTATACTAAACAGTATTTTAGTGAAACAAATCAATATATGTATAACCTATTTAAATAAAAAAAATATTTATCCTGCAAAAAAAATAATTTTACTGTCATGTTTGAGTAAACATTGTAAACTAATTTGGAGGTAGGCTAGCCCAATGAATTGTTGACTAAGGTAGTTCGCTTACTGGGATAACATAGGTCTATTGATGCAATGAATACAATCCTAGTAATCAAACTTATCTGCCTGACTTTTTAATATAATTTTGTAATATTGCAAATTATATTACAAAAAAACTGGGACTTGGCTGGAGGATGCGCGGTGTGAATGTTGGGGAATGTGTGAGGAAAGAATTCATAGGGAAATGAAAGTAATATAATTAAATAATTAAGGTAAAGCAAAGTGAAAACATAAGTGGAAGGATCGTTGGAGTAAGAACAAGAAGATGAAATAGATAAAAGAGAAGGACAGAAGGCTGATAGCTCGTAGAGTAGTAAAAGTGAGGTTAGGTATCAACGTGGTAAGTATTTACTGTGGTAAGATAGGTCAAATAATATTAAAAAATAACCGTAAGCGAATCATTACACGGTGTGCATCAGTTTACCCCTGTCATTTTAGCCCATAGGTTACATGACTAAACAATGTCTAAATGGAATTAAAATATCAAACTTCTGTTAAACCACTGTGCCATATTTTTTCTATAATTGTATAAATGTCCATGAAATGAATGACTTAGATTTATTTAAACTTCTATTCACTAAAGTAACGTCTAATTGTTATAAGTTACGTCTATAAAATTTTGATTTCATTAAAACTTTTTATACTAAACTACATATATTTGATACTGACTTCTATGTATATAATAATATAATTTACCAAAGGAAATCGACCTGTTTTACTAACAGAAATGAAAAATAAAACTGGCCATCTTATTCCAATGTCTCCTAATCTTAGAACATACGTTTCGAAACTTAACATTGATTGTTTGATTGCACGAGACTAAATCATATAGTGTATTACCCAGATCCTATCGAATTCAAAATATTTTAATTCTTAGTATTTTTCGCAAGACCTGAGAAGGTTAGACATAACTGTGTAATTAATAAATATTTTTAATTAAAACAATCATGAGGTGCTCTCTAAAATAAATCATTTTATATACAGAAACACTTTTTTAAATAATGTCCAAGTTTTTGAGAAAAAATTTTTTTAAATTATTTTCTCCTGGCCTCCTGATTCATCAATGACCCCTTAACAATAGGTTCACGGAACGCGTCAATTTGAAGTCTTCTAATATTTTTAATTTACGATTTTTGAGATATTGTGAAGTCGCATCCACGAGGATTTCTTTAACAGGTTTATTACATATTCTCGTTATTTTTATAAAGTAATGTAAAATAGTCACATTTAGTGCTCCGTAAACCTAGTGTTAAAAACGTTCTTATATGAGATATAGATATCTTGGTCTCAGTCAGATTTTTGCAAATACTCGTGACAGTTAAATAATTAAGATTGTTAGTTTTGGAACAGTTTTGATTTCAACCATCAATCATATAGCAACATTACAAAGCGAATTGATCGAACTTGGATTCCATTCATAGAACTTCGTTTACATCAACGTCTTATCCTTGATTCACAGTACTTCATCGAGGATGACAGCGAGCTAATAGATGCGAACTTGAACCATTTAACACATTCCCGCAAATGTCGGCTATAGCCGTCAAATTTTCATTGTTGTGCAGGCAGATGACGACAATTGAAATTGACGATAAATGAAATTCGGTATGACCCAAGGTATCATTTATTCATCTTATCATTTGTATAAGTTTAACAACGATCTTCCGTACAAATTCAAACCAAACATGTTGCTGAAATGATAACGTATATACACGGTGGAAATAATAAAGCGTTACAGACGAATATCTCCAAAAATATTGATTATACCCAAAAATGTGGTGGGACTTTTATTTTTACCGGTGGACAATCCAAGGTGAGGTGAGGGTCAACTTTCTTTTTCTAAATGGAATGATATATTTTTTTATCCACCATTAAGTAGTACGTATTAAGATGAGTTCAATTACCATGCAAGGTCAAATTTGCGGGAAATGCAGAAAAGGCGTGATCGTTTTATTTGTATTTTAGTTCGTGCCATCGAACTTTCACACCAGAACAATAACATGTGTTCAATATTAGCATTACTCAGGACAACATCAATGTCATTGTCAATGAAATGAAAACAGACGTATTTATGTGTTACTGTGCTCTTCTGCAAGATAGTCAGTTTACTTTCATTACTATTCTTGCTAAGCAATCCTTCGCTGAACGATAGTACTTAAATAAGTGGTGAAAATGGAAATGTATCAAAATTGTTTTGATATGTTCATGGTACTAGGAGAATGCAGGGAACATTACAGAATGGTTGCTAATTTGTATGCACAACGCTACCCAGATCGACCATCAAAATCGCATATGGCATTTAAAAGTCTAGAACAGCGTTTTCTGTGTCAGGTTCTGTGCTTAACAACTGCGTAATGTCCATTAACACGTTCCGTGTCACATGGGGCGTATGCGCCCTACGCTGAACTTTCCGTTCAAACCATTAGGTATTGTCATTGTAAAATGAAGAATTTCTTAAAAATTTATAATGCAGTCAATTATGGCCATCTTAATACTATTGCTGCTGCGTTTATTTGATCGTGAGGCGTATACGCCCCACGTGGCGTGGTAGTCATTTGTTTCGACTGTCACTTGTTTCAACTGCACACGTGATAAGAAGGCGCTGTAAAATTTGTTACGAAAAAAACGTTAAAAATTTAGGTTCTCAATCGGCAAGAAATTGTACTATAAAAGTTGCAACATTCTGCGATAGTTGTGAGGATAAACCACATTTATGTATGCAATGTTTTAACAAAGTTCACCGTAACATTCCTTTGTGGTTATATACAAACTGGTCACATAAATATTTAATAATAAATATTAAATATATTTCAACTAAAATGTTTTATTTTAAACTAATATTGACATCATAAAAAAATATTATGTGCGAGGGTGGGACTCGCTTGGTAGAGTAATGTTCAGCCAGGTATTTGTTAAATTAATACCTAGAAAAATAAATTTATTGCTTTGTTGTGTTATGCATCTTAAACTGTACACCCTGTCCTTGATAATTACAATTTTGCACTATTTTCATCATTGTAAGGCATACGCCAGAAACAAAACAATACAATTGTAAAGCGTGGGACGTGTACGCCCCACGCGGCCTGAACGGGAATTCTTCAAAAGACGGTCTGGCACGGAACGCGTGAAATCAAGAATATCAGAATACGTGAAGATTGTGCTAATATAAATGTTGAAATGTTGAGCAAAGTTGGAGAATCATTTAAACTAGGAATTGTTAAGCGCATTGAAGTAAGAGGCAATCATTTTGAACACATACTAAACTGAAGTACAAATAAAACGATCACACCTTTTCTGCATTTCCCTGCCAGTTTGACCTTGAATGACCTTGAGTCATAGGTAATTGAACTCATTTCAAAACGCGCTATTTGATGGTGGATACAAAAACATATCTTTCCATTTAAAAAAATACAGTTGACCTTCACCTCACTTTGGAGTGTCCACCGGGAAAAATAAAAGTTCCACCACATGATGTCCCTCTCGGTACTTAACCAGTTTCATCTGAAACATTTTTGCGTATAATCAATATTTTTGGAGATATTCGTCTGTAACGCTTTATAATTTCCACCCTGCATTGTTAGTAATATCTGTTGTTAATATTAAACAATGCTTTAATGTATGAAATGATATAAAAAATACATGTCGCATCCGAAATTGTTCGTACCTCATGGGATTAATTAATCCTTATAAAGAGACTGTAGATTTTTATGCACAGTTGTCAACATTAATTATAAAATACTCGAGCTACAAAAAAATTTATTTCTTTTCTTAATAGTTTTAATGAGGTTAGAGTAATAAAAGTATTTCTAATTCATTTAAATGTTTTTACTCATTTTATTTCATCCAATTATTGTTGTCATAAATGTATAAAATCCATAGGCTACTTATAACCATTGTTTCTTCATCTAATTTTGTGTATCTGCAGCAAAACGTTTAAAAGAAAAATGTTTCTGAAGTTGATCTAGAAAAAAAGTGTGCGGGAATATGGTAATTCTAATTATTCGAATTAATGTAAAATTAGACAATTATCACGCATTGTTCTACTTTATATAAAACGGAAAATACTTTTAGATCAGATGATACTGAATTGTGATCTAGTTTTGCTCTGGCGTGTTGATACCGTTCCGGATGACATGGCAAACGTAATTGGGAGTTAGCGTTCCAAAAAGTTAGGCCATGAAAACACATTGAACATCGAGTTTATTTTTGAATCTAGTTTTTGGTTTAACCGGCGTGTCAAAATAAGCCAGAGAGAACTCCATCGATATTTTATTCCAATAATAATCTATACTTCGCTAATCCAATGAATCCAAGGATACGTTTCCGGTTCTCGCAAAGGTACGTGCATAGAATTGTTCCGCAGATGCATTTGTTTTTGTCCTCCCCATGGTCTGACTGTGCGTAACCCAAGTAATAACCACCTCCTCGGATTATTCGCAGCCAACGTACTTCTTTGTAAGAATACGGACGATAACATGTTTCTTAACTCTACAGAGGGAGGATTTCATGTATGAACCACGTTCAACCGCCATTTATCTTATGTAGCCAACTGTGCACGAGGATGATAATTTAATAGTAACTTAGCTGAAAGAACTTTGTAACGTGTGCTGCAAACTCAGTGTAACGAACGTAGGTTAACTTAATCTGTAAGATAGCTGCACCGTACGGTTTCTTCATTCTGAACACCTATGTCGATTTATTGTAATCATTATCTGTCGGTATTATCTCGCTTTGGGTTATTGACTCTTGCACAATTGCGAACTATAACTCTTTGTATAGCAACTTATCAATCAGCTGATGGATTGCCCTATAATTATAGAATCATTGGAATTACACATCTATGAAAAGTTTCAGAACTGGTGTATTGTTTCACATTATTTATATGGTAGATCCAATTGCTAAGATTGAATTTGCGAAACAGTTAACGCGTTTCATAATACACTTGACCTTTTTAGTAGTTTTTTACGAGCATTTGGAAGTTTAGTTATAGTTAATCTATTGGAAGTAATATATCGTGTGATTTTTCTTTTCACTTCTTCTTTTCTTTTCAGGTGCCATTTTATTTTACTATATCATTTATCTGCTGTGTATAATTAAATTTTCACTTTCATTCTACAATTAGTATAAATTAGTAATATTAAAGGTTTTTTCCGGTAAAATAGATAAAAATTAAATATTTCAGAAACGATGGTAAGTATTTTAGAAAGAAATTTGAAGATATCAAAAATTATGAACTAAGATGTTTTAGAAGACCATTGTCTCAATGAAAAAATAAAACAGAATATAACATGTATTCTTTATAACAAATACATCCTGACAAGAAGCAATCAAACATATATGAATTTAAAATAATAACGGAAACTTTTCCCGTTACTAACTCATTCAGCTCCAACATTGTGTAAATGCAACGTTCCACTCGCAATTTTTGTTTAATGAATTTACATAACTGAATTCGGTCGTACATGTAATTATAAAAACAGATTTTAAAAAGTTGATTAATATATTTGTCATCATTATTTTTTCTTTCACCTACATCCTAGAATATTTTAAAATTAGCAAAAATTGATTAGCGATAAACCAATTTTGTCTTCACTCATAGAAACTTTTTTTATGTAGCTTGTTTGTGATGAGCTTTTTCATATGGTATCTAAGATTGTATTTCAATCTTTATATTTCAATAAAAAGTTAACTTCTTTACGGTTATACATATATTTTGGTTTACAAAAGTTACCGATCTAAATATTTTGTTGGTAACATTTACAATCTTTCTTTTAACAAAAATATTTTTACATTATACATATACATACATATATATATATATATATATATATATATATATATATATATATATATATATATATATATAAGATGTATATCTATATTGTATATAAAAATTGTCTTATTTCATTGCTTGGGACATAATGGCTTAATCATCTAATACTATTTAAAAAACCAATAACAATCCATGAAAGAAAAATATAAAGACGTTCCTCGTCATTAACCATTTAATATTACTTTGAATGTCAAATATATAGTGTGCATAAAAGGAAGGAATTGCATGATCGAACACGGAGGAAGAACTAGAAGACAGTACGGCATGCGAACGTGTGCAAGAAGATGGAAAACAAATAATGAAGACACGCGTTAACAGCATATAACGATTATTACTGTGGTACATACATGTAATTGAACGACAAGATAACTAACAAAACACAATCTCGAACGGAATCCCGATAAAATGCCGAGCATTTCAAAAAATCACCACCTGTTCGCCAGACTATTTGGAAGAGACAAACTAGTCCGGGAGACTCGGAAAGCTGGACTGGACAGCATTGTATAAATCGCAGACGATTACGGCGCAGACAGGAATGCCGTTCGCGTGCCATAGAGCTCGAGAAGCTCGGAACCAACGTCTAGTATCTCACGGTAGAAATCTAAATGAGATTCGATCCGTCCAGGAAGTCTCGAGCTTCCATGATTCAATCCTCGTAGCCAATCGAGGGAAAAGTGAAACCTTTCTCGCCCTCCACGGTAATTCAATTCGATCTTCCGTGGGGCCATCTTCCTTTCTTCTCCTCCCTTCCACTGCTTTCCATTTCCTTTCGCTCCCTTAGTACCTACGGTGGAGCATTCAAAACGGAAAACTTAAATATTCCCGTTATTTATGGTCATACAAAAAAACTTGGGTCAATATTATAGGAAGAGTTCTCCAAGTGACGGACGTGTAAGTCTATTTGAAAATGTACAGGGTGGTCAGTAACTGGTGCTTCAACCGAAAAGGGGGTGATTCGACATAAAAAAAATAAGTTGAAAATGTGGAACAAAATTTTTTCATATGAGGTTTTGGTTTCGAGAAAATCGACATTGAAAATCCGTCATGTTCGCGTGCTTAGAATTTGTTAGAACTAGAATCGATAGATGATGAACAGACGCGTCAGACAATTCCTACTCAATACATGCGTGTTCGCTAAATTTTCATACAATGCCTCAAATGAAAAAATTTTACTCTAGACTTTCGACTAATTTTTTATGTAGAATTACCCCTTTCGGTTGAACCACCTGTTACCGATCACCCTGTATCGAATTATACATGTCTCTGAAATATTTGTTACATTATGTCGCATTAAGGTCTACAGAGTAGCTACTAAAAGTGACTATTTTATATTACTCTATACACATGACAAGAATATATTTGTTTGTATCTTTATCGATTTATATGGTAAATACCTAGAAAAGGCAACTCGTCACCGAATTTGAAACATGCTGTTAAAGTCATAGTTCTGAACAACTATTTCCTATACGTGTTACCGCCGCATGGCCTTCGTTTTCGAGATGTTTACAAAAATGTACCCACTACAGCAAATTTTGACCTTTTTAATTGGCCAAACACGTGTTTCAGGGCAAACACTCTCCCAAAAACGAATCACAGACGTAACCAAAATGGCGCAGCCCGCTGTAGTGAACCTAACAACTTTGCTTACAAACATCTCGGAAACTAAGGACCAGCTGCGGTAACATGTATAGGGAAAAGTTGATCAGAATCACACCTCAGACAACATATTTGAAGCTCATCAAAATCGGTAAGGTACCCCGTTCTTAGAGTGTTACTCCAGGGAGGGTTAGGTTAAGTTTGTACAGCTTTTGTCTTCACCTTCACAAATGTCACCGGAGAGGAAACAAAATTTATATTTTTGCCTGACTGTATTTACTTCAATCCTTAAATATTGATTACACAAAAGTAAAATTTTATTTCGTCTGAAAATAAAGGTATAACTTTCATCTTTGTTAGACTTTATTTAATATCTTCATCACGAGTCTGACTCGTTAAAACGTGGCAAG
This sequence comes from Sphecodes monilicornis, assembly GCA_913789915.3. Classification (NCBI taxonomy): domain Eukaryota; kingdom Metazoa; phylum Arthropoda; class Insecta; order Hymenoptera; family Halictidae; genus Sphecodes; species Sphecodes monilicornis. Next base: position 4,718,562 of record OU565292.1, read on the forward strand.
GGATTAAATAAAGTTTGGTTAGTTGTGTGTTAAATTTTTTGGGGAAGAGATGCAGGGGTGGAGTCCCCCCCACCCTCCCCCAGCCATAAAGGACGAATTGAGACATTGGGAAAAGGCAGAGTTTGCTATAGTCATCCTAAAAGTTTTGTGCGAATATCTAAAAGTCCGAGCGGCAGTAACATATACATATAGGAAAACGTTGTTCAGAATCAAGACCTTGACAACATAATTGTAGACTGAAAAGTTCATTTTGGTGGGTCACGTAGTGCTGGTGTTAAGAATTTTAAGTGTTCGTTTAAATAAACGAAATAAACAAAAGATAGATATTTATTTAACCTAAGTCCCTGTGAAAGTTCGACTGATGATTTAAAAAAAAACAACTAGTGACGCCTAATGTCGTACACATTCAAAATACGTTCGATTTGTTATAAGTATATCTAATTGTTCGAACATTCAGGAATGTGTACACAAGTTCATGATTTCATTCTTGGTAGTTCGATAATCGAATCCAATTTTCTCCATTATTCTATGAATTATATGTACATACAGTTTCTTTAATAGCAACATTTGATAGAGTGGTTTAATTTCAAATAGAAAATTCATTAGATTCTTTGCTTTTTCTGGTCATGCTTTTCACGGGTTAACTATTTTAATTGTGTTCTCTTTTTGAATAAAATGCCAGTGTTCGGCGTTAAGTGCTGTCTAGAAACCCTCGTATTATTTTAACCTCTTAATGTATTACATAAAATCGGGTCAGACTCGCGACGAAGATTTCAAGTACTATCTGCTAAATGTGTACGTCATTCATTTCTGTTTAACTGAAATCGAATTTTAATTCTCTACTAGCGATATTTAAACATTAATGAAAATATAGGATACATATACATACACACAGGGTGTTTCGTTTGACACAGATTTGTTAATATTTTCGTTACCTTTGCCTATACGCAAAATTGTGTCAGGAGTTTCAAGATCGTTTCATGGCCTTAGTGTGTTATACCTTTGAATTCGTCTTGATGTCCACCATAAAATTACATCATAAAAAACACATGTTAATCTGCAAAAAAATGTAGATGACCTTGAAATTCGGGGGTGGAAATGACCTTGCCAAAAAATTCACAGACCACGATATGCCTCATTCTAAACTCAACAACTTTGTCCTGACACATTTTGCGTATCGACAAAGGCAATACAAGTTAGCGAAAATATTAACGAATCCATGTTACACGAAACATCCTGTATTCATGCAAACAATCTAAGCTTTCTTCTAGGAAATAATAGATTTTTCCTAGGTAACCCTTGTATTGCCTTAAGATTAATATTATTTCTTTATACGACATAAGCTTTTAAACAAATCGTGTATAGTTTCACAAAAGTGGTATGTAAAAGTTAGATGAACGCAATACGACAATTGATGTTGTTATTCATAAACATGTTCTTCAGATTCCGATGCAAATATTTATTTGTCATTAACAACAGAACGTTATATTTCATCGTATCGACTAGGCCATCTGAGATTTTTGTCCCTTATTCCATTAAAAATTAATTGTGATGCCCATTAAATGCGCCAATAAATACATTACATGATTGTTTTATTAGTGTAATAGTAATTACTCGTGTAAAAAAGAGTCATTTTAATTTCAGTAATTATAGATATTTCTTATTCTACAGCAGTAATATCAAGTTTAAGCAATCAACCGTTTAATTTAAATCTAAGCAAAGAGACATTATTTTATATCCACTTGCTGTTGAACAAGTGATAATACGCCGCTTTTACAATTTATAATAGATAAATGAGATATTGCAAGTGAGTACTGTAAACAAATTTCAGACAATACAGGCTGTGCTTTTGAAAATATTCTTGTTTGTATCTTTTAGCCTAGAGTCGCGAGACGACTTTTCGTGTAAAACAAATTATTTTTAATGTTAACATTGACAACATATTCGAAGGTCAATGAAATCGATAGAATTGTCCTTAATCAAGTATATGCCAATTTATCGTATCAATAAATTGCAATGTATAAATATACTGCTCTAAATTATTTTCTTCTAGTAGGTAAGAAATCAGTTTGACATCAGTTTGACATCAGTTTGAAGCGATGAAGATTAGCTATAATCGCCTATTAGAAAAGGTTAATGCTTTAGAACTAGTACAGTTCAACATCGATTATACAATGGTCGCTCAACGAGAACGCCAATAATCCGAATTTCGATTATCCGATGAACCGATTATAGAGCACAGAATAAATGATCAACTACGAGCCGTATATTATGCAGAACTGTTGACATTTTGAAATACATATGATTCATATGCTTATATATTATGTTCTGTCCGAGATCAGTGTGTACTCATTTTATTTATATCATTAGCATCAAAAGAAGGGGGGAGGGGTATTTAATCTAAACGCAAATGGAATGTTTGAAATTACCATAACTGAAAGTAATGAACTAAAATTATTGGAATTTTGAAATACATTCAACAGAACAACTAATAAGTTTTTTGAAATTAGTAAACCGTGATTAATTAATTAGTAAATTAGTACTGTAAATGATGATTGATTAATAAAAATCAAGTAGTAGAATGACAATTCCACACCTATTAATTCAAGAAGAAGCTATCACACTGAGCGTTAAGTTAAATGACAATAAATATTTTTATGTATCTAAATAGTTGACTGAAATAATTAAAATCCAGCTATGTAATATATAAATTGATCATTGTTTCGTAGTTGCATAATTAGTGTAAATGTATACTAACCTTGGCAGAGAGAAAGGTTTTGTTGACTCGTATCATATTTATCATGATGATGATGAAACTAACAATTTTGAAAAGCATTGCTCTTCAAACATTTAATTAATAATCAAATTTTCGATTTAAATGTTTTAATAGCTTCTGTGAAGAAATATGAAAGATAGTTATAAAGACATCAGATTAATTTGCTTTTTATACGTTACTCATAAAGTTTTCTGTCACGCAAGGTTTTTACTTTTCAAAATGAGTTTCTATTCAATCGTTTTATGATATATTTATAACTCCTTTAAGACCGATTACACGAAGAGCTGTTTATCGGAACAAATGTTCACCCTATTAGATCAGATAATCGATGTTCCACTATGTCTCAAAGTTCAGTTCAATCAACACCTAATTCAGCCCACGAGTCGTATTTCCTATCTCTATTAAAGTTTACGGTCATAGGGTCGAATGTCACACGTTTTTCTTAGAGCAGTCCCATTCAACGAGCAGCCATTTGTTCGCTCTATACATGTACTATTAGTATCTATTATAATAATAGTAAGCTATGTTATTTCCAGTATACAGGGTGACCCAAAAATTTTCAAGTTGGTTGAAAGAAATGATTCCTGGGATTATTCTAAGAAGCTTTTTCCTTTGCGAAAATGTGATACACGCGACTTCATTTTCGAGTTATTAGCGAAAAATACGGGCCAACTAGAACGCAGCTGTAGCTGACAGTTCCAGTCTGGCGCGGTGGTTGATTCTACTGATCGGTAGCGTTGTTATTGCGCTGTGCTCGAATCGTGAGCAACAGAAGGGGTAACAATTTATTTAAATAAAACTCTTATATTCAGCCCTAAATGCATTCACTACTTCGAATTCTCGGGTGTACTTCCGAAAAGACCATACCTCCGATTTTTTTAATACTCTGGATTCTTACGTATTTTGACATGCTGATTACGAATATGATAGTGAAAATTGGCGTAAATGTCATTTTCATAGCGGAAACCATGAAAAAAACCATAAAAATCATAGTTTTTTCCATTTATTTCCGTAAGTAATGGTAATTAGGAAAAATACTTCAAATAAAAGTTGTAGGCCTCATCGAAACACATATTTTATGTCGTATTGATTTTTGCCATAAAGACAATAGTTTTTGAGGAAAACGATATTAAATGTTCAAAACTTTAAATGTTTATCTTACAGAGTTTTTATGGCGGCGTTGTGAGAAGAAATTAAAACATGATCCTTTCGAACAATTAATCATGGATATTAAAACCGTTTATCCTGCGACATTTTGAATTTATTATTGATTTATCAGTGCAGAGCTTAAAATTTTTTATTTTTCAAACGAATACCTTTATTTATTAGTTTTCGTGCGGTAATTTCGCTTTACTTTGTTTTTTTATTGCAAACGATTTTTTAGTTTTCATGACATTGTTCTATCCGCTTTGTTTTTCTCTTTTAGAAAAACAGGTTTATTTTTTAGTTTATATAAGGTTGTTTTATTTCTTCTATAACGAACAGTCGTTTAACTTAATGTTTAAGTTTAGGTTAGGTATTTTTAGTACAACCAGGTTTATTTTTTAGTTTATATGAGGTTATTTCATTTCTTCCATAACGAACAGTCGTTTAACTTAATGTTTAAGTTTAAGTTTAGGTTTAGGTTTAGGTTTAGGTTTAGGTTTAGGTTTAGGTTTAGGTTTAGGTTTAGGTTTAGGTTTAGGTTTAGGTTTAGGTTTAGGTTTAGGTTTAGGTTTAGGTTTAGGTTTAGGTTTAGGTTTAGGTTTAGGTTTAGGTTTAGGTTTAGGTTTAGGTTTAGGTTTAGGTTTAGGTTTAGGTTTAGGTTTAGGTTTAGGTTTAGGTTTAGGTTTAGGTTTAGGTTTAGGTTTAGGTTTAGGTTTAGGTTTAGGTTTAGGTTTAGGTTTAGGTTTAGGTTTAGGTTTAGGTTTAGGTTTAGGTTTAGGTTTAGGTTTAGGTTTAGGTTTAAGTTTAGGTTTAGGTTAGGTAAGGTTAGGTTATTCCTTTTGGGGATGAAGCTTGCCGCAGTGGTTGGATCTCGCTATGCGTAGGAAGTTAAAAATCCAATGATACAGAAAACACGTGGGCGAGGGAGAAGCTTTGCTGTATCCCTTTCTAGTATTAACTAATGAAATTCAACAATAAAACTCGATTTATGTTGGATGAGTTATATGGAGTTTTGAACACTTAATATCGTTTTTCTCAAAAACTATTGTCTTTATGACAAAAATTAATATGACATGAAATGTGTATTTCGATGAGACCTACAACTTTTATTTGAAGTATTTTTCCAAATTACCATTACTTACGGAAATAAATGGAAAAAACTATGATTTTTATGGTTTCTTCGTGGATTCCGCTATGAAAATAACATTTGCGCCAATTTTCACTATCATATTCGTAATCAGTACATCAAAATACGTAAGAATCCTGAGTATAAAAAAGATCTGAGCTATGGTCTTTTCGGAAGTTTATCCGAATTCTCTTATACAGCAACACCGAATTATTTTTATCTAGCCAAAACCAAACAATAATTGCGCGCATATTCGAATTCATTGCTTACGATTCGAGCACGGTGCGACAACATTAGAATCAACTGCCGCACCGCGCCGCGCAGAGTCGTAGTATCATAGTTGTGCTTTACTTGGTCCGTGTTTTTGTCTAATAACTCGAAAACCGAGCCGCGAATGGTATTTTCGCAAAGGGAAAGCTTCTTAAAATAATCCAGAAATCGCCCCTTTCAAAGAACTCGAACATGTTTGAGGCACCCTGTATACAGGGTACTTTACGTAACTTGCATGTCCCAAATAATTAAATTATTCGTCTAATGAAAAATTGTTTAATAAAATGGTTACATAGTTCATCGAGAAACAAATAATGGTGTATCATAATTTTGTCGTGTACGTGCAGCGGTTTCAAAATTTTCGAAGCCAACTTTGTTTCTTCAAATGAATTATACATTTTTTTGGTCATATATGTAATAAATATTAAATTTCAAATTAATAGATTATTAACTTACGTTGATCCTAAGTAGTGGATCTGTAATAGTTAACAAGATATTTTACGATAATTTGCCTTGGGGATGAAGATTGCATAATTCGTTAGAGAAATAAACTGATACTTAACAATGTAAACACAAGAGGCAACAAATTGTAAAATATCTCACTAACTATTACATTTAGGATCATCATAGGTTAATACTTCATTACTTCAAACTTAATATTCTTAATATATTCTTTTCACAGATGATGAGAAAATATTGTTGTAACAATGAGTGGTTTAAGTTTGTTGAATAACTTACTCACTGTTGTAACTAAACAACTATATATTTAATAAAATATGTAATACACTTCTTTGCTCGTACTTCTCTTTACACACTCTCGTTTGGACTCACACACACAGACGCACCTCTCTCCCCTTTCATACCAACCTTAATCTTGTTACCCTAATAATACCAACCTCATGAAAATATAATAAAAATAACCCTACAAATATATGATTCCATTTAAAGAGACAAATTTGTCCTCGAAAATTTCTAAACCTCTGCACATACATGTGTAAGAAAAACTGATACGCCATCATTTGCTCCCTTTGAAACCATACAACTTTTGAATTAAACAATTTTTCATTAAATAAATAATTTAAAAGTTCTTTGTGGTACTCAAGTTACGTGAATCACTTTGTATACATATAATAGTATATTTTTGTAACGATTGGCAGGTGCAAGCAACAAATATGGAACCATTGGAAACGCTTTGACCTATTTTGCGGTTTCCGTCATTTTTCTCCGTCCATCACAGATCTATTACATTTCGTTTTCAAATCCCCTTTTTCCTTTAGAAAGAAGATTGCAATATAATCTCCGATAAAAGATGGTTATGGGATTTATTGAGCGAATCGAAGGTACCAGATTTGTTGCACTCCAAACGAAGACATTGCGGTTTTCGTTTTCACAGCGATAAAAAGGTTGTAGAACTCGGGAAAGAAATATAGGCAGACTGAAATCACAGAAAACTATGAAACGTATCAAACAGTATTAAGTAAAATACTGTCTCAAATAATAAGTAGTCAACAGACTATACTTTACATTTTATTTCAAATTTTATTGTAACAAAAATGTTTAAAATAAAACATTTCATTTGTGGCAATGTACACTAAATAAATTTGCTGTATCAAATATGACTTTTTGTCCTGTAATACTTTTTTTTGTTTAAACATACATGACATGACAAAAGATATTAAATTGAATTAACTGTGCATGTCATTATTCAAAATAATAATGTGTAACATGATTTTATTTTATGTTTTATAAGAGGGTATGTTTAATTTAATCAAATATTAGCACTATAGAAGTAATTTCCGAAGTAAACGTTGGCAGTGAACGTATTAAACTATAATAAATGGACTGTGGATTTTTATGCAAAGTAATATTAGCATTTACTGCAAAGATGCAGGGTTTACATAAATGTTTATTTTCTTAATAATTTGAATGAGCTAAGAGTACACAACTGTATTCTTAAATTATTTAAATGGGTTTACTCCTTTGTAACACATTTGTAAGTGCATAAAATTCGCAGTCTAATAATGAATTATAGTATTTGTCAAAATGTTGTTTCTTATTGAAATGTCATGTTATCTGAGCAGTACAGTATCTAATAATTCAAAGGGTATTCGAAATATTTTTTCTATAAATTTTACCTAGCTGTGATGTCAGATAATACTGATGTGGGTATCAGGAATATGTTGAGGAATATGCATGACAGGCAGCGAGAATGTATGCACGTATCTTTCTACGAAGATATGAAGGAAAACTGTTGGAATGTGATGCAGAAGAGGAATCTGTTTCTGCTTCGTGTACTTTCCTGTCCAAACAGATACCTCTGTTCCCTTGTATTTTATGAATATTTTGTTCTGCTACAAAAATCATTTCTCTGGCTTGCGTTTTTCATGTCAGGAAAAACAGATTCTATGTATAAGGAACAATTAAACCATTGAACAGAAACGTTAAACAAAATTTAGTCGTTAATTTAGTATTTGAAGGAAATAAGCTATTAAATCAACGATTTGGAGTAGTTTCCAGAACTCTGCTAGATTTTATTAATGATTCTAAAAATTCTTCAAAATGCTCAAAGAACATGTTACAAACGATTTAAGATCATATAATAGCAATGATAATTCATAATAATTTAAAATAGAAATATATTCATGATGGTTCATCATACATAGATTAAACCATTTTGAAAACGCTTCAAAATATGTTAACGATTAATTATTATTGGCGGAGACGATCACGAGAGAGGTTTTGGTCATTTAGGAGTTAACGCTTGTACATCAATTTATATTATGCACATTTATTACAATCAACTCTATAAATCTCAACACGTGTAAATATATAGGGCAGTTTTTTCTATACAGTGGCTTGCAAAAGTATCCGGACACACTTAAAAAACGTATAACTTTTTAATAATTGGTTCAAATGGATTAAGTTCTTTTTGTCATGTTAGAAGGATTAGTTTATTAGGTAGTGTATAAAAAAATTAATTCAAAATTACCGTTGGTCGAAAGTGCGAAAAAAAAGTAATGGTCATGATTTTTAACTTTTTTATTTGCCCCTATAATGAAAACTTAAAATAATGCCTTTTGTAGATCTAAGTTAATTACATACATACACACAAGGTTTCTTGAAAATCGATCAAGGTTCCTATGAGCTACAAATAATTAAAAATGACAAATATTGTGAGAAACTATATGTTAAATTATTCCGGGCAAAACAGCAGGTGTCGCAGACTGACTTGAATTGAATACCAACAATTTTGCTATAGTTACATGTGTAGAATGTGCATAACTGATCTGTTTGTGTTGATTTACTAGTTTTGTGAATGGACATGAATATAGCATGAGATCATAACTAAGAATAAAATAATAATGAAAATAAATGGAGTATGGTTGAAACTACAATTATTCTGTTGGTAAATTACTAATTGTAAGACAATCTTGTTGCTAAATGTAAATAAATGACTATTTGATTTGTCTATTCATCTCTGTCTTAACCTTATGTGTGGTCCAGCCGAATGGTATCGTCAGGGATGTCTCCATTAAACACGTAGTATGAAATATTCCTTATTTATGAAGTCACGGAATACTTCCATGAAACTAAACGAAAGTAGACTTCAGAGAAAAGCGAGTGGTTTACGGAATGTGTGAAATCGTGTATGAAATTTATTTGATATATAGATATAAGTTCTTCACAGATACTTGGTTCTTTTATGTTTTTTTCAAATTTTTATGTTTGAATTTATTGAATTAACAACGTTGTGATCATTCTACAAAAATTAAATAACTGGGATTTCCTTATTCTAGAAATTTAATGTCTAGACTCTAGATCAATGAAAAATGGAGATTTAATTTATTCAGAATACAATAGATTTCTTGATGATAACGAAAATCTATATTAGCGTATACCTATGTTCGCAATGAGTGACAATTAATTTATTTTACTTTTTTTCAGATGATCTTGCTTAAAGATTAAGTTTACTTACTACTTAAAATATGTAACGCTATACCGTCAGATAAAATGATATTTTAAATAAAAGACAGGGATATGTACTCAAAATATTTAGTGAATGAAAGTGTATTTAGGAAAGAAAATTAATATAATTATAACTTAAGAAACCATATTATTTAATAAAGTAAAATTAACATTATGATAAAACACGTGTTTAAAATCTTTACCGTCTAGACACTAAACCCTAGACGATTTCTATATGGAATAAAATTAAAGCAAAATAGTAAAATTTCAAGCGAACGCTTCAGTGTTTCCAATATCGTTTACATAAAATACAGTTTTAGAATAATGTATAGTAAATTTATTATAACAAATAAGATATTTTATATTTAAAGTTACTTATTTAATGTAAAATAAAATGGACTATGTGTAATTTACTTTTAAATATAATATTTTATCTAGCAAGTGTTCGAAACAGACTTTTAAGACGAACAATTTAAAATCCTTCCCTAAATTTTTCATCCGTTGCTGCTTTTTACGTATATCCGCTTCTATTACTTCCCACTACCACTTCCATCACGGAGTAACCAATTTAAATTCTTGCCTTAAGATATCTTTATCTCTGAACTCCTCAGAGCTATTTTATCGTTAATCATTTGCGTGAAGTCAAAAGAATTCAGTATTTATTGTATGTCTACGTTTTCAATGGAGGTATACGTATTGACATCAGAAAGTAGCATTACAATTACAATAGATATCAGCTGAATTCATTTATTTAAACGTGAATGATGTGATTATTTTTGTTACGTTTCGACAAAGTACATGTGATAAATGATTTGTTTTACAATAATTTTATCATTACTGATAAACTAATTGTATATTTAAAAAATAATATGATATAAAAACAAAATTCGCGTGGAATGTAATTTCGTGGAACAGGCTATATGAATTTTCAAATGTAGGCAAAATATTCGTTGACCTGCTTTTTGGAGAACTGTTTTTTCAAGTTTTTTTTTATACAATCCTATAGATTTCGGCGAGAAAACACCGAAAATGAAAATCTTATCGTCCGCAATTCATTTATTATTTATTTTATTGCAATATGTGAAATGTACAATTAATAAACAAAAGATTCCTTTGTGAAAGAATGAAATGCGTATATGGCGTAAAAAAAAACGAAAATAAACATTGAACTTCAACGTAAGATGTTCAATTTTCAGCCACTGAATTTGTAAAATGATTAGTTCAAAACATTTTGAGAAATTGGTTGTTTTAGATCCATGATAGCTGTGAGATCACTTCATTTTTAAACTAGAAGTTAATGAAAGTGACAATTAATCAATAAAACCCAAGAGCAATGCAGACTCAATATAAAGAAGTATAAGTTTTACAAAGAAATGGAACAACTAACACATATTTGGTATTTTGTTTCAAGCACGCGTAAGCATAGTATTTTTTTATTATGTATTTTTTCAGTTTTCAGATAATTACAGAATGTAGTCATGAAAAAGGTCATTATAAATGCCACATTTAGGGTTCTGACTGGTCTTCTTTCGAATAGTCGACTGTGGATATCTACAGTGTGTTATAGTTACAGCACATCGTTGAAATCCTTTGAACAGTAGCTAAAATGTTATGTATTTATAAGGAAATTGGGTAAACCAAATTTAAAACGCTATCAACATCAAAGATATTAAAGATCACTGTCATATAGTTTCCCATGTATCACGACTGTTATGGATAGAAATTAATTTCTATTCATTCTCTACTTCTCATAATCAATGGAAAAATTTTTTATTTTACATAACAGTCCGCAGTCTACTCGCGACATGTTTTGGCGAGTTTTTGAGTCTCGATGCAAAATTCGCGCAAAAGTTACAAATGTTTTATTCTCCTTTATCATACGATTGAAATAGATTGCAGCAAAAAAAGTAATGTCTTCAACACTGTCCTTTGTATGATCACAAAAGTGACTCTTTGTCGGGCTGACATTAAATCCGTCGACACCTCTGGACCTTCGGGTTTAATGACGTCAAAATAATTACGGAAGATTGTTAGGATTCTAACAAGGGATAAAGATCGATGCCCTACTCTAATTTCTCAGAAAATTATTCATTCATGTATGCAGGAAGAACCAGCATAGCCGTGAAACGCGACTCGCTTGACGAGAACTGGATGCCAGTGATCAATCCTGAAATACTCTGCTGCCGACGACAATTATTAAGATAATCGGCCGGGTTGGCTATTCTTCTAAAAAATTCGAAATGGCGATGCCGGATTGCTACCGTTCTGCTCTCTCAGTAAACTCGTGTTATTAAGCTGTTTCGTCCTATTAAATCGTCCGACCGGCTTCAATTAAAAACTTACGCTGTCAATCCTGTAATCGCGCAAATGAGTGTGCGAAATCTGTTGTATCACGATGTTGAGAACCCGGGCGACAAGAGTATGTGTGCTGACGAGGCCGGATACTATACAGGTTTTTAATGGAAAACGTTCAGAAAGTAAGGATGAGTAATAGCGCCGAGGACGGAAAAGTGAACAAAAACAAACATCGGAACATATATATACATATACAGGTAACCCTCCTATAACACGGTAGATAGGTTCCTAGAAAATGCCGTGTTGTATGAGACCCAGAGCCAGAACAAAAAGGGGGGTTATGTTTCCGAAAACCTATTAAAAACAAATATTTTTTTAATACTACATAAACAACTTAATTTTTATTAAAAATATAAATGTATGTACAACACAAAACAAAAAAAACAAAAAATATTATTTTAATTTAATAAATTTCTTCGTCGTCACTGCTCAGTATAATCAACGTCGAAACAGTCGGCACAGTTCAAAGGGCTGCGTATCGATTACAATGTCAATGCAACTTGGAAAGTTTTTATTTTTCATTCTTTTTTTTAACAGAACTGTTACCAACGTATTTGTATATTTTTTAAATTAAAATAAGACTAAATACGGCATAATTCGGACCATATTTACTTATTTAAGGTGTGATAACTCGCTGTGATATGGTTAAATATGATTGAACCATTACTGTATAGTGTTGTACAAAGATTTTTGCAATTTTCTTATCGTGTTAGAGCGAGACCGTGTTATCGGATGCCGTGTTGTAGGAGGGCTAAAATGAATTAAGTTCATGATGATCGCCGTTGAGACACGGCGTGAAATTGATTAATTTTTGTAAAAAAATTTCAAGCGAAAAATCCGTGTTACCGGTTGTTTACTTAATGCTTCAGTTGCTTCAGTTCGTGACAAAAAGTATGTAGGCCACGTCGCTAGAATTACTATGTTGCTTACGTAACAGTTTCTTTTCGAACAATTCGGTTAATTAAATTTCAACGATGTCACCAAAACCGCAACTTGGAAAACTAAGGACACATAAGTACAAGAAAATAACTTTTTTTAAATTGGATTAAATACATTGGATTTCTTTTAGATGTTAGATAGATTACCTTACTACAAATTAGATACTAGAAATTTCTAAAAAAACTAGAGGTCACAATTTTTAACATTTTTATCTGAGTTATAATGAACATTTAAAACCTCCTTTTTGTAGATTTTCTTAGAAAATTATATGTACATATGCATATATGCACAAGTTATTCCTTTTTCAAGAGTGTACACGTGCTATGTATATTTATAATTAATTATTGAGTTTAGTTTCCGTTTTATTTTTGTAATATTTTGCTATTCTATTTTGCAACTCAACCGTACCTCACAAAAAATTGAATAACTAAAATAAACCACAATTGCTTACTTTTGTAGACTTATCAAAAGCTTCTTTCATTACGTGGTATTATGTGTCTTTTATTCCAACAAGTAATTGTTTTTCTTCGGTTTTGTTATTCACAAATTGTTTAAAATGACGTTAAACAAACGTACTGCAAAAGTATAAATTACATAATATTACTGACGATGTTTAAAACTATTAATAAAAATAGAAATATTCGACACATGTATTCACGTTAAAGAGTCTTGAAAGAGAGTTTGACTTTCTTTATAGCTGTTTATTGACTGTGATAAAATAGTGTTACGTACAGGTTTTCCAATAAACATAGGAATACAACGGAACATATTTGAAAATTTCATGGATTTGAATATGTGAACTTTGAACTAGACATTACTTATTTGTTATCATATTTTTATATTTTATGAATTCTAATAATGCCATTTCAGCAAATCAGCATCGCGAAATAAAAGTTTGCACACCCCCAATGTGTTTATTTATATATAATTAACCAAATTCGATTTAAGTGGGCACAAATAAACAAAATTGGTAAAGTAAAACATTTTTTTAAAAATTCCATCTGTAAGCACAAATAAAGAACGAGCTGCATTGCGGATGCTGTGATTTGACGTAACTGAAAGATGACCAAAAATGTCATCAATAAATGTGGTAAATAGGACGTTGGACGCCCGAAAAGTCTGGCAACGAGATCAAACTAAACGGAAAATAGGGGAGAATAACACACGAAAAATAGGTTAATACTAGGGGTGTGCGAGAACCCGAAAATGTATGGATCTCGGTGGTCGAGACTGGTCGGGAAGACATCGAGGCGAGACGAGTCGGGTTCTCGAAATTTTCGGGATTCTCGATTTTGTTGAGATTCTCGAAGGTTTTGGGATTCTTGAAAGTCTCGAAAGGAAGAAAAAAGAAGATTCAATGAATAAACTTTATAATGTGGTTTTCGGAAACGCCTCAAATATCGGAAATCTCATACCGCGATCAATTTCGAAGCAAGTCTCATGACGGTAATCGAGTACTGAACACCCTAAAATTTTCGAGAATCCCGAGACTTTTGAGAATCTCGGCATAATCGAGAATTTCGAAATCTTCGAGAACTCGTCCTGATCTCGAAAAAAATTCTCGTCTCGTCTCGACTCGACATTTTTGGGTTGTCTCACACCACCAGTTAATACGCAATGAAATACGACAATATCATTATTACGGATTTTCACCATCTACGGTATGCATAATATATGTAGCTTTCAGAAGAGTGAACTAGAAATGCAAAAGTAGGAATGATAAAATTACGTTGGCACGTTATGTATGGACCTAGTTAGTTTCAATCCTTAGACATTTTTCTATTAATAACAAATGATACTTTTGCGCTCTGTGAGGATAATATCCTTCTACATTATCAATTATTAACAGGATATGACAATTTTGCGAGGAAAATGGGGTCACACTCAGAAGAGATTAAAAAGTTATGAACTTTGATATAGCGCTTAAAGAATTAGACTGACAGACGCTATTCTAAAGAATGATTTGCTTAAAACGGAGAAGAAAATAGTAAATCATTTCATAAGTAATGTCGTTTTTGAACGTTCATCCTTAGCACAAAATATTAATATAAAAATTTGTTTTTAATCGCCGATGTGTCGACCATTATCTTCCACTTATAAGCTCCTGTTATTTAGATAATTTATGTACTCTTTCATCGAGAAAGTATTAGTACCGACATTAACTTAGATGTTATTGCTTCTTTGCGAATCGGATTTTGATATTAGTACAAATATTGAGACCTCCGAATTTAATATTGATTACTAATTTCAAAACAGTTAGGCAAGTGGTAAAATCATCGAAATATCACATCATCGTATACATGTGAAAATCTAATAACTCACACCAAGAATCGTCCACCACTTTTTCTCTTGATTTTCTTCTTCTTTTCTTCTTTAACGTTGCATCGACATCTTGGTCATTAGCGACGACTGTGCGTTTCAATATTTCGATTTCATCCCATATGTCTGTAGCTTGTACGAATTTTAGTAGGTTTGTTCTGTTTTGTTCCTACTTACATATGTACATATATATTTCGTCAATTTCTTTGGGAATTTTGCATCGATTTCAGAGCTCGTCTAATTTCGTGCATTTTAATTGTACTTAGTATTCGTGTGTTAGTCTCGTGTGTCCAATTAACAATTTAAATAATTTTACTTGGTCTCTTCTGTTTTTGTGTGGTTGACTCGAGTGTTGCACTGTTATTTTGTGTGGTTTTGTGGAGTTTATGGATGACCATTCGTTTTGCCCCTTTGGTATATTTTGCGTTTGATGTATTTTTTTATATCCTCAGATGGTCTGCCGATCTCATTGTTAAGCGGCAATATCCTTGTTTGGTAGCCTTATTTGCTTCTTCGTATCTAAATATATTGTGATGGATGGGAATCCATGTGGTAGTGGTTGTAAATTCTTTGTTGGTCATATCTGTGTATGCTTCTTGCATGTTCGCGATTATTTCATTTTCGTTCTGTAGGTTTTGTATTACAGTAATAACACTCAAGGAGTCATTGAAGATGGTGCATTTCTTGGTTTCCTGGTCATTGGCTAATTCCAGTGCTTTGAGGACTGTTACTGCTTATGCACTAAAGATGCTTGCCATGTGGCGTATATTGTCCGTTGTGTCATTACTGCTATGGCTACTTTCATACCTCTCTATTTTGTTTTTGGTTTTGGATGCGTCCGTAAATATCTCGCAGGAGTTTTTGAAATTACGTTTGAATTTGGCTCTGCTGTTGATTGGATTGATTTCATTCTTCGTGAGGTTTGCATCTATCATACTGAGGTTACACATGGTGATTTGAAGGTCCATGGGGGGCCTTTGGAGCTTTTTGGTTTTGTGATGAGTAGAAGGTAGATTTTTTGTATGTTGAGGTAGTGGTGTATCCTATGATAGAGGGGTTTTGGTACCTTGGGTTTTTGTTCGTCCTGGTTTTTTAGTCTGTTGGAGAATATGGTTTCATACGCAAGGTTGTTGGGAGATGTGACCATAGAGATTGCGTATCTTAGACTGAGTAGCAGATTTCTGTCCCATGATATCTCTCCGGTTACGTATGATAGGCTCTTGGTTGGGCTAGTGCGAAAAGCACCTGGCCTTTTTTTTCTTAGGGCGGTGTTCTGTATGGAGTCTAGTTATTTAAATGTGCTGTGTTTTGCTAAGCTGTATGCTATGCTACCACAGTCTATTATTGATCTTATTAGTGCTTTGTAAGACGCTAATAAAACTGTAATGTCCGCACTTCTTCGATCATGGGCTAGACTCTTTATTATGTTCAGTCTTCTGATGCATTTTTGCTTGATGTTTTTGATGTGCGTATTCCAAGTTAATGTCGATGTATAAGCTTAGGAGTTTGATAGTGTCGGTAAATTGTATTTCTGTATAACCTAAGTGTAGTTTCGGTGCGTGGGGTTTTTTTTCCTTATAAATACTATAACCTCAGTTTTTTTGGGGGGGAATTTGAATCCTGTTTTTTGCTCCAGGTGTAGAGCTTGTCTAGTGTGTTTTGTAGGAGTTATTTTATCGTGTTAATATTCTTGCCTTTACATACTATGGTGAGATCGTAAGCAAAGAAGTATGCTTTCACAGGCTTCGAGATATTTGTTATGATGTCATTGATGGCAATTAGGAGTAGCTTACTCCTTGCGATATGCCATTTTGTATTGTGGCAGTTTTTGATGGTGCTCTATTTGCTCCGACGTGAATTCTCCTTTCTCATAGGAAGTTTTTGATGAAGAAAAACATGTCTTCGTTGATTCCCATAGTGGGTAAGATTTTAAGTATCCTGTGTCCCCATACTATGTTATATGCTTTTTCGATGTCCATACATAGCGCCACTAGGACCTCGTTGGATACAAATATGTCGCATATTTCAGCTTCGAGGTTGATCAGGTGGTCTGTTGTAGAGTGGCGCGTTCTGAACCCACTTTGGAACTAAAGAGGACATTTTCTTTTTCTAAGAACCACCTTAGTCTATGATTTATCATTTTCTCCATTAATTTGCACATTGTGCAAATTTGTGCTATTGGTCTGTAATTTTCGGTTGCATTACCTTCTTTAACTGGTTTTAAAATCGATATTATTATAGCGCTTCTCCATATCTCAAGGAATGTTCTATGCGTTCATATACAGTTGAATAATTTTAGTAGGTGCCTTTTGGCCTGGTCAGGCAACTTTCTAAGCAGAATGTTTGGTATATTGTCTCATATTGTCATATATTGTCATACGGATTTGGTAATGGTTCGCATACTGTTGCCAGTTTTAGTTTAGGTGAACAAAAGGTGAGATCTATTGCTGAGAATATGTGAGTAGCTATATTTATGTGGGTTGGCTTCTTGGTATTAAGTAGGATTATGTCGGTCTGCTAGTACTTTTTCTATTTTTTTCCCTCTAGTGTCTATTCTCGTTGAGCCCCATAAAGTATGGTGGCTATTGAAATCTGCCAGTCGTATGTATGGAACTGGCAGTTATTGGATAATGTTTTGAATTTCGGATATTTCGAGGTTTTGGCTGTTTGGAAGACACAGATTTTGTTCGGAAGTGAGGAAGATAACTACCACTGCTTGAAGGTTTGTTTTCAGTGGGATTTCTGTTGAGCTAATATTGTTTCTAACAGGAGAACCTCCTCCCTCGCTGGCATGGGAGAAATTTTGTCTATTATTTTGGTAAATTTTGTATTTCCTGTTTCTTTTTGTTTGGTAATTCTGTTCGAAGTTTGTCTCTTGTAGTTGTTCAAAATACGAGAAAAACACGATAATATTTTTCATTTTTGTTCGGTTCTCAGATATTCAAGGGCTGTTTATTATACTTAACTATAAGGTGTCTATATCCGATTCCGATGTCCAATGTTTTGATGAGCCGCCTTTAGCGCCTTTCAACTGGTTTTCCGAGTTTTTCAAGTCTTTTTGCAGAGCTGGTGTATCCTATTTTTAATACTTCGCTATCTTAGATGAGTGTAAATTACTCTGAGCATCAAGGTGAGTTCGGGTATGCTGTTTGTGTATGTTTCAGCGGTTTCGATCAGGTTAGATGTTCTAAACGCATTTTCCAGAAAGCTCTTTAGTTGGATGTAATTTGTGACAACATTTCATCAAGTTTTTGGTGGTCTGGTGCTGGTGATTGGGGGTGTATTCTTTTATTCGTTGATACGAATTTTTTTGGTGTGTTAGTTGGGGAGGGTGTTGTGGAAATGAATTCTTTTATGTTTACATAATCTAGTTGGGAATCGGCTGATGTTTGGAACAGTGTCCTTTTAGTACTGGTTAGATTTATTGATGACTCTGATGGTAAGTTGACTGGTGTTTTGGTAAAATGGGTAGATGTTTCTACTACAGTAGAAAGTGTTGATATCGACGGTTTGGCTGTATGGGTTTGAATTGTAGGGCTGGAGGTTGAGGGGGACAGGGACTTATTATCCGCGTTAATTTGATTAGGAGCTGGAATTTGTGTTTAGCCATAAGTGGCCTTCTTGTTTACAGATAAAACAGTTAAGGTTGTCTGAGGCGATGAACATTCGGTATGTCGTGTCTTCGAATGTGAGTGTAAAGGAGGCAGGTATTTTTTCGCATTTCCTGGATCTACAAATATCTGTCTTCTGAAGCTCAGTAAATGGGCATATTCTGGATCGGCCATTCCCGCTTTTAAGGAGGATATTCTTGTACAAACCTAATGTTGTTTCTTTGGGCCGGTGTTCGCAAGGGTCTTATAGTTATACACTTATTGTTTATGGCGATTGATTTGTGTAGAGTGGTTATTTTCGTGGCTGTTTCTTTTTTGGCGAGATACACACATATACGGTTGCTCGAAATCTTCGAGATGAATCTTATAGCTGTGGGGCCTATTACTTTTCCTATTGCGTGTGTTTACTCTTGTATTTTTATTTCGTCGGCTATGTGTATGTTAATTGCTTATTCTTTAGAGGGTAGAGAGTCGATTTTTGTTGAGTGAACTGTTTTCGTTGACTTTGACGCCGTAGAACTTCTGTACTCAGTGGTCTCGGTTGGCTGGTATTGGTTTGTTGATATGTCCATTGTTGTGTTCAATCCGCGAATGGGTACGTGGAGATGGCACTGTTGTCAGTAACACTAGCACTATCGCTTGCCTTGTGTGAGTGGGAACACACGGGAATGACTGTATCGGACGTCCGTAGCGCGGGACTCTTTTCTTGACTTTGTGGTATACATATGTAACACTATTTATTCGAGTGTAAGTGATCATGAAAATTATTCTATTATAATAAAGAAATTTTGCATTTAAGTAATTCTTATTTATTGGGCGCCTGTGTATCTTGTCAATATTACTACAGTGAATTCCATTTATATGTAAAACGTTTTGATTCAAATGGAAAATCAATGAAAACTTAACAGAAAAAAAATGAAAGGAAACTTGTAATTGTTTATACGAAGCAAGGACAATCCCACACAAGATGAAAAAGCATCAATGCAACAAATAAAAATAGATCCAAGAAAAGGTGCATCCACTGAAAATAGTTGCAAATGTTTAATGGTATGCAATAAACACAGTTCATCAAAAAGATATTGGAAGAATTTTGTGAAAGAACGATTAACCTAGCTAGATAGATAGCATGAAGAAAATTGTATATTCGTGGCAGAAAGATGTATGAGCATGAGTTCTTCCTTTTAAACAAAGCATTTTGTCCCAGATGACAGTCAATTCAACATTTGCGGGTCAAATGAGTAAACTACAATTGGGAGGAAATCTAATGCAAAGATAAGTATACAAAATTTTCATTCGTAAAACTAGGAGTAATGGCAGGTCAGTTATTATTTGGGAATAAACGTTGATGGCAGACAGTGATTTGCGTTTTGTCGAAGGAAATGTGAATAAATGGATGTGGCTTGATATCCTAAAAAGGGATATCATGAATTAGTATTCACGATAGTGAAAGAATGGTTGAGAACTTTGTAAAGAATCATATTTTTTAGTGAAAATATGCAAAATACTCCAACCAACAAACAATAAGCTAAAATCTTGAATATTGTCTTAGGAAAAAGGTAAAACTATGTTTAAATCTTGTAAGTAAAAAATAGTTGGGCGAGTTTTAGTGTGTAGCTGTTTATTTTATGTATATCTTCATAATATTATACTTTTATTATTACTTTATTAAATTTAATGTCTTCGTCTTTAAATTATACATTTAATGTATACATGCTATGACAACAGAATTAACATATTTCTATAATAATATTATATTTATATAAATGAGCAAGAAAAACCACCGAAGATCTATGAGTGCAAGTCATTATACATAGATATGCAGTTGCCGCAGAATTTGTAAACTTCAAATGTTGTTCTAGACTTTCCATGGTTCTAAACAAACTGCGAAATCTTTCCATACCTCAGACTGCTTTATCAGTGTTCCTTGCGAGCCTATAAACAGTCAAGTAGTTTGATACATATATTCCGTTGTATTTAAACTTAATTTGTTGAAAGAGTAATCTTTAAATCTTATGTTTGTATTTTATAACATTGATTATCTCGTTCTACAGTTTAGAAAAACATTATTTTAGAATGCCCAAAACTCGAGGAATTACTCCTTCAGAGATTACAAAATTGGGTAAAATCAAAGCATTTTATTTTAAAAAAATTAAAATTCTCTTCATACGCAAATTTAGTACATTTTATCTATTCCCGCAGAAATGAATTTCTAAATCTCGAGAAATCATTTCGTCAGCCAAATATGGGCGACTTAGCATAGCAGTTAACGTATTCAGACCGTGGATTGGTGCGAACATGAGGCTGCTTTTCACTGGCATGACTAAACAATTTACAATCTATAGGAAGCACGTTTACAAGAGAGGAATATGTGAATTAAATAAAAAAAAATGAACATCGAAAACTCATTTATTTTATTACAAGGCAACGATCCGAACAAGGCCAATAAAATTGTAAGAGAAGCTTTCAATGCTATGGTCAGTCGAGGTGCAGACTTAACTCAATCGAACATTTATGGGACCATTTGGATGGCACATAACAATAAAATTTTGTTCCAAAGAGCATTATCAAATGCATGATCCGAAATAGACCAAATACAATTCACAAATTAGTTGAAAATGTGCCAAAGGACTCGAGGAAGTTGTAATTTGCTCTGAATTATTTATATTATGAATTATTACATTTATTTATAAAAACAAGTATGTTTGACTGTCTTTCCATAGACGTATCCTTGTTCACGGGGACTGTGTTAGCATGACCGAAACTGTGTGATCTGCGCCGTATGTTGTACCTAGCGTCATCATGATCCTTCTAAGCTTACCACTGACAATAAGCTTATCACGTCTCTACCACTGTTCAGAAACATTCAAGTACTCCGGAAATAGTTGAAGAAACGCTCGGATTTACTCAAAAACCCTGTTTTCCTGGATTCGCCTAAACGGTACGTTATAACTGTCAATAAACATCTTGTACAACAAAATTGGTAATTCCAATTCTCTTGTGTCCACTACTACTTACTCAGAATACGAAGTATCATTCTATGGTTTTTATAAAATTCCGTAAAAATTTACAAATAAAGATAGATTCAAGTGCTAAACTTCTCCTCAGGGGACCAACAATTTTCGACTTTTCTGAATGTAATATTATACAATTTCACCTAAAACTAATAGATTTAGTGCGGCATTGAAATTTCAGTACATGGAGTTCACTCGTATAAAAGTTATACGTGAGTAAAGTTGCTTGATTTCAACCGCGTTTGACAGGTTAGAACGCTGCCATATGGGTGTTTGGACATAGCAGTGATATGTAGTGAGCGCATTCGCTAGGTAGCAGCACAAACACGTAAGAGCGGCGATTTTTGAGTAGTAATTCGGGTTCCTAGTGTTTGAGTTTCGGCATCCGGAAATGCAATTATAGTTCAGATAAAAGATATTGTGTTGGTCTCGATTAGTGTTCGGTTTTTCGGTTAGTCTGGTAGAGCACCCCCGCCACGCAAGCGACTAACAATTGCAAGTGATCCGTACTCATGAGCTTAATTAATTGCGGTTTTTTTCTGAAATTAAGTAACAGAACATCTAATTGTCGCTGTAAAGTGGCTACCTGTATATGCTTATGGTGTGACCTAGCAGCTCTGCTGTTTGGATAACGCATAAGTACGAAGCAATATGTCGACGCTCTAACCTATCAAACGCGCTTGAAATCGAGCAGATTTACTTGCGTATAATTTTTGAACGTGTGAACTGCGGGCACTGCAATTTCAGTTCCGCGCATCAGAACTTATAGATCTCTCATTTTCTGGTGAAATTGGATAACATTGCATACAGAAAAGTTAAAAAATTTTACTCTCCTAAGGAAACGTTTAACCGATTCAAGTATGTCATTTAAAGCTGAAAACCCCAAATGTTCTAATGAAGTTAAAGAAACTTCATATTTGCAATTTTGTGTAATACAGTAGCGAATATTACTGTGTAGAAATTTTGTTGGGGCTACAAGAGACCCCAAGATGCCAATATAGGGTCAAACTACATGCTAAGTCTTTACTTTTTTGTCATTCTAAATTTCGTAAGATCAATGCAGATGACGTGTATTCCTTTGTATAAGGGTCAGGCAAAAAGTAAAATTCATTCGCTTCGATCTTTTTGCGTATTAAAGATATTTCAATAACACTCGATAGAAAGAATGCTTAATACCTCTATTCTGAAGTTGTGTCAATTGCTTCAACATACAATTTTTCCAATGAGGGGACAGCAAAACTGATGCTACGATATGTTAAATGCTTTAATCGATACGGTGATTACGTAGAAAAATAGTTGATATTTTGTATTACGAGATCAATAAACAATTGAACTGGAAAATTAAATATTTCATTATTCTGAAAACGAGTGAAACTAACTTTACGACTGATCCTTTTATTAGCTAGTAGCTAGTAAAAGTGTTACGTAATTGATTATATTTCCTCTTTTGTGCTATTTCTAGAATTTCCCATTTTGCAAACAAAAAAAAATTCAATTTTGACGGCTTACTTTCTGCGGCGGGTTCACATACAAAAGAGCACCGTGGATCGATTTCTAATTTCTCATATAAAACTTCGGAGGTTTCGTTAATTCGCGAAGTAATTCCGGCTAATGTACCGACCGAGAGAGCTCCTCATTGAAGACAGCCCTAGTAATATCGAAGTATTTCTGATTGTGAGTGCTGAAGCAAGGAGATCCCTCGACCGTAACATAAAACGCAATTGATAGAAGTAGAGTGCGATGGCAGTGGAAGGAGCGACGAAGATGTTGGACGAGCGAAAAATAGCATAGAGAATGTTGCGACATGGTGACCTCGTAGCCGAGACGTTTGGCCATGTTCGTGGCAAACGCATCAGCCACCACACTACATCTCTTTCAGTTCCGTTGCTCTTCTCTGTTCCTCTTTGCCGCCGGTACACGTACAACTTCCTGCACGTATACAAGTGTAGGAACAACACAGAGAGAAAAGTGGGCGACATCGTGGCGCCCATTTGCTCCCGTTGCCAGACTCTTTGGCGGTTCGGCGTCTCACAGGCTACTCCGATTCTCTCTATCCTCTCTTATTCTCTTGGCTGTCATAGCATCCCCCCTCCCCCTCGGCGCTTCGTTCGCCCCTTCCATCCTCTTATTCCGACCGTGTCGCTCCACAAACTCTGAATCGTCGCATTTCGACTGCGTGTTCTCCTAGATTCGTCGCCCACGCGCCCCTGCCCGAGGTGTTCATCGAGCTAAGGGCCTCCGAAATTTCAACCTTTAACCTTCTAATGCCGATCGGTTTTGACGATTTCATAACAGCCACAGTTACAGCCAGAGGCAACAAGATAGGACATCCTATTAATTTGTTAATTTTTATCTAGTTGATAACATAAATGACATTTCTGATGCATACATCGTTTTATACCGTTTTCGTTTATATGGTTCAGTTGGTAAAACTAAAATGTTGTTGCTCCGCATGAATTTATCTAGAAAAATGTAGATTTTCCAGACAACCTAATGAAATTAAATGATAGGACACGTGCTTAAAAAATGGAATGCACATACAAAAGGGATTTACCAGTTTTGTTTAACATGCAATATTTTCTACAGCCTTCTTTATTTTTTCTCTTAGAAATTATTCGCTTGAGCCGAAATTTGTACACTATTTTTATAGTTTTTCGCCTTAATTGGAGCCATTCATGTACAATACATTCTTTTAACTTATAATGAGTTAAAAATTGTTGGCCCAAATATTTTCAATTATGTTAAGATACCGAGATCTTGCTGGGCATTGCGTTAGTAACAGTTTTCGTTATAATCAATGAAATAATCTTTCATCTGTTGCAAAATAAACAAACGTTCTCCAGACTAAATCATGTAACTCTCAATATTATTAAAATTATAAAATAGCATGCAAAATGATTGAATACATATCTTTAGTCAAGCACATATAGTATAATGCTGGGTAGGCTTAGTGTTAAAATCGGCGGATGTCGCGGTTGATCTGACAAATAAGCATGGAATTATTTATATTTTATTGTATAATTATAAATCTCGGCAATTTTAATAAAATTATACATTTTTCATGCACGCGCGTAGCCAACTTTCGTATTAACATTAGTATAATATTATAAATTCTAAACGTTCCTTTGTATCATTGAAATTGCAATTTCCTCAGTGAAAAAGGATGATGGAGATTCAATAGCTTGCGGTACAGTTTCTACTCCGATTTAGGTCAAGTTATTAAAAGATCAAAGATATCTACATAAAATAAAATTCCTCTCTAAGTAAAAGACTCTAAAATATTTTTAAATACATACATTTTTGGTTAATGTGTTCCTATCAGGTCAGAACCAAAATACAAGGAGTATCATAATAAATTGTAAATTTAAAACAGTTCAAGTAAAAAAGCTTTGGTATTGCAAACATTGCAAAAGGATACTCAATGATTGAATGCATTGAAATATACATTAAACTGGTGTGCAGAAATTCCCTAATGTTACAGTAAATTACAATTTCAATCTTCTTGAGTCTTATTTTCACAGAATATATGTATAAATGCAGTAGATTATGTCAAAGGACGTATATTTGACATATAAAGTAACGCTCACAGAAGAAACATACAGTTTTGAATTGGAATCTCTGGATAGCTCTATTTACGGTAACCGTATTTGTGTAAACCAAGGGATTACGGTATACATATTTAAAACAGTTAACGATTTAAAATTTTTGGAAATATTTCGAACCTGATTAATTAATAGAAAAATAAGCATTAATGAAGAGAAAAGTTTAACATACCATTATTATAATACAACATAGTAGTATTTCGAGGAATCAATAAAACAAACAAATTTTCTATACTCTCTTTAATATTGTTAAGACTTTATTTAAAATATATATGCACGCTCTGCGCGTTTACGTTTCGTTCCCTCTCGTCTTCTCACCTGCATTCACTTCGCTTGCTTCCTTGTTTTTCGGTATAAAACACTACGGCTCTTCATAACGATTCATCGACGTAGTTTCCAAATTAATATAAATTGCCGACAAGTACCTACAATGGACTTGTACTCGAAAGGTTAACCAAACAAACAAAAGAAACTAGTACAGAAAAATATATCATAATGTTGATCAAAGGAACTATTAATACATAATGATATCAATATTAACTACTAAAGTTAAAGAAATATTTGCGAAAAAATGGTTGAGTTCTTTGAAAGGGGTGATTCCTGGGGTTATTCTAAGAAGCTTTTTCCTCTGCGAAAATGTCATACGCTGCTTTGTTTTCGAGTTATTAACGAAAAACACGGCCAAACAGAGCGCAACTAGTGCGACTCGGTGCAGCGTGGCACTGCGGTTGATTCCACTGAGCGGTAGCGTTGTTGTCGCACCGTGCTCGAATCGTGAGCAATACAATTGTTCGGTATTAGATAAAAATAATTCGTTATTGCCGTATAAGAGAATTCGAAGTAGTAACTGCATTTGCGGCTGAATACGCGAGTTTTATGCCACTAAATTGTTACTTCTTCTCTTGCGCACAATCCGAGCATAGTACGATAACAACGCTACCGATCAGTAGAATCAGCCGCCACGCCGAACCGGAAATCGTTAGCTCTAGCTGCGCTCTAGTTGGCCCGTGTCTTTCGTTACGGAATAGGAAAAAGCTTCTTAGAATAACCCCAGATATCATCCCTCTCAAGGAACTCGGACATTTTTGGGATACTCTGTATACAAATGTTTGTTTACGATTATCGCGCCTTTTATCACGTAAACTAAGGATCGGTTTGAAAAACTATGAAGGGTCGTGGTAAAATTTAGCATTGGATGAAGCGATTGCGACGGCTTAGTAATCGAAAGGCATAACGTATTCTGGTGACAATCGATGACGGCTGCGTACAGCACGGATTCTCCACCTTCGAGACGGAGTGGGGGTACACACGGGTAATTTCGGTAATTACCGAATGTTCGATTTACTAGTGTGCACACGCGGTTGCGAAGAGCGCAATACAGGCGTTGTGTTACGCAGAACAAACTCGATTTAATAATTTCCATTAATCACAGTTTAGTTTGCCTTCGATGATGCATTTCATTTGAAAAGCAGTTTTAATTTAACCGCTGCCATTAATAATTAAAAGGTTGCATTACAATGTGTCTGTACAATTTCGGTACGTCTGGCTTTTATTTTACTCGTACTTGTACTCTGTTCTCCGCATTTCTCGCGTTCCTCTCTGTACTTGGCTGACAGCTTCCTGAACCGAATTTGCACACGTTTGATATTCATGCTTGCCACTCGTGACGTCCGGATCGCTATTCTCTTAAATAACATCCGCACGTTGCACCTCAATTTACGCGAAGAAAAAGCATTTTCTTCTGCAGAATACGCGTTACGCTCAATGAAACAGAGCTGTACGAATTTTTGAAACATTGAACTTTCCATCTAATACATATATGATGGTTCTTTTCTGCGGAAAAGAAGGTCTCATTTGCATTTCTTATTCTTCTCTTGTAGGACAAAAGTTTAATATTAATAAATTCTCTTTTAAGAAGGCGGGAGTTATTATAGATGCATCAATACTGCGATTAAAAGACTCAAGTAGTAAAAATCTATCAATCATCTGTTATGAAATTTTAGAAATATAATAAGGTAAAGTAGATTACAGAAAGGTAGAAAAATATTCTTTTCCTTTCTTTTAGAGCACCATTATCCTTTTAAGAAACTAAAAGGTATGTACAATATGTAACAATGACATTCAAAATATTTCAAATTTATTAAAAATCAGAAACTAATAAGAAATTGTAACAGATTTAAAACTGGAAGTGACAATCAAATTACCATTAATGCGAACTGTTTAAACTATGAATTT
This sequence comes from Sphecodes monilicornis, assembly GCA_913789915.3. Taxonomy (NCBI): domain Eukaryota; kingdom Metazoa; phylum Arthropoda; class Insecta; order Hymenoptera; family Halictidae; genus Sphecodes; species Sphecodes monilicornis. The sequence goes on from OU565292.1 coordinate 4,745,918, forward strand.
TGCATGATATAATGATTATTATGATAAAAGTAAAAGCTAGTGAAGGTATTATAAATAAATTCGAAAGAAGTTGCTACTATTACGGTTATTAAATTACTTAATACCAAAGTATGAATGAAAAGCAGATTAATTTAGTAAATATTCATAATAGAAGAATTTGTCCTCGAGGGGAGGTATTAAAATAAAATTCAACATATATCAATATACATATATCAAGCATGGACAGAAGTTGCTCGATCGGAGGCGATTTTCAAGCGTTACCCCCACTCCACCCGCCCGCGCGACGCGCTCCCAGTGATGGTCCTAGTTATCAAACAACCTCAGGCCCGTACCGTATGAATTAGATCCGCCACGGGGGCGAAACGCGCGGCGGGTGGAGTGGTTTTAACACTTGAAAATCGCCTCCGATCGAGCAACTTCTGTCCATGCCTGACATACATGGTGGAAATTATAAAGCGTTACAGACGAATATCTCCAAAAATATTCATTATAACCAAAAGTATGGTGGGACTTTCCTTTTTCCCGGTGGACACTCCAAGGTGACGTGAAGGTCAACTTTCTTTTTTTTTAATGCAATGATATGCTTTTTTATCCACTATCAAATAGTGCGTTTTAAGATGAGTTCAATTACCTATGACTCAAGGTCATTCAAGGTCGAACTTTCAGGGAAATGTGATCGTTTTATTTCGGATATATACGATATTCTATGGAAAAGGATTAGTTAAGTAGGTAATGTGTAAAAAGAATTCTTATAAAATTGCAATTGCTCGGCATTTTGAAGAAAAATGTAAAGGTCACCACTTCTAACTTCTTTACCAGTGCTTATGATAAAAATTTAGAATATGCCTTTTTCTAGAATTAGGTAAATAATATACATGCACAAAGTTTCATCGAAATCGGTTAACGCTGTTATGAGCTAGGAACATTTAAAGTTGATCACATAAGGGAGAAATTCCGAAAAATTGTGACTTTCATCTATAAGCTCTGATCTTGTGATGTTTGTAGCTGTTAGCAACATTAACCGATTTCGATGAAACTTTGTACATGTATACAATTTATTTTCATTTGAGAAACACACGTATTAAATTTTATTTATGAGCACAGATAAGAAAGTTGTGACCTCATGACCTTCCCGTTCTTCTTCCGAATTCCGAGCAATTGCAATTTCAAAAGAATTCTTTTTACACATTACCTAGTTAACTAATACTTCTAACGTCTCAAACAGACTCAAGTCGTTTGGTAAAATTGTAAAAAAGTTATTAGTTTGTAAAGAGCATCAACTTAATTTCCGATATAAAAAATACTTCCAATTCTCTAGTTTTAGGCATGCTGTAACTAACAACTATTTATCAATATGAATATTATATGTTAAAACCATTTTATACACTATCAAGTACATTATTTTTATTAAAAAGTAATTATATACCATGAATTTCTATTAGAAAATAAAAAATTTATTTGCGTCAACTTACTTTCCGGCAGGTATAATATGGACAAGAATTGGAGATATTTGTAATTACTACACTTACTGAGATTCTTTCGCTTCGAAACTTTGTAATAAACAACGACAGTGCTTATACTTAATGAAACACAAGCAAAAGATAAGAAGGTCAAGTACAACACGTGCAATGGAAAATCAAAGCAACGCGTTTTTTTAATTCGACCGCGTCAACTTAAATAGCATGGGATCTGACATTTTGAGTGGCGCCATCTGCTGCCGAAAAGTAGAAATACTCTAAGCTTGGCTTGGCTTGGTTTACAGCAGCTTACAGTGTTAACAAGTGTTAATTACAGTACAAACTTACAGTGTTAAAACAGGTATTAATTAAAAATAACGAAGCTCCAATTTTTCCACCGCGTACAAAAAAATTTGATTACTGTGCAGTGAAAGATTGTTATAGTAGAGCGAGCAAAAAATTTTTGCTACGTTTCCACACTTTCAAATGAAGTATGTGAAGTGAACTGCTTGAAAAATATATGAAAGAATTTAGCAGAGAACGGTCTACTTTAACAGATAAAATAGCTAAAGCTAGAGTGCATATTGAAAGACCTGACCAGCGTATAAAGACTTTCAAAATTCTTGGTTCAGTGATGCCTGTGGCATTGGTGCCTCTAATAGAAGATATTTGTACAATTATTTGTGGAGTAATTAATATGTCCTCACCAATTCTAAGCGATACGAAATTTATGGAATTATTTGATAAAACGTACTTTATTGATATTATTACATGTATTTATTTCACAATTTAATAAATATATCTCTTCGGAGTAACATTAAACTTGTCATTATTTATTAAGTCTGTATTCTCGTCGCTTGTTATTATTTCTTAAATCTATTTACTCTCGTCACATATTTTTTTCAATAAATAAATTTTATGTAACATATTCGTATAATAAATATTTTTTAATTTAGTCAACATTGAAAAAATAGAACTGTCATTTCTTGTAACTTTAAAAGTTAAATATTTTTTATCAAACTTAGAATATATAACAAAATATATTAGTTCTAAATTTAACACTGCCATCCCCAGCTGGATTTGTCCATAATACCGATGCTTTTCCCTCAACACAATGTGTTCTCCTTACTTTCAAACATTTTAAGTAAAAACAAAAAAAGATATCAATGCAATGTTAAGACCAAGCACTTTGTCGCCATATTGGATAGCTATATATATTGTCCACGGCCCCATGTCAGATCCTAATAAGATGCACCACAAGGGCATTACACGACCGAACTTGTCCTTTATTTTTGTTCTATAAAATAGTGAAAAAATTTACGTCAATTTTATAAGAGTCGTTATAAAGGGAAGACAGAGATTTCAATTAATAGAATTTTTTAGGCAAAATGCGTCTTCGGTTCCCCAGCCCCTGCATTATACGAAAATACCTTACGAGAAAGCAGAAGCCTCGAACTTTAAAATGACTTCAAATTTATTTGTGTCCAATAATTTTTTCGAAATTAGTACAGGTTAAATATCGACAATTTCTCCGGAATCGGAAACGTAGTGCTCACATACTTCTTTGATTCACTGTAGGACAAATTATGATTGCACTGAATACGTTAGAAGTCCGACGAATCAGTTTTAAAGTTTCGCGTTCGTACTATGAGTTTCGATTAAAGATGGACTGGAAATTGCAAATTCTCGTCTCGGTTCGGCGAAACTGGAGGAACTATCGAGAAACACTCGTTTGAAATCCAAAGTCGGGTCACGGGATGCAAATCTCTTCGGTCTCATCCTCTTTGCACTTTTGATGTAACTTATTTGTACCTGTTGTGTGTACCAAACGCGATTCCATATCAACACAAAATTATGTACCATTTATTTCAAATAGAGGATCGAGAGAAAATAGAAAAGAGAAAAAGGGAGAGGGAAATTGCAAATGGAGTGAACGAGCACAAAATCATTTCTCGACGATGACTCAACCATTGACGACTATACTTTATGCATATTGCGGACCAATTCGCTTTCTTGCCAATCGTTTTTAGTCCGGAATAGCTTATTGATACCTCTCTACCTCAGAAGTAAGTGAATAAAATCTCTCAGATTATTCTATTCTAAATTGATATTTCCATTAATATTGACGTAATGCTTAGACACGAAAAATGCGTCGCGTACGAAAAATATACGCAGCCTAGGCTAAATAACAAGGTATAAAGGGTTTATGTAAATATTTAGCTAATTCAGATTTGCTTTTTATAAATAGTGATGTAATTATTCGGCTAATTTTAAAAATAATGGTTTTTATAGAATCGTATCATAAGAAGTATTATGATATTAGACAGGTATTAAAAAAGTACACGCATACATTTCATAATTTTATGAAATAATAGCTACCATAACTTGCTTTCCGCTTCCTAAATAATGAATTAATAAATTTATATAGCACCGTACAACACCAAATTTGTTCTGCAATATCTGTTGGATGATTCTTATAGAGTTTGTCGTTCTAAAACCAAATCCGAAAGTAGAATTGCTCTATCACGCACTGTTTACGAAAAACATTGTTTTTGTAAAAATGCATGATTTTGATAATAAAAGAGGTGTTATGCGAAAGCTAAACATGTGAGAAAATTCTGGTTTGAGTAAAAAGATAGAGGGGACTCTCTATAAGGTCCAATTATATTTCTTTGTGTTATAATTCTTGGAATCACAGGGTATAAACTTATTTGAACGGAATAAACAATAACTTTATTTCAATACTGGTTATATGATTACTTGCACGTGTTCACATTTCAAACCTTATTTCCTATACCCTCTCTCAGAATACTAGTCAAGTTGCCAATGTCACTTATACACACTGTTAGTCAAGTTAACAACTAAATGGGATGTACTTTCAAAAGCGGCAACCCTCCGATTTTACTGAAATTTTTGCCAAAGCTTATCCTTGATTGGAGAAGAAAGACCCTAAAAGGATTTTTGACAACAAAGCCTCGTTTGCCCGCCAGCCCCCTTCAAAGTTTTGACAGTTCTTCCTAAATATTTTCGAAAATATTGATTTTAGAGAAAAAAGTTTCAAACAAAAATGAAGCTCATAAAAAGCTCTACAAAAAAGGTCATATACATTTTTTACGTAAACCTATTATTTTGGCTGTTATGACCCAAAATAACTCGGCGGGGACAATCTCCGATTTTTTTTATATTCTGGATTCTTACGTATTTTGACGTGCTGATTACGAATATGATAGTCAAAATTTGCGCAAATAGTAGTCGACATTTGTACTAATTGAATGTATTTTTATTTATTACGCTTCAATTACATAAATATTTTTCTCTTTTTGGGTGCCAATCATTACACAAAATTAGAAAAATACGAGAGATATATTCACATTTCATTGTGAGAATGCTTAACAATGAATACTAAATACAAAAGAATTTTAAAAAAATTGAGGCCATTTAGTGTAATGCACCACAAACCATCGCAATTCAAAACAAAACTGACAATTGTTTTAGTAAGATTAATCTAATTTGTATTTCCCATACAGCAAAAGATGAAAACGTTCAGAATTACTTATTCGATTAAAATGCATTACAATTAAAGTTTGTGGTATCATTCAATTAACTTTATTACATTCTTTTTAAAGAATGCGTCTACTGTTGCTAAGAGATTTTACTGAAGATAGCGGGTTTAATATGGGACTTGTATTCTAATAATTGTTGGTGCGTAATTACCCGAAAAAGTAGTTAATGTATACCTATTTGATTGCCTAATATACGTGTTAATGTAATTACTAGTAATGTTTAACTGCCTGGATGAATCTGAATATTTATGGAGAACAACTGGCATTTAATATATTATTTATAACTACAGTGCGGGCTACATGCATTTGTAATATTAGGTTGATACATATGAAAAGCCATATACTAAAATGAATTTTGAATCACATGTGATCTATACCAATTACCATATTACATTAAAAATGATCTCAAAATCATTCTTTTATGCAACAAAATTGCATTTTCTTTGTTTTTCCAGTTATTTCTTTATTTTGTTGTTTTTACAAAAGATATAGCCAGATAAGTCATTATAAATAACAAATATTATAATTTTGTTGAAACTGCAATGTAAAGAACAAAATTTAATTTGTTCGATGTAGGATTTTCAGCCTAAAAATTAGAAAAAATACATTGAAGGAGGAATATAATAGAAACTTTATCTACATGTACGAAAAACACGTTTTTCTTTAATTTATAATTCTGTGAAGCATAAGTATCTGTATTCACGAACTATTCCTAATAGTTGGTTACAACTTTGGAATGACTTCCGTAATCGAAAAAGTGCTCTCGGAGGAGACAGTTTATGCAATCGAGTCAGCTGGATATTCAGTTACGACTTCAAGTGAAACTTCCAGGCATCTTATTTTATTTGCGTCTGATTTGTATCATTTGATGTGCTCATTTATCTAAACGAATACGAACAAAAATTTGAAGTAAACAATTTTGTATTAAAATTCACACAGGAAGAGTACAAAAAATGATGTATTATATAGTGCACGAAAATAGTAAACAGGACAGATTATGAGATTTAAATAATACATCTTGTTAAATTAAGAAATACGAATTAAATAGTTTAAAACGATTTAATTTTCGAAATGAATTTTTTTACGATTTCATTTTAAAGAAAACACTGATGCTTGCGAAATTCTTTCTGACATTCTTAGTTATTATATGATATTAGCCATCTTTGTCTTTTTTTTGTTACCGTTGCACTGATATGTACAAACGTAATCGATAACATACAGTCGGATACTACCATTGTCAATGTGTAGAATACGCAGTCCTCAACAAACAATAATATTTTTATATTGATGTTTTACTTGCACAGAAATATTTTAAGCTACCAAGGATGTTTTATCTTCTGTAGAAAATACATTTCTGTATACACATATTTGAACTACACATACTGTTTCCAATTACTTCTCGAATCTTAAGAAAATGATCATATACAATACATAATCAAAAACAAGACAAATCAAATTGTGTTTGGTTCTCATTATACATGAATACACAACATAAAGATACAATGAAAATAAATTTGATGTAATTCATATCTTGTTGCCTTGTATTTATTGTAACAACATATCTTAAGAAACAATAGAGGGTGTTTCGTCTAAAACAGGACACCTAAATATCTCCTCTACCTCTGAAAATACAAAAAATGTTTCTAACGTAATCTAAATAGTTTCAAAAGACGAATCAAATGGAAGAATCGTTTTTTATAAATTGTAATTTTTCACTTGTGTTTTTTTACATATATACACACATCTTTTGTTGTTGTATGTTATAGCAAACATTATTGTGCATTCATCCATGTTTAATAGCATGACCTTGAAATGACCGTGAGCTCTAAAATTTGCTAATTAATGCAGAACTTACTTTCAGAGATATTTCAGATTTCAACGGTAACAGAAATTCGACCATGAACTTGAACTTGTAAATAATCAATGTTCGAAATGATGGCCTTCCGTTGTGATACATTTTGTGAGGCTAAAAACAACAGATTGTACAGCTCTTTCGATGATTTCAGGTTTCATATCAGCACATGCTGCAATTATTCGTTCCTTCATATTTTCTGGCGTCGTGGGCTGCTTTTGATAAACCGTACCCTTTAATGTCCCCCATAAGAAAAAATCAAGTGGGGTGATATCGGGTGAACTAGCCGGCCATGATACAGGTCCATTGCGTCCAATCCAACGATTTGGGAATTTTTCGTTGAAGACACGTGTTGCAATATGGGAAAAGTGTGCTGGACACCCATCGTGTTGTTACCATGATACTAGACGGTCCCTAAATGGTACATCTTCTAATAAACCTGGTAGAATATGTTCTAAAAATTCAGCATACTTCTGCCCAGTTTGCGTACCAATTATCCTGTTATTTAGAATACCACACCAGACATTTATGGTCCATGATCTCTGCTTATCGAGTTGTCTAAACCATCGTGGATTTCCAACCGACCAATAATGCATGTTCTTGAGGTTCACCTGACCATAATTTGTAAAGGATGCTTCATCCGTAAACAATACTGTTTGGTAAAACATTTCATCACTTTCATAAAACATTTCATCATATTTCCGTATACCCCATTGAGAAAACTGTACGCGGTTTTCAAAGTCTCTTCCATGGAGCTCTTGGTGAAGAGATAAATGGAAAGGATGAAATTTTTGTGAATGATAAATCCGGAATATGCTTGTCACACTAATACCGGTTTCACGTCCAAGTAGCCTTATACTAACAAGCGAGTTTTGATTAACTTTAGCGATGATATTGTTCACATTTGCTTCATGAGTAACAGTCTTGCATCTCACACGAATGTTTCTGTTGACACTACCAGTCTCACAAAATGTTTTAACAATACTTGAGTATGCAGAACGTGATGGACAAGAACGTTTTGGAAATCTGTCTTTGTAAATTCGTATTGCTTCTCTTAGACACTCTCGAGCTTCATCGTAAATTAAAACCATTTGAATTTTCTCCTAATCTGAATAACGCATTGTCGATACACTGAGAAATCTAGCAGTGAGAAAATTCTTAAATACATATCTCTCTCACTCTCTATGTACACAGAGGAATGATACAATATGTTTATTTACAAGTTTAAGTTCATGGTCGAATTTCTGCTATCGTTGAAATCTGAAATCTCGCTGAAAGTAAGTTCTGCATTAATTAGCAAATTTTAGAGTTCACGGTCATTTCAAGGTCGTGCTATTAAACATGGATGAATGCACAATAATGTTTTCTGTAACATACAACAACAAAAAATGTGTGTATTCTTCCATTTGATTCGTCTTTTGAAACCATTTAGATTGCGTTAGAAACATTTTTTGTATTTTCAGAGGTAGAGGAGATATTTAGGTGTCCTGTTTTAGACGAAACACCCTGTATAAGCATGTTTCTGATAAGGCAGTAGGCAGCATAATATAAAAATGATGAACTACACGTATTTGTTTAGCCTTTTTAGCAAATGGCAATTTTCTATATAGCTCAGGAATAGCAGAAACTTGGAAAGTCGTAACTCTGGGAAAATGGTGATCCAACAAACCCGCGAAGATTGACAGAAGAGCCAATTGCATTTCGTAGTTGCATAGCGTGGGCCATAAATGTAAATGCGAGCTGTGCGCCACGCGTTACCTCAATCCTTTTCCGCTCCAACTCCTTCGTGACGCTTATGTCAATTATAATACCACTCTAGATTAAGTTACATTTTTGTTATAACTTTCTGCACTAATCGACTGACCCTACTAAGATGCTCGAATGGGCTACATATTTATAATCGTGTTAAGAAACAGTTGTACATACGAAATAATAGAAGTAAGAAAAGAAATAATAGACCACTGTACTTATACAGGGTGCGGCCGAATAAAATGTATAACCGAGCATTCCTTATGAAAAATTAAAGGAGTATATAGAATAATATTTTTCATCGTAGGCTTAGTCTTCGAAAACATTAAGTTTGAAAATCCATTGCATACGTAATACCTGCATCGCATCAATTTGTTGCAGATTGTACGGAATTATATCGTATGACACATTGTTAAATTCTTCTCGACGCTCGCTACAATGTTATGAACATAAAAATATGTAGGGTATCATTTAAAAAAATGATTTCAATAGCTTCCGAATTTTTTACTTTTGCATATACACTCACACAAAAATCATCTAGACGGCATTATGTGCCTCTTTATACGAAACAACTTTTGTTTAAACACTTCTTTTCATAGTTTCAATCCCTCACCAGGTATTTGACCGTTTACATATAAACGTGACACCTTCTAGAAACGTTCACATATTTTTCTGTACTCATAGTTATGTACAATTTTAAAGTTTAATAAACGTTTCCAATGTTAATATCTCTATCTAATGTAACTTTCAAAGTTAATGCCGTTCTATGTTCTTTCTCATTTTCGTTTAAATGCCTTCGAATTGCGATAATTTGTTAATAATATAAAATGTTAGCTAATTTGAGTTTCGTATGAAAATGTTTATAAACATTTTTAGCTTTGAAGTATCTGATTCGAAAATTGTAGCGAGTTAATTTTAAGTCTCTGTTCAATATTTTAAATTGACTGCTATTTCCGAACTCATTGCGTCTAAATTCATCGTGAAATATCTCATTTAGTCGAAATCCAGAGTAGAGTGTCATTTATTGGATTGCTGGTTTTGGCTTTTATTAGATGAAACTCAGGCTGGTTTCTGTAATATATTTAGGGTGTTACCCTAATACGGAATACGTGTTTAATGTGAAATACTACGGTATTAGAAAAGTCTGACATTACCATCTATTGGTGGTGAGTAAAATCGCTTATGGTTGTGATTTGTTTCAATTAGTGAGCATACGCAGATGTAAAAAATATGTGTTTGCAGAAGAATAATGTAGGGAACTCGAGTCTACACATATAACAATCGCGAAAATTATTAATATTTTCGAAAACCCCAACAACAAAGTTTGTCTAACGTTGAATATGTCAAAGAGTTTATTATAAAATATTTCATATCAGAGATCATGAACGTTTAATGTCATTGTCTTTACATAGATACATAAGAAAGAATATTTCTTTTGAAAGAAATTTAAAAATGATAATACGTCTATAATTGTACAAACAGTTACAGATAAAAGAATTCGATTTTTTAAAGTGAAAGACATAATCGGCTATGTATATATAGCCGATATAATAATAACAGTTTCTTTATGTTAAATGATTAAAACAGAACTCGAATTTTTTCTTCAAATACAGAATATGAGCAACACTGTACTGCAAAAGATATACAGGATTCATAAGAAGTGTGTAAGGTCATCCAAAACATTTGTTCAAAATGAAAATGCCCCTCTCTTTAATTGTAATGCATTGCTATAAAGTCATATTTATGAGGCGAATGTGGGAAATGAGGATCACAGTGAAAATACTAAATATTGGCTAAATAGGTATTACTAGACTGCGGCTATTTGTGTAAAATAAAAAATGTCCAAGTCAATTGTTGGTAGGAAACCAGAGTTAAATGGAAATGTATTTTCTCTTTTAGCTATCTTAAAAACTCGAGTGTAACAGTATCCTTATATTCTTCTAATCTCTTCTCAATTTTGGATTTGTTGTATTCATTTTTGTCATAAATGCACAAATTAAGCAGTCTAGTTATTATACATAAACTGTGACTATCATTGATCGAAAAAGCATGGAATATCATATAAAATTGTAATATTTATGTTTTTATAAGAGCATTGTAAATAGGTAATACATCTGCATAAAAATAAGTATTCTAGTATATTAGACGTATATGAGGACCATATACACATTGTTGTGCGTACTGCGTATCATTGTATTATTTTATACACAATTACAAACCGGAAGCAGTAAAGAGCTATTTATTATTGTATATTTCAAATCATTAACAATTCTGTTATTATACTGACTTGCACGCAGTAGTTTGCGGTAGCTATCAAGGGAAGACTGACTGTCGTTACAAATAACGACTTCCCTGAAGACTCCTTCTTGCTATGGCTTTAGCTCAGTTATACGTGGGGTTCCTTAATATAGGATTGTATAGTGTGTCATCATAGAGCGGTTTTACTTATTGGTCTACGGTGTAGAGTCTACGCGTACCCTATCATACGAGGGAACATATTCAAGTTACTCAAGCCGATTATTATGCAGCTTATGAGAGATAGTTTTTTAAAAAATATTAGACATAAATACTTTTCGTCTGCTTATCATCCGCGTTGAAGGTGTGTAAACAGCCCTCTAGGTTAGGGATCAAAAACATGCTTTACGAGAGGTTCTAAAGCTAGAAGGTAGACACTCAATTTTTTTAAAATTCTGGGCCTTCGATGGGAAAATCGGTCACATAAGAAACTGTCGAAAAGAACATTTGTTTAAACAATATCTAAAATAATTTAATTTTTTGCAATTTTCCTTACTAATTTTTAATCCATTCTTATCATATCTTGTATCTGCGATTTCCGAATGAAAATAAATGATATGTGCATATGGATTTTTCATATTTTTGTTATTTAACAATAACCATTAAACTCGTAATGCTATTCCACCTTGTACGAAAGGAAGCATTCGAGCTTGTTTTATAGATGATAACATAATTTTTTACAAAATTTTGAACTATGACATTGTGTTAGATGTCATTAGTTTTTTCAATATTTATAATTGGTGTCCCAGGTGCTGACGAGGTATGCACTAATCACCGTAAAGGATGTCGAATATTGGTTAAAACTTTTTTTGGAGGACCAATTTTTTTTAACTTTTGTTTATACAGCCCTATAGATTTCGACGAGAAAACACCGAACACGAAAGTTTTATTGCCAGGAGTTCACTGGTTCAGAAGTTATACGCCTGTAAAGTTAAGCACTTTTAAGCCTTTTTGACAGGTTAAAGCGCCGCCATATTGGTATATTTGCTAGGTGGTACACGTAAGATCGGCTAAGTAGCACCGATCCGATCCGCGAATATACCATATTATCTAGCGCATGCGCTCAACACTCCTACCTCTACCACAAAACGAATATCCGATATGGCGACGCCCTAACCTGTTAAAAACGCTTAAAATTGCTCATGTTTACACACGTATAACTTATAAACCAGTGAATTCCTAACAATAATACTTACATTTTCGTAATGTTCTCATCGATATCTACAGGATTACATAAAAAAAAGTTAAAAAAGAGTTCAAAAAGTTAAAAACATCTGGTCCTCCAAAAGAAAGAACAGCCCGAATATTTTTCCAAGTAGTAAGGGAAGTTCCTCTAGTACCGGACGGCACCTTAATATCCGATAGTTATCGGACATTAGCTATTTCTACACTCCCAAACAAAAAGATAGCGCGCGTGTGCTACCTTTAATTTCCCATGTTATAATTATGGTAGTATGAAAATTCTGATTACTATGTGAAGAATAGCTTCTACGAATATACATGGTGGAAATTATAAAGCATTACAGACGAATATCTCCAAAAATATTGATTGATTATACGCAAAAATGTTTCAGATGAAAATTGTTCAGTACCGACGAGGACATCATGTGGTTGGACTTTTATTTTTCCCGGTGGACACTCCAAGATGAGGTGAAGGTCAACATTCTTTTTTTAAATGGAATAATGTGTTTTTCTTATCCACCATCAAATAGTGCGGTTTAAGATGAGTTAAATTACCAATGACTCAAGGTCATTCAGGGTCAAACTTGCAGGGAAGTGCAGAAAATGTGTCAGATCGTTTTATTTGTACTTTAGTTCGTGCCTTCGAACTTTCACACCAAAACAATAACATGTGTTCAATATTAGGACTAATCAGGATAACATCAAAGTCATTATCACTGAAATGAAAACAAAAGTATTTATGTATTACTGTGCTCCTCTGCAGGATAGTCAGTTTACTTTCATTACTAGTAATCATTTTGAACACATACTAAACTGAAGTACGAATAAAACGATCACGCCTTTTCTACATATCCCTGCAAGTTTGACCTTGAATGACCTTGAGTCACAGGTAATTGAACTCATCATAAAACGCACTATTTGATGGTGGATAAAAAAACATCATTCCATTAAAAAAAAGGAAGTTGACCTTCACCTCACCTTGGAGTGTCCACCGAGAAAAATAAAAGTCCCACCCCATGATGCCCCCCTCGGTATTGAACAACTTTCATCTGAAAGATTTTGCGTTTTAATCAATCAATATTTTTGGACATATTCGTCTGTAACGCTTCATAATTTCCACCCTGTACAAAAACAGCTTAGATTGGCAATTACATCAATGAGTTCTCTGGGTAGAAATTTAAATACACAAATAGATACAGACAAAATGAGAGCATACTTAAAGTACGTTTACATTTTCTTAAGTATTTTACGAAATTTCAGGTAAATAATGCGTTCAATTAATGATCACTGCTTTTTAAATTTTCTATTTTCATAACTGACCGTGGTAAAATGTTGAGTGCAGTGAAATAAGCAAAATGCTTGCTTTACAGATGTAAAAACTAACGGTTAACGAGATTACAAAGGAAATTGCCCGCAAAGCTGGAACGTAAACTAACATTTAAAATGTTCGTCGTGTTCTATAAACAAGCAACATTATGAATCGGACAAAGGTACAGTGGTGAAGTCATGATTAACAACGATACGTGAAGAACAACGCTTGGCATTTGCAAAGAAACATGTGCATTGGAGGAAAAACTGGAGAGAAATTATTTTCACCGATGAAAAATGGTTAAATCTGCATGTTCCAGATGGATGTGCATACTATTATCGAGATATTCGAAAAGAACCATTAAAAACAATCCCATATTAGATGAGAGAAAATCTAATAATGATTTGGGTTGGCATTGAGTTTAATGGAAAAACGAAAATTAATTTTATTCAAGGTACAAAGTGCAAGTTGCCTGCTATTGATAAAAAATTAAATTGATAAGTATGCAAAACACATCGTTGGTTCAGGATAGGTGTGCTCAAGCAAGACAATGCTGCTCTACATACGGCAAAAATTATTCAAGTATATTTTTCAAAGGAAAAAATGTCTCTACCGTTCAATAGCCAGCGAGCTCCCCAGACTTCAATATCATTGACACCTGTTGAGGATTACTACCACAAGCTACCTACACAGAAGGCAGCCAATTTGAAAATATGCACGATTTAACCTGTATTCAAAGAGAATGGGAAAATATTTTCCAATTCACAATTAAAGACTTCTATAAATTATTACCAACCAGGAAGACAGAAGTAATTGAGTTCTACAATTATTAATTCTTATGTAACCATATTTCATTCAACAATTCTTTAATGTTGTTCTGAAAATAATACAATACCGCATTGCATATACTTTCTTTCTTGATTATTATATAGATTTATACCTTCAAAGAGAAAAAAAGTTAAATCCTAATGATTTAAAATTGTCTGCACGTTTTGTTTACTTACACGTGGTTAAGAATTACATTACTTATTTATTTATGTATTTATAACTTGTGTAATATAAAATATATGTTTATATTTTTCAAGTGTGCTATCATTTTGTCTGTGCCCATTTGTGTGTTTAAATTTCTACGAAGAGAACACATTGATGTAATGCCAATAAGTTATGTTTACATATTTGTAGAAGCTAGTCTTCACATGGTATACACGGTTTTCGCACTGCCATAAATATAACATGAGAATCTAAAGATAGCACGCGTGTGCTATCTTTTTGTTTGGAAGTGTATAACATTTAAGACTTTATCGAACTGTTGTATCATGTAGAGTTGTAGAGGAGTAACAACAAACAATAATTACATTTATCATGTTCCTGTCGCGTGTGCACAACTAAGGACATCAGTTGATTGTTGCGCCTGACAAGAATCCGGTGCATCACACAAATTATAAATTGTTATACGTATTAATTAATTGTTGTAGTCGAAAGACGTATGAATTATTACAATATATCTTTTATCCGAATTTTTTAAATTATCTTCCTATATTGCTCATAGGGTGTATTGGTTTTAATAAACAAATTTGTCTTTAATGTCGCCTAGTACCGAACAGAACAATTTTCCCTTTTGTTGTACAGTACAGGTATTCACAGTACAGCAAGATAAAAGGTTAAAGGATAAATGTTTAAAGTAAACTTCTGATTGCTAGAACACTAGAACCCAGACGGGCGAACCAAGTGATAATCTGCGTAGTAGTTTGATTAGAAAATAGTGAAGAAGATTGGATACAATGTTCAGGCTGCCAAAACATGAACCCACGACGCTTGTGACGATCCAGAATATTTTGACCGTTATGCGTTTATACAGACACGTCATGATTATTTTCATAAATATTATTTTATTTTGTTTTCTGATCTTGCTAACTTATCAATAATACGCAATAAAACAGACAAAGTATTATATTTTTTTATTTATTTAAGACAAACCTTAAGTGCCTGGTAGTAGGGCAATTACTCCTCCCCTCGCATAAGTTTCATCAAAATTGGCTCGTGTAACTTGACTATGTTCTCTCTGCTAGTTGTAAGCTTACTATCCTTCAGGTGATCAGTGTCGACCTTGCAACGCGACGTACCGCGTTTCAATCTATTTTCTAACGCGCTTGCACGTTAGGGGCTGTTAAGCCTCGTTGACAAGTCCTCTAGCGGCATAGTACTCTACGCCGTAGTCTGCTGGGTACCCATTGCGCAGAGATGACAAAGTTGGCTACGCATACGAGCACGAGAGGTACTTCGTCCATTCTGCTTGACCCCGCCTTTGACGCTTTCGTAGACCCGTGCGCTCTCTTCGTCACGCATCCGATTTGTAGACGCGATCGTTTCAGCCATTCACAAAAATACGTGTCACAGGGGATGGAGCGATTGGTCTCTAAATATTGGTAGTGCTATTAGATGGCTATCACCTCCACACTTCTCTTTGCGTAGCCAACTTGTTATCTCCGCATTGTACAGTAGGACACAATTAACTATACGCAGTCGGGACCGAATTGTTAATGCTTCCATTAAAATGTTAATTCATTTTCTCGAATATTTATGTGTGCAAAGTGCATACCGAAATATAAAATACGGATACAATACGGATATGGAATTTTGGTTTTGGCATTTTAAAAAAGTTATTATATTTTAAATATTTCGATATTTTCTGCAAGATGGTGGCCTTAAGTGTTACTAATTAATCAGATAGAAGATATCGACGATATTTTGAATAATTATATCAGGATGGAACAAGACATTTCATTTGGAATGATACGAAATTCGTCTCATCTGTAGGGGTGGTTACAGACGAAAATCGAAACACAATTAATATAACAATGACACGGGAATGATACACTAAAAATAAACAGTATAAAATGAATTGAAAGCATGCCGAAAAGAATTAGAGCAGTTATTGCAGTAAAATGCAGTGTAGGTATCATACACTGACCTATGAAACTTTAAAAAATTGAAATTTTTTCATAATAATATACATTATCAAAATGACACTATTCTTAATCCTATGATTTCATCTTCACGCAAACGTGGAAAATGCATTTTTCGCACAGCCGCTAATTTGAACATCCACTGCCCTTTCTTAGAATAAATGGATTTACATTTGAGACGTAGGAATGTATCTAAAATCACGAAATCTAAGAATTACGATGTTATTAAACGTTGTAGAACATTTTGGATATCAATACAAGGGTTAAAAACTCGTTTCTTGGAATTGGCGACAACAAGGTGCAAGTCTGTTTTCTCCCTCACCAGCTTTCTCTCACCTGAGCTCAGGTTCGATCGATTCGATTGCATTAAATCACGAAGCGCTCTTCGGAAATCAATTTATAAATCGTGTGTACGGCTCGACGAATTCCCCGCGAAAATACATTTTGAAATATTGTAAATGCATTGCATTTAAATACAAATGGGGTGTCCTCCCAGTTTTATAAATATTTTTACAGTTTCGTATAAACGAAACGAACTTCCCGGGTTCGACCCGGAATTTTCGATCCTCTTGAAATAACCGAGCGCCTCGTGTGAATGCCGTGACTTAAAGATTCATTTTTGCAACGCTTCTCGGACGCGAATACGCCTTGCGATTCTGTGCCCGGAATTCTTCGAAAAATTCAGTATGTAGGAGACGAGCGACGCCGCGCTGTTGCGTCGTCGTCGTCGTGCAGAGTTCGACCAAAGTTTTCCAAGGAGAGTGGGCGGCGTTAAAAGCATCGCGGCTCGTAAAAGTCTCGTACGTATTTGAATATGATTTTAATACTTCCGCTCGCGAAAGCTTAAATGTATGGGCACGGCCGAGGCTTTCGTTACGATAATTTACGGAGTACGGGCAGTTTGTTGAAACCGCGGAATAAAATGGCAAGTGTACTCACTCTCCGACGTGCTCGCCATTCCAACATCGTTTGTCGGGATATTCCTCGCAGATCGTGTCGGCCAGAGTACCATAGAAGGTCCGAGACCTGACGACACTGGCCAAGAAATTACCCAGCTGCACGTGCAACTGCGTCGGTAATGTTCTATGCGTGACAGGAGGCGCAGCTGCGTGCATCTCGAGGCTGCCCGCCGCCAATTTCTCTGTTGCAGCTGGATCCGAAGGCGTAACGGTTCCCTCGTTCTTCGACTGCAGTTCCGGACGACCACACACTTTTTTCACCTGTAACAGGTAACAGCATTTTCAGTTTTCCGGTTTCCAGCCGAATAAGTAATGCATTTGTTTTGGGTGGTAGAGGTAGGGCTGTTGAGCGCATGCGCTGGATAGATGGTGATACGCGTGTAAACGTAAGCAATTTCAAGTGTTTTCCACAAATTAAAGTGTCGTCACATTAGTATATTCGCTGGGTGGTAGACGTAGGAGTGTTGAGCGTATGCTCTAGATAATATGGTATATTCGCGGATCGGCTAAGTAGTACTGAGCGCATGCGCTAAATGGCACGGTATGTTTACTAGATAGGAGCACGTGGATAAATGAAGCTGATGTTAATATTTTTCTGCAGTTTGTTGTACATTTTATTGTTGATTTTAAGATGGCTAGTTCAAGCAACTTTAAAAAGTTAAACTTTTTAATGTATGAACTAGCCATTTTGAAATCAATAATAAAATGTACAACAAACTGGAGAAAAACGTTGAAATTATCCTCATTTGTACTTCTACTCCTATACAGGAAACATATTGTGCTATATACTGCATGCGCTTAGTATAACCTGTCAAAAAGGCTTCAATGTGCTCAACTTTACACGCGTATAACTTCTGAACCAACGAACTCCTGGCAATAAGACTTTCATGTTCGACGTTTTCTCGTCGAAATCTATACGACTGCATACAAAAAAGTTAAAAAAATTGGTCCTCCAAAAAAAGGTTTAACCCTTCAAAATATACATTCAAAAGTAACTTATTCTTGTTGATGGTTCCATTGAAATGTTGAGCTATTTTGAATATGGTGTCAAACATATTCTTGCGAATATCTCAGAAACCAAACCCAAGCACCTGATATCCGCCGACCGTAATTTTTTATTAACAGAGTAACATTGGCCAAGTCGTTATGGCAGTGGCCTTCTGTATTCATAAATGGGACCATTGAGACGGGTGCGATACTTGCCGATATTGCTTTTAGATCATATTGAAGATGATGGGGGGCGGGGGAGGTGCGATTTGTACAGACGATGGTTCCACCTCAAGGGTGGAACTCACGGAACTTGCTAACTTGAAATCTTGGCTTAGATTTGTTCCATAGTAATATTAAAGCATGTTCCCTATCCAAAGAATTTTTGTTTGTAACCGAATAGAACTCGGATCAGAATCAAATTAAACCAAAGTATTTAGGATCATATAAAGTGTTGAACGTAAAACAAGATAATTGACAGGAAGTGATACGTGATAATGATACTGAAGACCCGCTGCTCACATTTATAGCAGATGACTACATAATGCCATAAGAGGTGAATGATGAAGAATTGTGAACATTTTCGGGAGCTGAAAGTGGTGCAAGAAGGCCGAGTAAAGGGATGCGAGTACACTCTCTATGTAAATACGAACAACGAAGATAAGGAAATCAATGTAGTCGTCATCCAACGATTGAAATCGCAATATGGGATTCGTTAGAACTTTAAGAATAAAGCTAGCCATATATTGCGGAGTAATTAGTAGCTTTTGGACAATTAAACCCTTCCGACAATAACTTTTTAAATATTAGCCCCAACGACTTGGATTTTTTCGAGAAGTTAGAACAATTAGAGAGAATTGCAGAGAAAATACTAAAAGTTTTATTTTACAACTTGTAAAGTGAAAATTGTTGTCATGAAATTCTCAATGTTTTTTTGGAGCAAATGATTTTTAAAATACTGAAAAAATATATTATTTATCTTCACCGTTAAGAGCTGTTTTCAGTCTCATGATATAAATCATTGTACAATACAAGTATATGTAAAATATTTTGTTTATACAACGTGTTAAAATATGTTTAATTTATTAAATTCCCCATATTTCATTTGCATTATGTCAGTTCGCCAGTAAAATAAGTTCGGTGTTGAAAATATTAAAAATTGCAACTTGAGATATTGCCTAATTGCGGTCGGTACACTTGACAAAAATTGTTTGATCGATCATGTAGCCTTTAACAAATACAGTAAAATTATTAATAACGCAAATATTGTAGAAGAAATAAGTTTATTCTACTTCCACAAAGTACTGGAGTGAAAATGAATATTGAAACAGGTTTAAAACTTTATCAACAATTTTGATATTATGTATAAATACAAAAGAGGTTCAAAGTCTCTGCGAGATTTATAATAATAAAATACTTTTTTTCTCTGTAATTGTTTGTGAAAATACAACCGGATACGTCTGTGGTATTGATTAATTCTCGCAATATTCTATACAATATTAAGTAATTAATATGGTATTGTTCTGGCAACCCAATATTTGTAATTGTTTACAAAATTTTAGGTCTGCGGATTCACTATACATATACCTTTTAGTATTTTACAGAAATCGAAACTTTCTAAAATAAAGTGTTACAAATAATTTAACCAGTTTTATTAGTAAATGTAAAGTATGCTGTGTGAAGCATTATCTATGCTGTGTTAGACAGCCACGTTAACACTAAAATTTTAAGTGACAGGTTAAGTGTATAGGTATTTTATGTTTCAGCTGGCAGTCCATTTCTGCGCGACCGTATCGTTTAATGGGAGTCGATCACGATTGATTACGCATGACGCGATGTCCGTGATAAAACAAACGACAGATGTTACAAAACGTTGCCAAGAATCGTAGGTTTTTATTGAGTGAGTCTGCACTTGGCAATCTTCGTGGAAGGTCGAACGAAAGAAATCTGTCGCGAATCTGTTACTTCAAATCTAATTTTCTCTATACATATTCATTTATTCATTCATACTATATTCATTTATAACGAAACAGTGTAAGGACTGAAAAAATTTAAGAATATCGATGCAATATTATTAATTTATTAATATCATTGAAAGAGTAGGTATAAATATATATGCACTAACTTCAATGAATATTCGGACCCACTTAAAAAAAATACACTTTTTCAAAATTGTTGGAAACAATTTGAGTATTTTTAGAAGTTAGACGGGTTAGTTTAATAGATGACTTGTAAAAGATATAGATTAATTTATATTAATAATTATAAAAGTATGAATTATAGATATTGTATTGAAAGCCTTTAGTATTTTCTGAGAGATCCCGATCAATTGCAATTTTTTCAAAATATTTTTTACATATTATAAATATAGTAAAGTGCTCTCTTTGTAACTTATAAAAAACTCAAGTCGTTTGGAGCAAGTTCTAAAAGTTATTCTGCTTTAAAATATCCGAATATCAATGAGGGTCACTGTAGTTAATTATAAATTTCCCTCGTTAGCATCGCAGTTTTATTCTCAACATGGTTCATTCAATATTACGTCTTCTTATCAGTCTTATACGTCTTATACGTCACTACTTGATAACATCACACTGGGTTCTCTGAATCATGCAATGTCGACGAGAAAAACTGTATTCTTTCAAATTTCAATATTCTTGAAAAAAATTTATTTATATGATCATGTTACAAGTATTTGAAAAAGTTTCGTCACTGCTGAATGTTAACATTCTAAAACTGGGATTGACGGTTATGTATGCAGAAAAAGTTACTAGACGTTCGGCATTTCGCATATAATTGGGACATTCGGGATTTTTCAACGAGTGGCTTGAAGGTGAAAAAAATGCTTTGTCAATTTAAAAACGCAAAAATGGACATAAGAAAAATTAACGAAAATTTAGTAGAGTATCCTCATGTGGAAGAATGGTAAAGCAGAGATATTCTGAACATTGATATTATTATATTGACTTGAAGTGTCTCATTGTTAGATTAATTAAATTAGTTTAGCAAATTATTTTTCACTCTACAGATATCATAATCGATAAAATTTATAGTTGTATGTCAAATATATTTGAAACGAAGTCAATAATTTAACGCAGTGTTAGTCAAATAAAGTATTTTATTTACATTTGTGAATCTTCATTTTAGTATTTAGCTTGAACCGTTACAGAAATATTCCGCATAACCCTGTAAAATGTTGCGATATTTAATTCGTTTGCAATGGAACTTGCATTTCTATGTGTTTACTCTAAAAAGTTTACGTTTCTTGTTAATATGCAATTATGACGAAAATAATGAACTGTTTTGTAGTTTCTGTGAGATATTCGTTATAAAACGAATTCCATGCTCATAATTCACGCACAACTAGGTCGAAATGGCAAGGCAATAAGCGTTGATCCCGATGCAGCAATGGCAGAAACATTTCCATACATGATCGTCATTCAGGTTATCGTTCGCATCTCTCATCAAGCTTCTGCGGCTCAACGTTCTAATTACTTTTTAACGTCGGCTATAAAAGGAAATAAGCCGGTACTGGAACCTTTCGAACTGGTATAATCGTAAAACCGGCCATCAGGCCTGTCGTAAGTAAGACGGCACGCGTGGGCGTACGAACGTCGCTTTCAGTCTTCGTCGATTTCTTTTTTATTTCGGTGCCCTTTATCCTTTCCTCCTGTTCTCTATTTCCCATTTACGTCTATGTTTTACAATACTATTCGCTTACTGTAAGTGAATTATTTTTTTGTTTTACCCTTCAGCTAATATGAAAAAAGATTTCTGTTTTCTGATTCATATATTGCAGTGAAATAGGGGGAGTTTCCGTAACGCCGAACGGTATCTAATGCAAGACAGTAGCTATGTCTTTAACATTGAAAACTTTACCGAGCTGTTGCATCACGCAAATTTTGGAGAAATATAAACAAACAATAATCACATTTTATCACGTTCCTGTCACGTGTGCACAGCTAAGAAGATCAGTTGATTGTTGAGGAAAATAAGAATCCGATGCGTGATACAAATTATAAGCTATTATATTTATTAATTTTGATCGTCACAACACGTGTGAGTTGTGTTACTTTATCTTTTGATAAGTATTTTTTTTAATATCTTTCTATATTGCGTGTAGAGTGTTTTGGTTTTAATAGACAAATTTTTCTTTGATGGATTTACTGCAGAGCTGGATAAAATACTATTTCAAATAGTAAACAGTAAATAGTCTATTTAATTTGAAAAATCACGTGCACTTTTAAACATGAAACAATTTATTTGTTATAAAAAGTTTATAAAATAGTATACTATTTGAAGGATTCTCAAAATATTGAGAATTTTATTTCACGGAGTGATTCTACATGAGAAAATAAATCGAAAACATGGAATAAATTGTTTTCATTTGACGTCTCATTTTCGAGAAAATCG
This sequence comes from Sphecodes monilicornis, assembly GCA_913789915.3. NCBI lineage: Eukaryota > Metazoa > Arthropoda > Insecta > Hymenoptera > Halictidae > Sphecodes > Sphecodes monilicornis. Next base: position 4,768,647 of record OU565292.1, read on the forward strand.
AGTTCGGAAATATTATGGTTTTTTGCATTTTAATGTTAATTGTTTCTTCAATCTATATTCATCGTCAAGAAATATTTCAAATATTACTTATCGCAAAATTCAAATATTTTATTTAATTTTAGATTACCAAAATGAAGATATTTTATTTAGTTTTAAATTATCAAAACAAAAATATTTGATTTGAATTGTAGGGCAACAGCTATTTAAAATTGTATTTGAAATGTTATTCCTCCAAAATTTCTCCTATTACCGGACAGTACAAATTTCGGTCTTGCGTGTTCCTTTTGTGCTACTACTATTTACTATTTCGGTTTCAATGAGTCAAAATTACATCCAAGCAACATGAATAGTAAGGATAAAGGTTAAGGGAAAAATTTTAAAAATAAACTTCAGCTTGCTAGAACAATAGAACCGAGACAAGCGAACCAGTTAACAATCTGCGTAATTTGTTCAGAATATGGTGAAGAAGTTTGAATTCGATGTTCAGGTTGCTAAAAATGGGACCACGAATCTTGTGACGATATCCCAGAATGTTTTGACTATTATATTCGCGATCCATGTAAATTTGTATTAGTAATTTGTACTGTGTTCGGTTATAGGGGATACTTTATGATTTCTTAAACTCATATCCAAAGTATAATGTTAATTTTAAGTTAACGATTGCGGAAATGTTGAATATTTTTCACTTTATTTTGGTTTCTAATATTATTAATTTATAAAGAACGTAGAATGATAAAATAAAGTATTCTATTTTTTCGTATGTTTAAACAAAAGCTTTAAGTGTCCAGCGATAGGTACTAATGTGTGTATATTGCATTAATGTACATGGAATTGTCATTTCGTTTACAATTTGAATGAAAAATATACAGGGTGAGTCACCTAACGTTTTCACCTCAAATATCGTTGTTGTTCGAAAGATACATTAAATGTCTTCAGGACAAAGTTGAATAGTAAAATGGGGTTCACACGATACCAAAAAATCTTTGTTTTTATGTCATTTTTTTAGAGATATCAAGCTCACCTTCATTTTTTAAGTGGAACCACACTTTTCTAAACACCTACAATGATAGTCCCTTTTATTACGAATTTAGTGCCTATAATTACTGAAGGTCATTCAAGGTCACGGACAGAAATAACGTATAAGATTTAAAATATGAATGCAGAATACGTTTATTGCCAGTGACACTTGTAGTAAACATGCTAAAGTCCTTCAATGCTATTGATTTTTTTCAAACATCCTCTAGCCGATTACGCTGCAATTTATTTACTAACGTGTAAGTATCGTGTGAGCTCCATTTTACCATTCAACTTTGTCCTGAAGACATTTAATGTATCTTTGAAAACAGCAAAGATATTAGAGGTGAAGAACGTTAAGTGACTCACCCTGTATAAAGATTTCCTTCAAGACAACCAAACTAACAGTAAAATAAACAGAGTAAAAGAGAATACTAATGAAATAAGCAACAGAATAACCGAGCTAAAATATTCACTTCCTGAAATGTTATTAATATTCCGAAAATGTCATTCATTGACATCTGCGCGAAAAAGGGCTAAAGTCAACACCCTGAACATTATTAAAGAACTAAATCGTGTTCAAAAGAAAGAATATTTCCAATATTTCTATAATGACAACGATAAACCCTGGTATTCATATGGTAATTTCCCTACAGGTTTTATAGTCACTATAAATCGTATAAGATCGGGGAACTACAATCTAGCCGTCTGTTTTATTCGTATAAATGTCATAAGTGATACTAACTGCAAATGTACTTACGAAAACGAAAACATTAATCATACATATATTATGGCACTGCATATGTTACAAGACTCAAAGGACAAAAGTAATCAAAAACTGGTGTGTTTTCTTTCGTTTGTTTTCTTTTGTAAAACAATATAATTTACGAATCTAGAGTCTTGTATTATACTAAACATTACTTTTATAAAGTTACTGAGAACCTACGTACGGCAAAATACTTACATGCATTAAACATAATCAATATCGAAATTATCGAAACGAAAATAGAATATTTTTCGTTTACTGATGAATAGATTACACAAACTTTTATCAAAGGTCATAGCCCTTTCTTGACATTGTAGCACTTCATAAAAGTGATTGCGTGGATCGATATTAGATCTATAGTGCTACTATACGTATAATGTGCAAAGTTTGAAGTAAATCAGTCGCGGTCAGTTACCTAAGCATTTTGCATGTAACCTTCTAGATCTGTATTATCCCTTGTTCGTTCTGGAACGCTGAAGAAAAACAGGCTGCTTCGATAGATAGACGTGGAATTTTGCTGTGCATAACAGTGCTAAACGTTTCATATTTTGTAATTTTACTCGACTGCGGATCTTTATGCAATTATTGCTTAAGAAAATTTTCCAAAACTGTTGGAATATAATATCCGACAGAATTTAACATGATTTTAATTACTTTCAGGTCTACAAAGGCGACTACTACACAACATAAATGGTAATTATTGCGAAGGGTCGCTATACTCCGATTTTGGTGAAATTTAAATATGTTATAGATCTCGATATTTCTAACAACTTTTTCCTTCTTCAATATAGGGGGATCGCCTTTGGTTTTCGAGATATTCGCAAAAAACTATTGCTAATACTGTATCGAATTTTCCGTATTGTTGCACACTCCGTGGCAACGTAAGACTGCTCCGGTGCGGCGTCCGTTTACTTTTTTTTGTAAACAAGTTGTGGGGATGAGAGAAAAAAACAGGGGTTTACTCTATATAGGGTGAGTTTTCAATTTTGAAAGACTACTCCTGAATTTTCGTATGCGTGGTCGGGCCGGCTTAACGGCCGAACCTGTCCGCCCCCTTTGCGACCTAACCACAACTCATTCTATTCGCATAATCTTTGCATTGTAGCTGTCATCCAGAATTTGTTCTAGTAATGGAAAAATCATGTGAATAGAATGAGTTGTGGTTAGGTCGTGGAGGGGCCGAAGAGGGCCGGCCGTCAGGAAAATCCAAGAGAGAAAATTCAATACAGTATTAGAAATAGTTTTTGGCGAATATCTCGAAAACTAAAATTGGAAAAGGAAAAAGTTGTTCAAAATGTGTTGCTGCATAACATATTTAAATTTTATCAAAATCGGAGTATAGTGACTCTTTCGCAATAATTACCCATAAGATTTTATTTGATTCCCCTTTTTTAAAATTCGTCTACAAAAATTGCAAATTGCATGAAAATCCGCAGTCTAGTAATTACAATTCGAAAACTTTACAAAGTAGAATTATAAAATTTTGTCCGCTTCATATTACTTTACAATTCTGTCACCGGCTAATTACGATATTTTTGACGCTTAATTGCTAGAAATAAATATTCTAAAGAAACTGTATAGGAAAATGTATACCAATATTTTATAATATCTAAGAATGGAGACTTTCTCAAACTGTTTTTCTGCTCGAAGAATACTTTGAAAGCAAGTATATCATGCATATGTAAAACAAATAAAGGAAAAAAAATAAATGCATCTGGTGCGAAGCAAAGACAATTGCGCTTGTTCAGCTGGATTAAATAAAGGCGATGGATTATATCATAATAACTAAAACATTGCTTTTGACAAAAGTACAAACGATGGGAGTATTATAAGCATTGCAGCTATTTCATCTACAATGTTCCGTCGCGAGGGGCCATTCACTGCAGTTTCACGAATCATTTTGTGATGTATTCGTGACTGCACGTCGATTTAACCGTTTGTGTCCCAGGGGGTATTGAAAAAACACTGTCGAAGAATGCCAAACAGTGCAACCGCGCTTTCTCTAAATGACTACGAAAAGACCCAAGCAGTTCGATAGCGCTTGTTTTATTTTATTTTGTAATGTATTATTGCATTATTATAGTATTATTCTACCTATTATGAAATGTACTATTTACATTAAAAGGAACTGTGTGATGTACTTGCGTCAGTAAATCTGAGCGCGCGACTTCGACAAACGGTAACGCACCGTCAGTTGTCCACAATGTTCGAAATGTGCTGGGTTTTCTCGACATACAGTCGTGGACAAGATTAAGTGGACAGAACATAAATTCTGAATAATCTCTATTTTCATTTATTGTGTTATAAATTTATTGCAGATGTTTAACATGAAAAATGTTTGTACACAACGAAAGAATTTATTTAATATGTAAAAACATAAATATAATGTTTCTGTTAATATTTATGCATATTTGTTTGTATGGGTGTCTTTGAGACCGTGGACAAAATTAAGTGGACGCAGAGGACATTCTGTGTTGGGGCGGGAAAAATGTAAACAAACGTTTGGCTCTCGCATTGTGCGGTGTCATTCGTCCTCAGTAGACATTGAACTTTTGTTTAAACAAGATTAGAAATATAAATCGAGCATGTCTAAGAGACGAGAAGAATTTCCCGTGCACCTGCGAAAGTTAATTGTTTCAGAGTGCAAAAATAAACTAAGTTATCGTGAAATGGCTGAAAAATACAAAGTTTCTAAGAGTACAGTGCATACAATTTATCACAAGTATTTACAGTATGATACTGTTGAAAATTTAATCGGTCGAGGACGAGAACGTAGCACAAATTCATACGATGATAGACAAATTGTAAGAGAAATTCAACGTATTCCATCGATAACATCACGAAATATTGTTGAAACTCTACAATTAAATATTTCTTCAAGAACTGTGAGACAAAGATTAAAAGAAGTTAATCTGAACAGTTGTTTAACTAGACGCAAGCCACACATTAGTAAACTTCATAAAAAGAGACGTTTAGCTTTCGCAAAAAAATATGTGAATAAGCCATTATTATTTTGGAAAAAAATTATATCGAGTGACGAGATCAAATTTGAGTCATTAAATTAAAAAAAAAAGAGAACACGCGTATGGAGAAAACTGAATGAAGCTCTCAAGAAGCAGTATGTGTTGCCTACCATCAAACGTGGAGGGGGATCCATAATGGTATGGGCATGTTTTTCTTGGTATGGGTTGGAAATTTAGCACCCATCCATGGCATCATGAATGCAGATATGTTTGTTGAAATTTTAAATGAAAATATGGAATAGCCAACCCTAAAAATGGATTTCGATGATGGATGGATGCTACAACGGGATAATGATCATAAGCATACGGCGAAGAAAACGAAAAAATGTTTATAAGATTGTGGGATAGATGTTCTCTATTGGCCTCCACAAAGTGCAGATCTTAATCCTATAGAAAATTTATGGAGCTTATTAGATTCGGAAATACCATTAGGAAGACGTCATAATAAAACAGTATTTTTAAACGAATTGCAAATAAAATTTCAACAAATTGATCCAAATTATCTCCAGAAACTTGTGGAAAGCATCCCACGACGATTAGAAGCAGTAATTAAAGCAAGAGGTTACAATACCAAATACTAATTGCTTATTTTCTAAATAATTATAAAGTGTCCACTTAATCTTGACCACCAAAAATTGTATACAATTTTGATTAATGATAATATATTCTATTATATTAACTTTTATTATTGATATTGTTGTTTATTTCATTAAAGTACACTTTGTTAACTTAAATGTACCGTACAATTCTAGTTTATTAAAATTATGTTTTAAATTGCGTTGATTTTTTGTTGATCATTAGACCTGTCCACTTAATTTTGTCCACGACTGTAAAATCACAACAGCGCGATCGCGCTGCTTGGGACTCAAACGGTTAAAGAGATGGACGTTCAGGAAACAGTTAGCGATCGATCGAGCTATAACCTGGATCCGTCGTCCTTTATATTCGTTCGTTTTACAGCGAGTCATAGATTCCCTTTAATCCAAGTGACCAGAAATCTAACGAGAGATACGGTCTTCTGTTTTCTGGGAGTTCGCTCGACTGTTTTTTCTCTTTCTTTCTCTCTTCTACCACCCGAAGGCTGCTCGAGTCAGCCGTGGAAGATGAAGTGTCATCAAGGGTGTGTTGAGCGGGAAATGCAGCGTTCGGCAATACCCAATCAACACATCGCCTTGCGTTTATAAATGGACTTCATTGAAACCAGCCCATATTCGGATGTGGAGCCTTCTTCACGACGAAGGAGGTTCCCCCACAAGAATAAAAAACAAATGGTCCCTCCGAAAACAAAGGTTCCTCCCAAAGAACAACTTCCAGCTGCTTGGAGAAAATCGATATTCTTATTCGTGCTATCGTAGCAAACGAATGTACGTTTTGTCGCTAATCGTAGCCGGACAATTTTTACTAAAAATAAATTAGGGATACGTCCCGCCATCCTACGCGTTTAAAGGCAGGATCTACCAGTCAGCCTTACTAACGACTCCTTCTGTTAGATTTGAGACGAAACGCGGCTTCGTACAATAATCCAAAACAAATTACCCAAGATTAATTTGGCGGGTAATCTACCGGTGAAATCGACGTGATAATCCGCGACGTCGTCAATTTTTATTCACGCCCGATATTCGCGATCGAACATGCAACACTCCAATAAATTGAGGGTTAATGCGTTACCTACCTCGCATACGCACGTATATACATATACGTATATGACTGACATAATCTTTTGTCCAGACATAGAAATTGATTTCCACAGTAAATCAATGTCAACCAAGCAAAATTATATTAGGATGTATAATACGAAAGGATATTGAGATAATAATACTATTAAATCATGACTAGACTGTGGACGTTTACGCAATTTTCAATTTTTGCAGACTAATTTTAAGAAAGTGGGATCAAATAAAATTTTGCTTTTTATGAGAATAGACTTTGTAGATCCAAAATTAATCAAAATCGTACTAAATTCTATTAAATCTTATATTCTAGCAGTTTTATTAAATTTTCATAAACCATAAATGCATAGAGATGCGCTGTCTAATCATAACGTTTCAGCATTCGTTTCACTAAATAAATTATTTTCATTTATTAATCATATAAGTGTATGATTATTTTGCAATAATAAGTATTTCATAAAATGTATAAAGACTTTCATCGAATTATTTCTTCACATTGATTATAAAATTTTGAAGCTACATGAACAAAGAACAGGTTTTTCTATTTCATTGGCCCTGAATAATTTTTGACAAGTTATTCAGTAGTTTACATGCCAATAACATAAGTACAGTAAAAGATATTTCTTAGATAATCGAAGAGAATAAACAAATTATTTACATAAGAATTCACTCATCGATTAAAAACACGGTTCGTAAGATCACTGCTTCTTCTGTTCTGCTAACCATAACATAAAAACACTTATTTTAGGTTATTTGTTACGTAGATACGTAAACGCTAGCGCGGACGTTTTTTAACCTTCTTTATTGCCAACTATTCTTCCATACTTGATTTTGATATATCTTTAGACGGTTCAGACAGCGTATGCAATAAATGGCGCCCCGACAGTCATTTTTCTTCCACTTACTTCACCTTTACCTTTTCTTATAAAATGTAGCCGATGCTATTTCCAGAAGTGTAAGCGTATGGGCTATCTAAAAGCGAAGGCTTCGTAAAAATCGGTACAATCACTTTTTTGGCTTCTTAATTCTCACTGATTCTTACCGGTTCTTAACATTGTTAAAAACATCTGGGGTAATCTTGCGATAGCCTTATACGCCATAAGAGCCAACAATGTTTAACTCCTGACAAGTTGAAACAATGTATTGATCATGAATGGCATCAATCAAGGCAGAAAGCAATTAAAAAATTGTACAAATCTTTGTCCAAACGAATGATTTCTCTAATAAAAAATATAGGAGGCTCTACAAAATATTAAATATTAAAGAAAATTGGTAAATTCTTATTTCTCCCTTCTAATTCTTAAACACATGTCCTATTTCATTTTGTTGGAATTAATTTGTCTTGAAAATTGACATTTTTCTAGATAAATTTATGCGGAGCAACGACATGTTAGTTGCATCAATTGAGTCAAGTAAACAAAGATACTGTAAAACGATGTATGTATAGGAAATATCATGTATGTTATCTGTAGACTGCGGATGTTTACGCAATCCTCAATTTTTTAGATAAATTTTGAGAAAGTGGTACCATATAAAATCCAATTTTCATTGGTAATAACCTTTATGGATCTCAAATAAATAAAAATCGTACAACATTCTGTTGAATTTGATAGTACAGCATTTTTGAAAATTTTCATAATCCATAAAAGCATAAAGATCCGCAGTCTAGTAATCTGCTATATAAAAATTAAGAAATTAATAGGGTGTCCTGTCGTTCTGTTCCGGACTGTAGAAGTCGTGAGCCATAACACTTTCGATCAGAAACGTTTGAATGCTTTCACGAGTCATTGTATACAATCCGGGGTTTCGTAGGCCGGTCTGCTGGCATTCGCGCGCACGTAGTGCTCGCGATTCTTATGCAATTGCAAGGGCATTAGAAGATAGCGTGGCAGTCTGTTAAAACACATTGCTTTAGCTCGCAGATTACGAGACTCGGTGCCATTTTCCGTGGCCTCCCACGCCCGGAGTCGGTGTACCGACGCAAAACGTAAGACGCAAGATGATCTTCCGCCTCCTCCGCGTGGCCTCTCAAGTTCACCTTCGTGGAACGAAAGGAGGCGGTCGATAGCATGAATAGAGTAAACGCGTCACCCTTGACCCGGAATATAAACGATAATAATGTGTTCCGTTTCTGCGCCGCGATTCAAATGAAGAAGATTAGAAGATTAGGGGATTATCCCCTGATAAACGCACGCATACAGACCGTTCCGCGGACTCGTCGAACCGCCAGTAACGTACAACGATAATGGACCACATGATCGGGGACTCGAAACGATTTCGCATCGTGATAGAGTGATGACTTGTGACTTGTGACCAGGGTTACTAGCTGCTCGTCCTGCCAGGCCTCTTATCCTTCCGCCACTCGCCTATATGCGCTGCTAAGCCTGCCTTTGCTTCCTCCACTCTTCCGCCTGTGGGACCGGGTACGGAAAATAACGGGTGCTCTTTTGTTTCTTTCGCACTACGCGACGCCACGGACGGCTTGGTTTGGGTAAAGTTTGGACACTCGTTAGCGTGCTCCACGCGGTACGCATGAGCATTTGCGGGAAGAGTGGCGGAAGCGTTGACCAGCTTAGCAGCGCAGCTGGGCAAGGGGCGGAAGGGTAAGGGGCCGCACATGGCAATCCTGCTTGTGACATGAGAACGCGTGGGACGAGAATCGCGAGAAAAACTCGCGATCTTCGTTCCTGGAGTCGCGAAACACGGTTCCAATGTATGTCGTATGCCTAGACTTCTGCATTATTCTTACATTACACTAACAACATTAAGGGGTTGCATACCCTTGGACGGCTGAAAAATAAGAGGAATTCTAGAATTTTATATATATATATATATATATATATATATATATATGTCGGAGGTTGACCGAAAGTACCTTCAAGCGGCTCGCTCATTGCTCTGCACACACGATCGGTTCACAATCATACAACAGACAAATTCCGCCGCGCAAGCACAACTCGATCACACCCTGCACAATACAAAATCTCACAAAGGACTGAGAGACACGTTAACGAGTCCACGGGTCACTCAGAATAGCTACGTATCCGCGTTTATGCTTCTTCGATGCGTATCTGACTCCAAAAATGCGATGCGACTCCGTACGAGGTTACGAGAAGAATGTCACGAGCATAAAAACAACGCAAAGTCGATCGCCTCTTGATATTGCTCTGGAAACAGAGCATGGCCTGTTACGACTGAAATTCGCTCAGGCTATCAAGAGCGTGTACAGAGATGTACACGACAACAAAATACAGAAACTATTTTCAAAAATACAAAGACGCTATTCCGCCACCCGTGGTCACGTTCAACAGGGCTCCAGGCCATATTTCCACGGAACCCTATCTCGCATCTCTCTTTCCGCAACGCGCAAAGAAATAGAACAATAAAACAAATGTTACAAAAGAATATTACAACGAGCATTACACGTCGTTGCCATCGGGCTGCGTCGCTGCGCCTCGCCCCGACATATATATATAATTATGTTTCTTTAAGAAGTCAATATCCACATTTCATTATATGATATGTAAGTAGTATTAGTTAAAAAATTGAGCCAAATATCTTAGACTAAAACGATGTGACAGCCATTTTTGCAAAACTCTGTTTCCGATATATGTATACCAGATATACCTATGTATTTCCGTGAGATTATATCTAATACATATTTTTATAATTATACATTAAACTAGGTAAACTAAGCTAGCTAAGCTAGTTCTTGCCCAAGCCAATTTTTAACAATTTTTTAAAAATTACAGCTATTTGAACTAAAGTTGGTCTGGTAATTATTCAGATGTACCTATACTAATACCGATTTTAAAAATCTCATTCCGAGGAAAACACATCTAAAGTCTCAATAATCCCTCAACGCCATACTACGTGGGATTGCAGTTTTGAAACTGTAAATCGAACAGTTTTACGCATTTCTAAATAAGACTGGAATTATTCCAGAAGCTTCGAACTAACAGAATATACTATGTTTGAAAATCGATTTTTTTTATTTTATCAATGGCATGTAACCCCTTAATACTTATTATGACTAAAGCTCTGTCCAGACTGACGGACAATAGTCTCTGAACTGTCTGCGGATAAACGTGCGTAGTCCGCGTACTGTTTACGGACAGTTCAGCGACAATTGTCCATCAGTCTGCACAAAGCTTAACCGGATAATTGTCCAAAAATATCCCATAAAATCAATACAATTATGTTAATAAAATTGAAAGTAGAAAATTAGAATTAATTTTATTGCGTCAGTCTGACCAAATCTTTCACAAAAATTCGAAGAAAATATTCTTGCCAGATATTTGATCTTTGATATCGTGCACACTGCATAAAGATATTGTTTGGCCTTTTTCAGCTGAGACACCCATATATCGCAATACAAATAGATTTCTAATCCTGAATGAAACATTGTATTATGTACCCGATTATATGATTTATTTATTTTTTATTATCTATTTATTACATGTTATATATAGATTTATACCTGTGGTTGTCAGCATGAACGCCGCATGTCACATATTTTTACTATCGAGATATAGCCGTTTAAAGTTTAGTCACTAATGTTTTAACATAGGACATAGCACATCGGTTAAGTTGCATTATTTTTTTGAGCCTTTCGAATTTGTTTTCATGACTTTTTTTCTGGTAAATGGGTAAATCCTATACTATAAAGCTCAATTAATGTATAAATTCAAATTTTTTGAAATCGTGACATGTGTCGTTTTGGTAATTATTGCAAAGGGTCACTATACTCCGATTTTGATGAAATTTAAATATGTTATAGATTTCGATATTTTGAACAACTTTCTCCTTTTTCCAATATAGAAGGGTCGCTTTTGATTTTCGAGATATTCGCAAAAAACTATTGCTAATACTGTATTGAATTTTCCGTATTGTTGCACGCTCCGTGGCAACGTAAGGCTGCTACGGTCTGGCGTCTGTTTACTTTTTTTTGTAAACAAGTTGTGGGGATGAGAGAAAAAACAAGATTTCACTCAATATAGGGTGAGTTTCCAATTTTGAAAGACTACTTCTGAATTTTCGTATGCGTGATCGCATGTGATTCGTATGCGGCTTAACGGCCGGACCTCTCCGTCCCCAACGCGACCTAGCCCCAACTCATTTTATTCGCATAATCTTTGCATTGTAACTGTCATCCCGAATTTGATCTACTACTGGAAAAATCATGTGAATAGGAAAATCCAAGAGAGAAAATTCAATACTTTTGGCGAATATCTCGAAAACTAAAAGCGACCCCCTTATATTGGAAAAGGAAAAAGTTGTTCAAAATGTGTTGCTGCATAACATATTTAAATTTCATCAAAATCGGAGTATAGTGACCCTTTCGCAATAATTACCGTCGTTTTTCTTAGCAACCACAGATATACGTGTTGTATGACTGACACAGTAAACATCGCGTTAGCACATTGTGGACAGAAGTCGCCAATTTACATTTTCTGTTTTCCAAGCGTTGAAGATGAAGGACGCCAATTCGGTCCTTCAATGTTTCGTGTGTGATCAGTTTGATTGTTAATATACATACTTCCATAAGGTTAAATGTTTTGAAACAATCGCCTCAAGGAACATTACTAGCATTATTTTTAAATGTTTTTGTACATTTCAAAATGTTATGATCGACAAATTCTTGTCCATTTAGAAGATTGATTGCAAATTTTTACATGAATTACACTTTTCTACAAAATTAAGCATTTATAAATACCAACAAAAACGATTTAATTTCGGATGATTCATAATACATATAAAAATATTGTAATGTGGCATTCGAAACTTATATATAATCACTACCATAATAACAAATTATTTGTATTTTATAATATTTCAAGTTTTCATTAAAATCGGTACCAAACAATGACAATTTAAAATGAATACGCATCAATAATAGAGCTTTTTCATATTTTAATCATATTGTCAGTTAGACAAATGATACTTCGTTTTTAAAAATATTCACTTAGACTTAAAAAAATATTTTTGACATATGTTTGTTGTTGAAATATTGAAAAATATTCTTACGACGTTGACAAATGCATCAAGAGGTAAAAATTTTATGTTATGCTTCAAAAAGCTTCAAACCTCTTGAGATTGTTTATTCTATAGTTATGATCAGTAACGTTTGAATTACAAGGTCCGTCAAAATGGGAGGAAACAAATTCAAATGTACCCATAGAGAATTACTTAGTAAATCTCTATCTTTCAGCATGTTGTAATAAAGATCACAGTAAATTGGAATAAATACATTCTCCTTATGTTTGTAAAATATTGTAAAATAATTACTTTTAATGCTTCGTAGATTAATCATTAACCTTTTTAGAACGAGTGCCCTCACACCGGCAATATCACGTCTGTGAATTTAATTCTTAAGGTTGCAAACAAATAATCTAATAATTGGAGTAACAAAAGATCAGTATATACTTTCATATTTTCCCAGAACTAAAGACTTTGATGTATGATTTAGCTTCTTGAAGAAAATATCTGCAATATTTGAAAAAATCCTCGTCCGCGAAGGATTCAAGGCATTACTAATATTTGAGTTGTGGTTTCCGTAATTTTCAAATATTCATCTACATTAAACTTTCCTCTGCATTATCCGTGATCCAAGAGTCGGTGAAGACGTTTGGAATTCCTGTACACCAAATTATATTTAAATATTCGAAACTGGTGGAAAAATTTTCCCCTTAGCTCTGAACCAACGGATCGGTAAAATTTATGGCGGCTGAAAAGTGTGTGAGAGGAGGAAAAAGGAGAAGGAAGCGTTTCGTCCTAGGCCCGCTAGAGAACTCATCGGTAAGGCTATCTAGCGGACCCGTGCCTTAGACGCGGGATGTCGTAAGGACAGTTTAGGGCGGTATGTATACAGAGGAAGATTCAGGTAGTAGCGGGAGAGGTGTTGTCGTAGTGTCCCTCTATTGACGAGCATAGGAAGTAGCCGCCACATTACCCCCTTGCCAGTGGTCAACGATATCTGGACAAAGTTCCCTCTAATTACGCTGATCTCCGCCGGAATCCAAGGAGGTCGCTGGAACGTGTGCTATCAGTGTGCCCGCAAGTGATGCTGCCGAATCGACGAAGTTGAGTAGCTCCCTAAGCCGCTTGTAGGACTCATATAGTCGCACAAACAATGGATGAACGTCGCACAAATGTAGATACGAAAACGTCGAACAAATTTAGGTGCGGAAACGTTAAACCATATAATGCTGCGAAGATGACGTCAGAAGCGCATAGTAGGGAGAAGTCCTCGCTGTTGGTCGGGCAGTAGTTTAGGCAAGGCAGTGACAGAGAGTCACCTTCCAGTCCTCCTGATGTTGTCCGTGGTTTGTTGATGTTGTCGTCTCCTCTGCTCAGAAGGTAGCGTTGTTGTTCGTTCGTCGGGGTCACCAATTATGGCGGCTGAAAAGTGCGTGAGAGGAGGAAAAAGGAGAAGGAAGCGTTTCGTCCTAGGCCCGCTAGAGGACTCATCGGTAAGGCTATCTAGCGGACCCGTAAGGACAGTTTAGGACGGTATGTATACAGAGGAAGATTCAGGTAGTAGCGGGAAAGGTGTTGTCGCAGTGTCCCTCTATTGACGAGCATAGGAAGTAGCCGCCACAAATTGTTCCAACTGTCAGAAAGTTTCTGGTGTCAGTGCAGTTGGTACATTTAGCCGGCGAGCTGCGAGGCAACGGCCGCGGAACGATGGAAATAATTATTCTCCATAGTGCACGAACTGATTCCCGATAATCACTAGTCCCACGGAATCAGAACTTTCTCGTTACACGATCGCCGGTGCAAGAAGAAAAATGCAAGTGCACTACTCGGGGAAATCCTGTGACTGCGCGATATCCTGCTCGTTTGCATACTAGCAGGGTGGTCCGAAGAACAATCGATGCGCGGATCGATGTTACCGCGAAATCAGAGCGGTGCGGCGCGGCGAGGGTGGCAGCAGCGGTGGCGGTGACGGTGGTGGCAGCGGTATCGATAACGCGATTTCGATATCGAGACAGCACCGGGGTGAACGAACGAGACCGACACCGGTGTAATGGAGCAACGTGCTCGTCATTAACAGGGATACCCACGTGAAATCTTACTGTTCATCGGTAATACGATAGTTTTTACGTGTTCCGTCGGTGATTCATTTACAACCTCTTCTTCACTTCCTTCTTCCCCCTTATTCTCCTCTCTCTCCCTCTCTCTAGCACTTTCTCTCTCTGCCCCGCTCTCTTCCGTTGTTACCACCTACACCGACGGCCCTCGCATGCAGGTGAGTCAGAACTGAGTGCCGATCGAAGTCGCGATTTGGAACCAGCGTTAAATGCCACGTTAATGTATAAAAATTGACAGTTTTGTGAAAGAAATTTTTGGATGTTGCGACGCTTTAACTCGTTTTTAAACGATTGAAACACGAAATTTACATATACTGTTCCGTCGCGGAACAATGTGATTGTCAAGTCTCATCTTCACGGCGGCGTACCGAGGTAGCCAACGCATATAAATCGCTTTAAACGCAATCATGCAGACGGTCACTGCCTGCGCGTAGGAACCTGGGGAAAACCCAAAACCATTGCAAACCACGTCGAACATCAAGCCATTCTCAGGCAGCGCCTTGATTGGTACGAAGAGTCCTCCAAAATATTCTAAAGGAAAGAAACAGACCTAAACTCTGCCATTCGAAGCTCCAGAGCAGTGGCACTCCGTTTCAAAAACACACAAATGCAAACAACGTTCAACTGGGTTGAGTTGTACTGTATAGTCCACTGGTTACATTTGATTTGTACTGTATTAAACACGACGGACACAAGGACACGACGGCTTTCACTCGCGTTTTTCTTTTGATTAAACAAGAAAAACAGTACGTGCCGCAAATGCTCTTTATTTGGTTTGGAATCAGACATGTTTACCACAAAAAAAAATATGACGCTAACTCGAGATCGTTTAAACATCAATGGCGTTTTGAAAAGTTATGTCATACCAAAAAATAACATAAGAGTTTAGACCGTGAACATGCCCTTGCTTCGAGTGCCATCCAGCGCAGAAATTAAGAATTATTAACCGGTACACCTGGTATGCACAAAATTGGGAGCGTCTATTCAATCAACACCCGACAACCCTCACGATCAAGCTAAAAGCGCGACGATCACTCTCGCGGACTTGACGCAACACATACCTTAATGCAAACATTTCATTTATACACAATACAGTTAAAATGTATCTGACTTAAAATCCTTTGAATGAAATTTTATCACCATCGCATTCTTCGCGTGCATGTTACCCATTAATATGTAAAATATCATCAGAAAATTTTTTTCAGCATTATCTTTTTGTAGATCTTCAAATCCAACTTTTCCTCCCTTATTTATTGTTTTCTAAAATATTTTGCATCACGTATATTATTAGTACTTTTCTTACCAATCATGATGAATATTTTCTATTGTGTGTTTATATTATAATTTCTCCAGAATTTTATTGAAAAAATTTTGAATACGAACTTCATAGTAACTTTGTTCGTATTGAATGCGACCTGATATCATTTTGTAATTCACACCAAACCGACATCGCAACGTATGAATTCGCATTATGGAGACCTACTTGTAGTTCACATTTATAGGATATAAAAATGTATTTGAACCTTTATTATGCATGTGTTCCGCGTGTTCATCTTCGTTTTTGTAGCATAGATATATCAATGTGGTAGTTAAATTCTTGTCCAACACGCAGCGAAGGAGATTAAAAAAGACCTTGTCTTTAATACATCCTCCGGAAAGAAGGTCAGACGATGTTAAATGACGCCTTTTTACAACCAAGAAGTTAATGATTAATCGCTATCACAACAACGGTAGTAAAACTGCAAGAGTATCCTTGTAACCAATTAAATCTGTGTCAGGATATCGTCAACAGACGTTGTATTGTAAAAGCTTGAACCTGCTTACTTATTTTTTAATAAAAATCCAATGATGGTACAAGGCAGTAAATCATTTTGAAATCGTTGTTGATTAATTTGTTTATTAAGGAATACGATGTGGCAAACACGCCTTTTAAACTTCGAAGATGTTTTAGTATGTTTTGTTAATGTATTGACAAAATTAATATTTACGGTGGTATAACGATAATAACTCGCAACAAAAAATTGTACATCCTCTACACTGTACGCGAAGACATGAACATATATACGTTTGTATTTCTTTCGGTGCTTTAGACATTTTGCCAATCACTTATTTATTATTATAAGTAAAATATCCATCCGACTAATATTATTCATTTTTAACTTTTTGTCCAAGTGACTAAAAAATAATTATATAATTTATAGATAATATGACAGATACTGTAGTACTGTAATACTGAGAATTTCAAGATAATACTTATAACATACTGCTATATTAAATTGTATTATTTAAACCGGAAAGTACGGTTTAAAGCTCTATTGGGATCTGACATTATGAATGGCGCCGTCTGCTGCCGAAAAGTAGAAATACTCTAAGCTTGGCTTACAGCAGCTTACACTGTTAACAGGCGTTAATTACAGTATAAACGGACAGTGTTAAAACAGGTATTAATAAAAAATAACGTTATAGAAGTACCAATTTTTCCACCGCGTAGCAAAAAAAATTTTGATTACTGTGCAGTGAAAGATTGTGATAGTAGAGCGAGCAAAAATTTGTTGCTCCGTTTCCACACTTTGAAATGAAGTATGCGAAGTGAACGGCTTGAAATTTATAAGACCTCCATTTCTAAAATATAAGAAACAATGTACCAAACAACAGTCTATTTTAACAGATGAAGTAGCTAAAGCTAGAGTGCATATTGAAAATCTGACCAGCGTATAAAGACTTTCAAAATTCTTGGTTCAATGATGCCTGTGGCATTGGTGCCTCTAATAGAAGATATTTGTACAATTATTTGTGAAGTAATTAATATGTCCTCACCAATTCTAAGCGATTCGAAATTTACGAAATTATAATTGTAAATTTAAAAGGTATATTAAAAAACAAATTTTTTTGTGTAATATGAATTATTTGATGAAACATACTTTATTGATTTCTATACACGTATTTATTTCATATATTTCATAAATATAACTTTGCGAAGTAACATTAAACTTGTCAATATTTATTAAGTCTGTACTCTCGTCACTTGTTATTATTTCATAAGGCTATTTACTCTCATCACATATTTAGTTCGAAATTTAACATTGCCATCTCCAGGTGGATTTGTCCATAATACCGATGCTTTTCCTCGAACACAATGTTTTCTCCTTCCTTTTAAACATTTTAAGGAAAAACAAAAAAAAGATATGAATACAATTGTAAGACCAAGCACTTCGTCGCCATATTGGATAGCTATATATATTGTCCACGCCCCCATGTCAGATCCCAATACTGGCAGTACATATGTATTTAGGGATTATGGGTAAGTTTATATCGGAGATATTTTCCAATACAATTTCCGTTATTCTGAACATAATCTAAATACTTGTATAATAGTTTATGTTTTATGGTTGTTGCCAGGGCATCCAAGGCATATTATAACAAAGAACATACGGGCAGTAACTCGCAGACTGTAAACGGAAAACCACGTAACTCTGATTTAATAAATTATATTTTTATGAAGCCTTCTAAAACTTCTTAGTTCGTTTGTTGACGTATTAGTTTACCCTGATACTCAAATGAATAGTAAAAATACAGTATAATTTTGTGACAATTTTTAAGCTTTAAACATTGCAGCATGCATTTTTGATAATTCTCAAAATCTAGAGAAAGAGAAACGACATTACTTTATTTTGTACGTAAGAAATCTTCAGTTTTTTTCCAATTTAAACTAACAGTGTATATATTTTACTAAATTATATTTCTCTAGAATTTTGTTACATGCTACGAAATAGAGTTGATTAAAAATAAGACTATTTATCTCTTTTATTCTTTATAATCCTATACTGTAGATTTTATTTCTAACATTCTCCTTTCCGACGACAATTGTTCTCACTTCTTTTTTAAATAATGGTTTTATCAGCCAGTAAAAAAGAAATACCACATTAAATATCATTCTTTCTAAATCATTTAGATCTGGTTAAAAGATAATATCTTTCAAACAGAAATTTATATATTGTACACTTTCTTAAGCAGCGTTGGCTTGTAATTGATAAATATTAATAAAACGCGTGTAAGCTAACCGTAGCGTTTTCAAACATGCCAACATACATAAAAGGGTAGATCGTTCTGTATTCCTTTTTTTGGATAAAAATGTATTCAGAGGGATGAAAGGGAATAGTCATAAACGATATTAAGGAACACGAAGAACTGAATAGATGTATACATATTCAATATTGGATGAAAGCTTTATAGGTTACAGAACTGAGAAGGATGAATACATTTTCAAACCCACAAACAGTACGAGCTGAATGGGAGGGAGTATTTGAGGCATTCCAATTCAATTTTGTAGAATTTAATTTGCTTGTAATTTTCTGCAATTGAGGAAGTACGACCCTTATAATTACGTTATGCTCAACACAGAATTCAAGATAGAATTTTACACAATTTTGTCAAAGTGGCGCATCAAAATATGTACAATCAGTTATTTAAGTTATATTTTAGAGATTATACAATTGTTTAACTTGTTTTTTATCCATTCGCGGTGTTAACAATAAATTCTTATTAACGTAATTAGATAAAATACTCAATGAAAAATGTACCTAACTTCAATGAGGAACTTGACAATTTCTAATTGTCAATATTCTCAATTTTATTCTCTTGTATTGTCAGATGCGAAATCAAATTTAATAATCTTAAGTATGCACAATACTTGAGCAAAATAATTTCTTGTTTTACTAGATTTTTATTTAGCATAATGTGCATGCATTGCAAAACTTATTGTTGTAAGTCTCTCAGCAGAGGGACATATTCATTTATTACGAATTTTCTGCTGTAAACCTTCAATATTTACAAATACAAAATCGTATTTTCTTTCGAGTGACATAAACACTCGCATTTAATAAGTTACATTTAATTTCCTTGTAATGCGTCTCATGCAACATGATAAAACAAGATGCTATTCTTTTATGATACAGTTCATTGGTAATTATCGATGTCGCTACCACCTCACCGATATCGATGCTGTTTTAATTATGTTGTAGAAATTAACATTTTGAATATCATTTTACTATACATATAAACACTGCTCGCCTTTAGTTTTTGAGATATTTGCAACAAACTATGGATACCAATACAACGAATTTTACGTATGCCTACGCATCTGTGTCGGTGTTTGCAACAGAATGGGGATATCGTTCATCAACTGTTTCTACCAATACATCGAAACGACCGAAAACCAATCTATGTAACGTGTCGAACTTATCGAAAAGGTTCCTCATATTCAGCTTTCGATATATTTTAAAAAATCTATGTTCATTGGTGAAGCTGCAGAAATAGTAATTGTATTGGTTGGTAGTGTTGTGTTTCATCACAAAAATATCCTTTTGTGAAAGAAATAAAAGAAGTTTTGAAGAGTATTGTTTGTGGTGGGGATGGCCCAGATTAGAGGAATATTATCAACATTTGAAAAACCATCTAGTGCTAAAATTATTGATATTCATATACAGATTTCAAATGTTAAGCATTCTTCTGTCCGCCACTGTACACATAGAAACACAAGAAAGTAAAATATTTGTATTTGTAGTAAAAATAAGATTACAACTGCACAACTATTATACACTCGGCGAAATTTCTATAAAGTCATCTACACTTTCATAGATATTTTAAAAATATCACCATTTTGTTGCTTAATCGTATCTGGCCTTGTGCTTTGTTCACACTGGGATAGAAGGAATGCGCACTCTATACCGCTATGCTTGCAATTTACGTTTGTTTTGATTTTATTCTGCGTGGTGCAGAATATAAGTACGAAGTTCCTATAAAGTCACTTAATGTTCCTCCGTATTCTAAGCAGACAACTACGGAAAATTGCGAATAGTCTAAAAGTATTAGTTTTAGAACTCATAAAAATCGTATTTGTTATCATTTAATTCGCGTGTATTAGAATGCCGAGAGGAAAAATATTAATAGGCGAAGAAAAAGCATTACGAAGCGTGGGCCTCTGTTAAACCAGCAACGTTATACAAGTTAGTTTCGTTAGTGCCCAACCGTATTTTTAATGTAATTTAGAAAAAATGGAGGTTACACTAAACATTAAAATAAAAATAATAAAAAGACAATTGTTAATTTCAATTTTTTTCCTGTAAAACGAAAGTGATATTATAGACATTTCGCAGTTTGTTCTCTGTAAAATTATGTTTTTGTTTTTTTTTCACAAATAAATGCTATAGTTATGTTTTGAAATCGGTGTGTATGCTTTCTTTATGTAATCCCAAAATGCTACCAAATACAAATTTTCCACTGGTATGGTATAATTATAAGAATTCAATACGGAACATACTGACTTTATAGAAATTTCGGCGAGTGTAGTCGTTAATTTAAAAAGATAGTAATCGCAGCTAGGAAATTATAATCAGCCATAGAGAATTGTGAAGACGTCTCCGGATATTCGAAATGTCTTTTATTTTGAGCAACACATTAAGCAATGACCGCAAGCACATTTTTCAAATAAGAGGAGCGATGTAATTTTTCAAGCCTTCGTGTGAAATATGCGCCAAGTTTCCTCCCCTCTTTGTTCTGAAACGTACGGTATCATTAAAGTGTACAGCGACAATCTCGCGGGTTAGGGGAGATACGAGAAGATTCATCCCTTTCCGGAAACTTTCTCTGGGAAATAATTGCGGAAAACGTGTATGGTTGTTGGAACGATGTAATGTGATCTCGCACCAGATAAGTTCATACCCGTGAACAGTGAAAACGCTGCTAGAAAACCGGCCAGAATTCTAATGCACGTATGAAAGATGAGCTCGATACTGAAAACTTCCTTTGCACGAGCGACGCTCGCGTTGCGTGACATCTTTCCTCGCCCGGGGCTTTGATGACCCGTTAAATCGATTGCAAAACTCTTTTCACGGAAATAATTTGTTCTAGGATCGCGTGTGTCATTTGTCGTTCAAAACTTTAGCCGTCCGAGGCAAACTTCGAAAAGATTCACCGTGGGAACTTCCAGTATTTGAACAGCTTTCATAAAAATTTTTTACTGCTGAGGGAAAGAGGTATTTGATCGGACAAGATAAATGTTGGCAGTGCAAATAATATAAATATTGTAGACATTGTTCGATGTCAAATAAATATTGTTCCATTAATTGACATACATTTGTAAAGAATGCGAAGCGAAAAATTGAAACTACAAATTACACATAGAACAGAAATTATTAAAGGACGTAATTACGGATCCATGATGTATCTACAATCGAAATTTATTCAGATAAATTTATTTATAACTGAAATGGTAATAACTGCAATAAAAAATTCTCTAACGTAGGTGTACAAATTCTCAACATAGTGAAATAAATGATAACGGTTATATCTTTATTAAAGAAACGAAATATAATATTGTCTGTTATACTTGAAATTTTATAAAATTTTTCAATGTGTAGCTTCAACAAGCACTGATTTACAATAATATTATTACTTATTTGAAAGATTATTTTTTATTTTATTCTACAAGTAATGTATGTCTACAGACAGAATGTTTCATTTATATGTACATTTATGATATTACATAGTAATACACTTTAATCATATTTTCAAATTATTATTTAACATTTAAATATATGAGCCGTCTATTTTGAATGTGACCTAAGTCCATTTATACTTAAATTGAGATGTTTAAGAGTTTACGTTTCAATAAAATTAGAAATATACGTATGGGATACCAATGTGTCATACTGCTTAAGTGTATCTAAAAGAGTTAAATTTACAATTCCTCTTAAAATAATGACAATTATTAAGTAAATAATATGTGTTTTCTTACCAAGAATGGAGTTAAGACACTTTCAAAGTTAACAACCAGATTTGTTATATAATTTGAAAGAGCCCAAGTCCATTCGACGTAATTCAAAATGCTTCAAATTGAAAAAACAATACTCAAGTTACTTTATATTTCTTTACAACTCTTCAAAAACGCAATGTGTGCAATTCTACATTTTGTGTATGCGGGAGGAATATCATGCTGCACCGGTGGTATACATATATCGTGGTAAGTCCATCATGTCCTTGTATTTCGCTGTTGTAACTCGTCTTATATTTTTATAAAGTGGTGTCAATACAATATTTTCGAACTTTTTTGTTGAAATCATTAGTTACGAATTCGTGTCCACTATCTGAATTAAATGGTCTTTTTCTTTTATTCTTCCCCACGAGTGTAATAATTTCTAAAATTTAATATTTTAAGTTTTATATTCAATTGTAAGTGTGTATTGAGTGATTTTTTTCACTGCATTAATTAAACGTACCGATTATTCAACTAAAGCAACTGTCAAAAAACTGAGGTTAACTTGTTAAATACTAATTGATTAAAATTACTTCATCACTGCCTTCGGACATTATCAATAATTGATTGGACTTAGGCCACTTTCAAAGTAATGGTTTTAATGATAAAACTAACTGCGAAAACTGTGTCCAACATTATCGTGTATACTCTGAATATACTTAGCAGCAGATGTTGTTTATGACAGATAACTTCAAGTTGTACACGTTAATACGGTAAACAAAAAATAATTGACAAATGGATTTAGGCCACTTTCAAAATAAACGGCTTATATACAGTAGTATCAATACAAAATGGTTTCATTGCATTTTAATCTCACAAATAATGACGCAAATTGATTACAGTTTCAATTAGTAAGGTATGTACGAACTGGCTTTTAGAGTTCATTTTAATTTGTAAACAATGTATGTGTGCAAAATTAATCAAGTACGTTCGAGAAGCCACAAACTGAAACGTTTTTCGCGAAGAACGTGCATCGAATTAGATTTCCACCTCTCAATATTTGATACAGCATAGTGATAACCTCGAAAAATCAATAATAGTGTTCGATTGTTGTCACGAAAACTTTACAAAATGAAAAAATTGTGCACAAAATAATGAAAATAATAATTTTCTTTTACTTATTTTCTTTTTGAAGTTAAATTATTTGATGTATATTTTCAGTTATTTTACTATGTACACAAATATGTTATCATATCAAATCAGTAGTTAGCGATGCACCTATGTAATATAAATACTTTCTGTTGCCACTGCATGGGTACATACTGTATCGTAAGGAAGAATGCATTTCCTGTCGGGTGGAATACCTGTTCTGTATATAAATTACATTTTTAGTTTTTCTGTACAATTCTCAATTATCCGGTGAGTCTCGATTCATCCGAACCGTGTGTTTTCTGATCAAGCCGATTAACATTTAACAACAACGCACTCCAAGCGATATTCTATGTAGAATAATTACGCTCTGATGTGTAGCATTAAAAGCGCTTCGTTCTCGCAAAAAGTCTATAAAAGTAGTGTTTTGAAAAGTGTGTAACACCGTATTTAACACTTTGGCTGCCAACCTAGCCACCTCAAAAATTCTATAGAATCAAAGTAATTTATTTAATGAATTAAAATTTGAAAAGCTAACCGCAACGATACTTGCAATCAGCACTCTTCCAACCATTTTACATTTTGCAGACGCCAACCAAATTAGATACAGTAAGTATATTAGCGGAAAAATTAATTTAAAAATTTTGATAATCAATTCCGTTTTCCATATATAAGAGATGCAAGTGTTACAAATGTTCAATGTATTCTTAAAGATTCATATAAAAGTCTCAATTAATATGAAAAACGAAAACGATTAACGATCATAGCAACCTCAATCATTTCATAAAATCGAAGTGATTTATTGAATGAAATAAAAATGGAAAAGGTTAAATGTATGATACTGAGTAATTCCGTCTACCTTCTTGCATTTTCTGAATATTAATCTTTGGCACAATGAATACATTAACGTAAACATTTATTTTGAAATATGAATAAGCCAACTTGTTAATCTTATATTTTCTATAAATGTCATCGGTGACGAGTATCTGTTTTTAATAGTTAATAATTCTGTCGATACAGCGTTAATCGTGGTCCTAGTGTAGTGAAATATAAACAGCACAGACGTGTATTCCATCGAGCAGGTGATGTCAGAAAACTTAAATAAATATTATCGGAGAATCGCATTTACATTTCTTCTGTCAATAAGTGGAAGTTGAAATTCAAAGGA
This sequence comes from Sphecodes monilicornis, assembly GCA_913789915.3. NCBI lineage: Eukaryota > Metazoa > Arthropoda > Insecta > Hymenoptera > Halictidae > Sphecodes > Sphecodes monilicornis. The sequence continues at coordinate 4,793,283 of OU565292.1, forward strand.
TTCATACCGCTATGACAATCATTTAAAAAGCTTTTGAAGAAAGTGCAAGGTTTGCGTTTAAATGCTGATGAATAACACATCTTACCCTATCGACGAGACAATACCGTTTCGAAAGTCTACAACTATCTACACACGATCTACAGACAGGTTCGCTTATGTCCAGCCCAGACGGATCGAGACATGGAGAAGAATATAAAATACCATATCTATTGGAATCTTCACCGTCCTCTATAATACGCCGTACAAACGCCAGACGGTCGGCCGTTCTTCGCAGCATATACCTACATCCATATGCATTTACATGAATACAAATCCTTTGTGAACTCCTGTCTGCCCAAAATCAACTACTCGAAGGCACTGAAGGAAGACCGCTTCGATAAACTAATACACCGTCTCAAAATAGTCTTTAAAAACATTTTTGTTCACCTGACGCGAAATATATTAACTTATTTTCTTTTTAAACCAGCGCACAGTGAGCCATTTCTACACTCACAGACAAAAAGATAGCACCCGTATGCTATCTTTAATTTCTCGCGTTAAGATTATGCTAGCGTGGAAACTCTAAAATATATGGAAAACGTACCTGCTATGAACATGTAAACATAACATAGGTTGACTTTACTTCAATGAGTTTTCTTAGTTGGAAGAGAAACACATAATCTGACGCAGACAAAATTATAGCACACTGGAACTATGTTTACATATTCTTCAGTGTTTCGTGAGCTTTTACAAAGTTACAGTGTTCAATTTCTGTCTAGAGCTTTGTCACACTCTTATTCTCATAATGGGTCGTGGCAAAAAAATTAGTAAAGCGAAATTAGCACAATTTTAGCTCTAAGAAAGCAAAAACTGTCGATTACTCAAATTGCAAAAGAAATTAGTCGCAGTTGGAAGTTCATATATATAATTTGTTGAAAGATACAAGTGTATATGGAAAAAAGAAAAGTACAGGAAGGCTAGCAGCATTATCTGAACGTGATACGCGAGCAATAATACATGCTGCTTCCAATTCTTGTGCTACTGCGATGGAGGTCGCTAAGAAAGCTGGAGTCGAAACAAATATACAAAATATTCGTCGTGTACTGTAGACTAGTAACATTATAAAGCGGTCTAGAATAATAGCAAAACCATCATTAAACGCAAGACATAAAGAGGCACGTTTGTTATTTGCAAGAGAACATGTACTTTAGAAGAGGACTTGTAGAAAAGTAATTTTTACGGATGAAAAGAGGTTCAATTTTGATGGACCAGATGGATGTACATATTATTATCGCGATGTTCGTAAGCAACCACTAACAAAAATTCGACGTCAAATGCATGGAGGTGGAGTAATGGTCTGGACTGGTGTCGGATATAAAGGAAAAATAGAAATTAAGTTTATTCAAGGCACAATGAATAGCGTCCGTTATGTCGAACTAATAAAAAATCAAATTTCTACATATAGAGAGCGCATTGCTAAAACACCATATATATTCCAACAAGATAATGCTTCAGTACATACTGCTAAAATTGTTAAGCAATATTTTTTAAACGAAAATATTCCCACTCTTCAATGACCGGCGTGCTCACCCGACCTTAATATCATTGAAAATTGCTGGGCAATAATTTCGCAAGCAGAGTATGCTGAAGGTCGACAATTTTCAGACGTAAATGAATTAAAAACTTGCATTACAACTGAATGAGAAAATTTAGATCAGGCAAAAATTAAAGAACTATATAATTCTTTACCTAAAAGGATGGTGGAAGTCATAGAAAACAAAGTAGGTTCCACACATTATTAAAAAAATGTAGCTTGGTGTATATATTGTTATAAGAAATATGTATACTTTTGTTTCATGAAACATATAGTTGTGTTGTATGAAATATATATCTTTATTTTTCAAGTGTGCTATCATTTTGTCTGCGTCGGATTGTGTTTCCGTTTCAACTAAGAGAAGTCATTGAACTGAAGCCAATCTATTTTCTGTTTACATATTCGCAAAAGGTATGTTTTACATACCACACAGAGTTTTCACGCTAGCATAATTTTAACACGAGAAATTAAAGATAGCACACGCGTGCTATCTTTTTGTCTGGGAGTGTATAAAATAGGTGGAATAGATGAAAAACTCCTAAGTCCTGAAATAGGTAACACTAGGTCTTTCCGTAGGTTAATACTCGATTCAGATAGAGTGAACAGAACACATACAGGTAACCTTCCTATAACACGGTAGATGGGTTCCTACAAAATGGCGTGTTGTGTGAAACCGTGTTACAGGAGACCCAGAGCCAGTACAAAAAGGGGGGTTACGTTCCGAAAACCTATTAAAAACAAATCTCTTTTCTTTAATTCCATATAAGCAACTTAATTTTTATTAAAAATTTGTTTAAAGTGCATAGCACTTTATCCTTTCAGATACGGCGGGACTTTCCGTAACACTGTATCTCTGAGACGGCAAATCTCGCCGCGGATGGCGCGTAAACTGTGCATGACACTTTCCCCTATAACATCGGAATAGAGTTATAAATGAGTAAATTATAATTTATTTATATATTTTCATGTAAAGGCACTATAATTCATTATTCATTCCCGACATTATTTTAAGGTAATTTAATTTTTAAATATGTTAAACAAAAATTATGTTATCCAGTGCTGTAGAAGTACAGGGTTTAACTGCGTTTTGGAGAACTCTTTTTTTTCAAGTTTTTTAATACAATCTTATAGATTTCGACGAGAAAACGCCGAAAATGAAAATCTTAGTGCGCGGAATTCATTGGTTAAAAAGTTATACGCATATAAAGTTGAACACTTTTAAGCCTTTTTGACAGGTTACGGCGCCGCCATATTGATATATTTGCTACGTAATACACAAAATAGGCTAAATACTTCTGAACAAATCTATTAGATGGCAGCACAAACACGTACGTAATACATAATAACAAATTTACTAAATCAAAATGCGAAACATTATACCATGGTCGGGCCGGCATTCTCCGCTCTCACGACGACCTAACCACAAACCATCTTGGACTGTACCTTCTTTTTGAAATCCTGTATGTGATTTTGTATATTTTAATTACTGGACACTGAAAATGACCGATTCCATGATTATTATTATAAATTTTCATTTCGCACCGATTAGTACGACATTTTTTAAATTTCCGCAACAATCCACAATCCACAATCCCAAGCCCAAGTAATTGCTTCTTCTTTACTACTTGGCATGTCTCTAAAGTGGCATCTCACATGCGCTGAACACTCACGATCTATCCAGCGCATGCGCCGAACAGACCTACGTATATACCTCTTCCACTCAACGAATATCCAATATGGCGACGCTCTAACCTGTCAAAAACGCTTAAAACTGCTCATCTTTACACGCGTATAACTTATAAACCAGTGAATTCCTAACAACCATACACAAATTTTCGGAATGTCTTCATCGATATCTACAGGATCACATAAAAAAAAGTTAAAAAAGTTAAGAACACGGAGTTCTCCAAAACGCAGTCGAGCCTCGAACTAAGATGGGAATGTTCTAATTTGGCAATGTTGAGATCAACTCAAAATTTAGCTGCAGTAACTTGCATGTGAGACAATGTTTTGTTTTAGGAGGTACTTTCATAATAAGTAGAAGAGAGTTGTTCAACGGGTTGAGGAAAGATGGTGTAATACAACTAATAATCTTTGAATAACAATTTCAATGTTAACTTTTGTTCAAATTACGTTTTTTGGAATTTTAAGCGTCCATTCCTTTGAGCGTGTCAAACACACAATCAGTGAAAATCATGATTATGGTTAACATTAGCTCTGTGACTATTTACTTCCAAGAGTATATCCATAAAACATGAATTGCTTAAAATTACATTCGAAATCAACTAGCAAAGTTTCAATTTCATAGATTGAAACATCCACTATAAGGGTAGTTTTATAAACAGTTTCTCGATTTAAAAAATAAACTATACCAGAATTACATTCTACGATCACAAAAACCCCTGAAACCATTCTGTTGGCAATTAGTAGACTGCGGATCTTTATGCAAAATAAATATTGTCTGCATCAATTGCAAGAAATAGGAACTAAATAGAATGTTATTTCTTCCCTTAATTATTTGAATAGATGAAATATAATATATTGAAAATGCCGCATGTCACAATTTCAAAAAAATTTAAGTTTATGCATTAATTGAGTTTTAAAATATAGGATTTACGTATTTACCAAAAAAAAGTCATGAAAACAAATTCTATAGGCCTCAAGAACGGCCTTAACGGCGGTCCAATGTTCAATTCATATGCATTAGGCATATTCATATGCATTACTATTTTTTCTATTGTTATTCGCATTAATTATACAAATATGGTAGTATTATGCAAAGTGAAAGACATGTACACTTATATTATAAAAAGAAAAGAAAGAAACATTACTAGGACGAAGAATTAGTGATAAGAATTTTAAACGACAATATCACAAAAGTGAAAACATGTGACATGCGGCGTTTTTCCTAAAAACCACAAAATTAACAGCTACATGAATTTCGTTCAGCTTTTTGCGATTCTGACCCACTCTGCAGCGTACGTTATTTCAACGAGTTAAAGAGACTAATCTATGAAACTAAAATTTCAAGTAAATAATAGTAAAGGTAACTAAAATAATATGAACAGAAGTTTGTGACAATAATTTTAGAATAGTGTCTATGTAAAATGCAACAGAATCAAATCTTTTTTCCTTTTCAACCTAGCACACTTTATTTCAACGATGTTAAAAAATTGATTGATGAAACAAAAAATAAAATATTATTTCAGAATGAAAACCAGCAGAAATAGTTAATTCTGAAATCATACAATGAAAAGTTTGTTTTGGAGTAGATTTGTGTAAGATATAAGAAAACTGAGTCTCATCTTTACTTCAATGAGTTAAAACAAATAAAACATAAAATTGATAAAGCTAAAAATAAAATATTATTGCAAATGAAAAATAGTAAATTATATTACATTTTGAAATTATATGAAAGAAAATTTGCGTTGATAATTTTAGAATATATTCTATGTAAAATATAACAGAATATGTACGAAAGTGGCTACGTAGACAGTTACGACTTGAAACGTTCGTTAAAGCGAAGAAGTTCCGAAGTTGCATTAATTAACTCTGCCTGTAACTTTCAAGTACCAGATATTGTATTCTTGTTCTTTTTAATTCCATTTTCTAGTACCCGAGAAATGAATATAACTTTGACACTTCCAGCTAAGATTTGTCTGTATTAATTGTAGATTACTCGTGTTGCGCCACTTTGTAAAGTTTTCACCTTTTTCTAAGAAAAAGAGAGTAAATAACCTGGAATGATTTCATTTATTTATTATGAGGTTTTATCTTTCTGGAAATTACAATTTGTGTCTTATATTTATCATTTTAGAACGTTTTTAAGAAATTGAGCCACCAATTTTCAATTTCTAATATCTCGTAGAAAAAATCTCTGAAATCATTTATGTCGTCTGTAAAGGAATGAGAGGGAGATTAGAAAACTTGTATTGATAAAAATAATTAAATTATTAAATACGTTAGAGTATTCTTCAATTATTTGGATGTCGTAATGTTTCTGGTCGTCCCAACCACCGTTTCATATCTGTATTGCGGACTCGCAATTGAATATGTATGTCCAATTTGGGGAGAAGAAAGTGAATAAAAAACGTACCAACGAGAATTCTTTTTGCCAATCTAATAAAGTATATAAATCGCCCAACTCAAAGTAAACATTTACATATTGTTTCCACGTTTCGATACATGAAGGTCGACCGTACTCATGCAAATTTTCAAACGAATGCAGTTTTAACAATTTTGCTGAAAATGACTGTCGAACCTGATACAGGTTTCGTTACAAGTAAAATAAGAAAGCAAACAATTAATTAAACAACAAGTTAAAGGTATTCAAAACGTGCATTTTGAATTTTGTTCAAATCACAACGTTTTAAATCACAAATAGTTTTCATTGACATCGATTATGAGAATACATGAGGCACACTTATGATTTTGATTTGGAAATTATTGATGTATTAAACTGTTTATTATTCCACAATTTAGTGTATGTCAAATAGGAACATTACATGATGTTTAAATTTGATATAGCGAAGCATGAGTTATTTAAATGACATTAATCACACAAATAATATCCTAACAATTAATTGATAACATAATATTATTCCATAAATTCTATATTATTAAATATTTTTATATGCATTCCTAATAAACAGATAGAATCAGCGAATAACTCTAAACATGTTTAGTTATAAGATGTATAAACGATGACTCATGAAAATGTAAGATTTCAGGAAAAAAACAAAACTTACGGATCAGCACATGCCTTAACGTTGACACCACAGCTACGACTATAAATCCCACTGATATTTTGAAGGTTTGTGACGTTTCTATCCTACTGAATTGTAACAAATGGACACAGATACTCCAAAAAGTATTTGCACGCTAAATTTCTGATTTTCGAAAAGTTTTCGATATTTAAAGAGTCGTACAACCATTACATTTTTATACTTATTTTTTTATAAGATTACATTTATTTTACAGCTTGTATTATTGTAAAGATGTTTATATTTTTGGATGGTATATTGGAAACTAAAGACATACAAATTTCACAAGACCAAACAATTGGATTGAATCATCTTTAAAATTTGTTCAAGACTAAATCTGCGGTTGATCTGAAACTTAATGTACGATTTGTTTGATCGTTATATTAAACTTTTAGTGAAAAGTGTATTGCCAACTTTACAGTAATATGTATAATCTTACTTCTTTTTTGTAAAACAGCTAAACAAAATTGTACATGTATTTTAATCGGAACCAGAGAACCATCTTTGGCACATAGAAGAAAATATTTATCCCTAAAATATGCAACGAAAGTTCAACAAATCCTATTATTTCCACCGACGTACACCCTAAATTCCACAGCTCATATGCACAAAGAGACCATATGAACACCTTCTACCAAAGAATAAATAAATATAGTTATGAAATAAAATACATGATACCGAAGATGGAAAAAAATAGAACCCATAATGTACCTCCTTGGACATTAATTAAACCATATATCGCTACGTCACTCACATCCAACAATAAGAAAGAATTATCCTCGGAAGCATGGAAAAGTCTTATTCAAAAATTAACACAGAAATATGATCGCTTCTCACAGATCTTCATTGATGGCTCAAAAAATCAACATGGAACAGGAGCTAGTGTTATTACCAGACAGCGTATCTTTATGCAAAATCAAAATTGTCCACCTGAATTGCAACAAACTGCAGCGAATTTGGAATTTATTTTCTTGTTTAATATATTTAGTAGGCTAAACATAATACAATAGCATTTTTAAATTCTTCTAACGTATTTACCGTTTTAAATTACATTTACTCATTTTTGTCATAAATGCATAAAATCCGCTGTCTAGTTATTACCAATAGCAAACACATTAGATATACCCTTAACCTTATCAATAGTAGTAAAACCGCTGAAACCTTTTCACTTATATTAGCACTCCAACACATTCACAACTCTAACGAAACTAAATTCTTAATCCTCTCCGACTCTCCTGCTACAATTAATAAAACTTAAGACACAAATAGCAGCTCTGAAATGAACACATACATTCAAGAGTTATACCACAATCTATCAAGATCTGGAAAAGAAATTGTGATAGCATGGATCCCATCTCACAAAAATGTCTACGGAAATAAAATAGCTGACCACGCTGCAAAAATTGCAACTACAGACAAACCGGGAAACCAACCAATATGTAACACACCATCTGATGTAAACAAACACGTCCAACAATTACTCAAGGCAAACTGAAACACAGTATGGAAAACCTTTAACATCACTACTCAGCACAAGAGAATTCCAAATTTTTACGATTTGAATATCAATCCAGCCTTCAAACGCAGCGAGCACATTATAATTACCAGAAATAGATCAGGACATACAAAGTTAACACATGTCTACCTACTTGAAAACAATTCTCCTCCTATATGTGATTTTTGCAATACAAGATTATTAATAAACCATATAATCACAGAATGTCCACACTATAACGAAGAGAGAAAAAACACGGTCTAAATGGCAACATGAATAATATTCTTACATCACTCCCCTTTCAACGAAACATACTCAACTTCTGCAATCGGTATAGTCGTTAATAACCCTGGTAGTTGAAGCGACTTCAAATATGTACCTAAAAAAAAAAAACAATTGTACATCTTCGTCTTCGTCTCCAACGTCTGTGTCCTCTGTTTTTAAATATATTGCGTCAATTGTATACCTTAATCTTTATTATTCTTTTCGATCTTTTTGTTGTTTGCCGACTCAAATTCTATGATATAATTCTTCTTTAATCAGGTAAAGTAATCTGACGAACCTTCGATGTGTATGTAAACGATTCCTATTACAAGACGTAGAGTTATTATAGTTTACTTTAAGGAGTAATGATGAGTGTATCATACTTTCCTTGAATGTACAGTGGATCCACGAAGTATTCAAACACTAAGTACGTCGTTAATTTGATTGTAACATTTTTGTACATAATGTAGAAGCCGAGAAACTGAAGAGGCGTTTTTTTCTCAAAAATGCTACGGATTCAAACGTCGGTGAAAAGTTTGAAAAATTTTTTTCGTTACTGAAGCTACCACAGATCGTTTTATCGAGCTTTGAATGAGAGGTGTGCCGCCCACTTTATAGCAGTATAAGTTATATCATGAGGGCTTTACACGACTGAACTTGTTCCCTATTTTTGTTCCATAAAACGGTAAAAACAAACATTGCAATCAATGACAGTTACATTTATGAGCAATATTTTTATAAGTTTTAGGAGACGTTTGAGTTTGCAACATTTTTTAGGAAAAATTGGGCTCCAGTTTCCCACCTGCTATATCGTGTAAAAATATCTTTCAGGAAAATGTACAATACTTTGCGAAAGTAGAGGCTTCGAACTTTAAAATGAATGCAGGCTTGTGGTTATACTATTTGTTTTTACGAAATTGTCACAATTTAAATGTCACTAATTTTTGGAGTATCGGAAATGTAGTGTTTAAATACTTTTTGGTCATCTGTATACAGTGAATCACAAAAGTATTCGTATACTAAGGTATGCTTGATTTTATCCGTCTATATCTTTGTTAATTATGAATCAAATTATACTTTATCTTTAGTACTTGACATACAATTAGTATGTTTATTATATTACATTACATTTAGTACTTCAAAAATATGAACAACTTTGTTACTTAACTTGATGTACAATAGTTCAGTACTTAATGTTATAAACGAAATGAGATCACAGTAATTTTTCACGTTACAAAAATATTTGAACGTTATAAAAAAATTGATATTATATAAATTAAAATTTAGATTTTTTTAAATGTATTAGTTTATAGTCGCATCAACATCACAGGTTATCAGCGACTACTTTATCAACAAGTTATATTCACATATATATAAGCCGTTTATTTTGAAAGTGGCCTAAGTCCATTTGTCAATTATTTTCTGTTGACTGTATTAACGCGTACAACTTGAAGTTATCTGTCATAAACAACATTTGCTGTTAAGTATATTCAGAGTATACATGATAATTTGGGACACATAAGTCCAATCAATTATTGATGATGTCCGAAAGTGCGGATTTTCAACAGTGATGAAGGTAATTTTAATCAATTAGTATTTAACAAGTTAACCTCAGTTTTTTGACAGTTGCTTTAGTTGAATAATCAGTACATTTAATTAATGCAGTGAAAAAAAATTCACGCAATACACACTTACAATTGAATATAAAACTCAAATTATTAAATTATATAAATTATTACACTCGTAGGAAAGAATAAAAGAACAAGACCATTTAATTCAGATAGTGAACGCGAATTGGTAACTAATAATTTCAACAAAAACGTTCGAAAATATTGTATTGACACCACTTTATAAAAATATAAGACGAGTTACAACAGCGAAATACAAGGGCATGATGGACTTACTACGATATATACTACCGGTGCACCATGACATCCCTCCCGCAAACACAAAATGTAGATGAGCAGTAAATTGTTATGTAATTTATGTAGTTAGAAAATTTCCCGAATTGCATAAATTGTGTTTTTGAAGTGTTGTAAAGAAATATAAAATAAATTGAGTATTGTTTTTTCAATTTGAAGCATTTTAAATTACGTCGAATGGACGTGGGCTCTTTCAAATTTTATAACGATCTGATTGTTAATATAATTTTAATAGGAATTGTAAATTCAACTCTTTTAGATACACTTAAGCAGTATGACACATTGGTATCCTATACGTATATTTTTAATTTTATTGAAACGCAAACTCTTAAATATAACAATTTATATAAATGAATTTATGTCGCTTTCAAATAGACGGCTCATATACAGGATTTAAATATAATTTCGGAGAGGTATATGATTTATAAATGAAACAACTGCAAACTGGTGCCTTTCGTCATTGAGCGATTCCTTCAATTCGATTGGGAATTCATGTCTATTTCTAACGTGACTCGTGGCTGGACAGTCTTGGAGGATGTGAGCGACTTTGTACTTGACGTTACAATCGTTGCACTTGTGGGGGGCCCACCCCGACATCAAATATTCGTGTGTTAATGCAGTGTGGTCTATTCTTAGTCGGGTAAAGATTGTTTGATCCTGACGATTTAGTCCACTCGGGGGTTTATTGGTTGTTTGATGGTGTTTTAAACTTTCAATTACGCTATTGGAATCAGTAAAAATAATAAATTTGGACTGAGATGGAACAGAAGATGGACTTTTTCAATCATATGGAGAGTAGCTCGAACTGCAAACGCTTCACAGAAAAAATGGATCAGGAATCGTCTAAGCTGTACTTAAAGGTATCTTCTGGTTCAATTGGAAGTTGAAAATTTATAACTGTTGGATATTTGGATGTAAGATTATTCAAATGGTTCTGTATTCGTATGTAGAAGGGTTTGGCTGTCCGAGATTTTTCAACAATTTGGATGCTGTATTTGTTTAACTAATTGTTTTCATGAACGGGGTTTTCTGGGAGAGCTTCAATTTTGAATGTTTATGTGAGATCAAGTTTGATGCGTCGAAGATTTAGAGGTAGTTCCATACTTTCGGCGAGGATATTCAGAATCGGGCTTTAGTAATGTAACCTTTTTGTTCTATTACATGTTTTAAATGATTTGTCATAGTACATATAATTTTTTGAACATATTGTACATTTGTTTTCTCCCATTCGTCTTGTAGTCTGTGTTTCAAATCTTCTTTACCCTTTATCGGCGTTGTTCTTATTCTTCTGTTTAAATGATCCCATAGAATCTCCATAAGGTCAAGATCTGGGGATTGAAAAGTAGGGTTTATGACTTTCGGACAATTATATAATAAATAATCTTATACAATCCGTGCCTTATGCTTCGGATTGTTATTTTGGTAAAATTTGAAGGTTCTTTCTATATCCATACTGACTGCACTTGGCACTAAATTTTCAAGATATGTAAATATTTGTTCTTATCCATGATGTCTTTAATAAAAACGATGTTCAGTTTTCCATAATAGCCATTTATCGGACCAAATCATTACGCCACGCCGTCATCTTCCATTTGGCGATGGCGCAAAATTTGTTACTCCTGTCTCAAATTGTGATAATAATAATTAAGACTGTCAGGTTCAATTAACAAGTCGTGAATACGACCTAATATTTCACGAGCCCTTAATTACTTTTCACGGCCAATTTGTGTTAATCAATTGTCGTTTTTAAAGCCGATACACACTATCGGACCATTCAAGATTCCTTGGAAAGAATATTTGACCGGATCGAGACCGAGCCGAGACCGATCCGAGACATGACTAGGGCTGTTACTTTTCCGAAGCTTCGACTCCTCGAAGCTTCGAAACTTTGAACCTTCGATTCGTTTCCAGTTAACAGATAAAAGAAATAACTTTTCATAACTTGTTTCTATATTCACTATTTGAATTGTTTCAATAATTTATTGTTTAGATAACATATTTATAATTTGAATTATCCTTTCGATATCACATTGTTAAAATAATTGTTTAAATAAATAAATATTATAATTTGTTTCTATATCCATTATTTACATTGTTATTTCAATTATTTATTGTTAAAATAATGGCTAAAATAAATAAATTTGTACAATTGGTTTCTATATTCATTATTTGAATTATTTCAATAATTTGTTGTTCAAATAATTGTTTAGACAATGTACACGTATTTACATAATTAATATATAAACACAGTTCTATATTCATTATGTAAATACTTGTACATTCTTTAAATAATTATTTTAACAATAAATAATTGAAATAACAATTCACATAATGAATTTAGAAACAAATTGTGAAGTTTTATTTATTTAAACAATTATTTTAACAATGAACTATCGAAACGATAATTCAAATAATAAATATATTATTTTAACAATAAATTATTGAAATAATTCAAATGGTGAATACAGAAACAAGTTATGAAAATATATTTCTTTTATCCGTTAACTGGAAACCGAAGCTTCGAAGCTTCGAAACTTCGATCCTCATCACCTTCGATGTTTCTGAAAGCGAAGCTTCGAAATTCGAAGCTGTGAAGCTTCGAAATCTTCGACCTTCGAAGGAAAGTAACAGCACTAGACGGGACCGATAGTGTGTATCGGCCCTTAACAAATGTAAATCACAAAATGTTATTATATATTTTATTCACTATGTTTAATGTTCGATACGTGTTATTCAGTGGCTTATTCCATCAGTGCTACCATTTTGTCCCGTTTGCGTAGTAGAAATTTTATATTTGTAATTCGTAAAATTTTGTCGAACTGAATATTCTGCACAATACTCAGCTTGTTATACATACAGACATGTCAAAACCTAGTAATAATATGGAAAATGTACCAATTTTTACTGCAAACGCTTAAAAAAATACAGGATGTGATATCTTTCTGTTACACAGTGCAAAACGTGTGTTGATCACATGTATGATGCATAAAATATGAGCCAATCAAATTTGTAGAGCCATAGTGATTAGCATTCTTCGCCGTAGCGGAAAGAAAAGAAGAAAGGAAAAGGAAATAACGCAGGAAACTCATAAGTTTCTTACACTTTTACGATAGATAAGGGCATAGCTACCGGCAAACTTTTAGTCGTATCCCCAAAGGACAAAGTATTGCTACACAAAAACATGGACAAGGCTCGCACGAACTGTTTACTCTCACTAAGGTCCTTACGTTAACTGGATTAAAGCTGGAATTTGAAGGATTCCCATCATGGCATACCGGGCGTTTATTAAGGTCGCGCGTTGCACACGTTCCCGGGACTGAACAATGTTAATACACAATACCTCCTTCCCTGTGAACATGGCGGGGTAGGTGCCGCTGCGTGCATGTAAGTAGGGACAAGTTTATTTCATGACAGACTTCCATTAGCCTGGTTACTTCGACGTGAACCAGACGAGGAGGAAATGGAATACGAAATCATGAAACACAGTGTTATTGTACCTATACTTGATTATCTACGGTTGCAATGTACTCTGTGGAATGTCGAATACGACGCCACCTTTTCCATGGATCGAATACCAGGATAACAATTAGCGTTGTTTCAGGTTGTACACCAATTACCAGCCCGTAGAGTATCGCAGAGTGAAGGCGTGACCATTGATTATCGATAAATTATTGGTGTCCTATTAAGACTTAACGATACATTGACCATCTCGTTAAGATATCTTTGAGGTGAATGAAAGCGTCTGTTGAGACGTGATTATTGTATGGCCGGCTCGTATTTCGGGTTGGGTCTACGCTACGGTCGATTTTGAAGTGTGCCATTGTCGAAGGGGTCCTCTAGCGTCTTCTGACGAATTTATTGTTTTATGACTCTGGTGCGGCTGGAAAGTATCAGCTGGCCATGGGAAAGTCAGCCTAGCCGTGCAGTTCTCAATGGTACATGACGTAGCGTAGGCCCACGCTTAGCGCCAAGGGCTTTGGGCTGTGGCCCAAAGCCTAAATTATGGTTTCCGGCAAAATTGCAGGAAACCGAGTGTCGTCCGTTTAGCGACACTCGTTACGACGTATTTCGTCTATGGGCGTTGCCCTTGTTTTGGGAGGTCATTTGTAGCCTCCCAAATATTATATCATTGGCTGGGGCCCCCACTATTTTGTACTTTGTGGAGGGATTTTTCAACCCCACGAGGTTACTTGTCTCTCACGCGTTAGTTGTAAGAACAGTCGCGATTTAAGAGTCGAAACTAAGAGTCGTGAATTATCTGTCGGTGTTATACCGTCTCCTTTATACCGTCTTTCACATTTTTTATTAAAGTTACTTAGTTATCCGAAACCCGATTATTACTTATTTACCTCTCTTTGAGGCGTGTATCTCAGCGGCTCACTAATACTGTTTGAGCACTGACACGACACAACAGCGTCTCCAGTAACGTTCAGACGATCAACATTTCAAGGTTTAATATTGGAGGATTCTCGACATTATCTTACGTAAAAACGATCAATACAATACTGTCAGTATTATTAAGCACTTACGAAACAGATTGACGTATTGATCATAAGAGTGTATTAACAATAATATACAGGGTGGTTCACGCAATTGTGTCAGGCCATAACTCCATTACCAGTGCAGTTAAAGAAAAATGTACTGCAGGATCATGTTACTTTTGGAAGTGTAATGAAAATGCATATCTTTTTTATCACATAGTTGGATTTCTCTAATCATTTGTAAGCAATTGTAAAGCGTTGTCGTAAAAGTGTACAGTGTAATGGGGAAGCGTTTGAGCATCTCCTGCAATCAGACATTTTCTTAAAATATCTCGATAATTAATAGTTTTTTTATTTATCATTGTACCTCAATACTTTTTTACATAGAATGGAGAGAGAAACTCAACTATATAATAAAAAATATGCATTTCCATTAAAAATGAATAATACTGTTGCGGATACCCGGCAAGTTCTACATTAATTTATTAAATACGTGTTCACCGGCAAGGCGGACGCGGGGTTTCCGCAACATTTCCATATCGTCGTAACAATACAATTGTTGAATGCACACGTATCATTGCACTTGTAAATCATCTTTTTCCTTTGACATTTTTCTGCAACTGCACTGATAACGGAGTTATAGTCTGAAACAATTGCGTAAACCACACTGTATATTAATTGTCAGGAGGCCCCTTATTTATGAACATGTCGAAAACCTTAATGTATTGACAATATCTTACATATTGATCGTCTGAAGAGAATATACGCCATACGGTATTATCAGAAACAACATACCAGTCGCACGAGATCTTTCATGTAGGCTTTTGCATCTTTTAGAGGTAATGCTAATTTTATTGGACTTCTCAGAGCTACGCTTCATATTTTTGTTAGCTAATGTAATACTCTCATTGTAATCTTATTTGTCGTGTTTTGGAAAATAATTTTTAACTTGGCTGTATTAGTGCATGTGGTAAACTATAATTTCATACGATAATAACTACGATATTAACCAAAATATTTCCGTTTACAATATTTCAGTAATTGATAAGGGGATGTATATACAAATTTTGATAAAGAATAAAACACACTGTACTATTTAAAGTAATTTAAACACTGTACCCTGTCCGAAAATGTTATCCATTATGGTATTGCGCCACTATCAACAAGAAAGATGAGTGGAAAACCATTAGGAATATGTTGTATTTTATCAGACTCTGCGGTAGAAAGACCAGAACAACCCCATTACTCCTCGTGCACTGCTCAAGAAATTGTTGTGTTCAAATTTTATGAATCAAATTAAACCAAAACGATTATCAGACAGAAAGCTTTTCTCTAATTTACCAGACAAAAAGAAAGACACTTCATGGGTAGCGTAGAAGAAAAATGGAAGATAAGATGTTACTTTGATGTTCACTAAGGTACAATTTTATAAAGATATAATTGTGATTTCTATCGATTGAATTTTTAATTATGTTAGAGAAAATGTTATCGGCGCAAGGTTCGATCTTTTTGAAATTCAACAACAAATTTGTGCCACAGCAAACGCAATATTCCCTTGATAATGATCCACACCTGGATCGAAACGTTGGGTATTAATTAAATTGCAAATTTGTTGTTGAATTTCAAAAAGATCGAACCTTGCGCCGATAAAATCTTCTCTAACATAATTTATAAAGATAAGATATCTTTGAACTTTCTACTTTTATATCTCAAAAAGTTTGAAGAGTATTGAGGAATTAATCTATGCAGTTTCATAAAAATCTAATACTCTGCGTATATGAAATGCGATCACATAGCGTGAAATGTGATATCGAACACAATATCTGAATGTTAAATTTATTAGTATATTTGTATCATAAACAATAATGAGTTTTAAAGAGTCAATTTCAATTTCACCAAAGTACAGAAATAAAGTATGAACCAATAAGCTTTTGGAAAATGTACAACCGGAGATAAATACGCTTCTCATAAAACGACTAGATTTTTTTCTTTCATGGTTCAACGTTTTGAAACGAGAGTATTGTTTTCGTGTTTATTGAAGCTTTCCTTTTCATTGAGTTACAAACGTTGTTGGTTCTTTCCATAACATTGTAACGACAGAATGCAGTATACAAAAGATTTGTTCATCTACTGGCACCTCCAATTTGTAAATTAAATAGAGTGCATACCACTGTGAAATATAGCCAAGACGGATGAGTTACACTGTTGACTTGGAATCGATTTATGCAGTTAAGGTGTCTCGATAGCTTGGCTTTTCTGACCACAAGGATGTTTACTCATGGTCACATTATTATTGGCTACGTGGATATGAGGAAACCCATTAGCAGGTCTACGCCTGACACGAAGATAGCAGGTGAAACCCGGTGATGGGACTAATTCAATTACCATATACAAACTTTCGATCGCAGCGTATTTTAGTAATCAATCACTCGGCAACGTCATACAGGAATACAGGGAAACAATAACATGGTATTGAATGCACAAATAGACAGCTGCTGTAGCTGTCAGCATTAAAATTTCTTACAATCATGTCATTTTAAAAAAGCCCGACACTAAAATATCCATACTTAAATTTTGTGCATCACTGTTCACATATGTTAGGTTGTATACTAATGTTATAAAAACGGGTTATGTTTGATGAATGTAACATGGGAAATTTTCCGGTTATTTTTTAACACCAGAAGAACTGCACAAGCTAAGATCAACCATATTGACATTTTCTATAGATGTTGATACATATACACTGCTGATATTTGCTAATTCACTTTGCTGCAGTCTAACATTTAATTGATGAAAGTAAGAATCAAGATTATTCAAGTTTTCATTATATTGGAATTTATTCAGTTGTATTTATGACATTGTGCGCTATTTACCGACAAGTATCACCATTTACAACTTTTTGCAAATTAGCTTTATTTGTAATATGCGAAGTCTGTCCAAAGTCGTGAAGTCATCACGGAAAAAGATTTTTTGGAACGAAAGATAGTTGATGTAGAACTTAAAATCGCAGACGATTCTATATTTGAAAAATAGCTGGCGAATATTGATGGCTAGACTGCGGATCTTTATGCACGTATGGCTTCTAAAAACTGTTAAAAAACGATACAGTTTAAAATTTGACAGAATTTAATACAATTTTGATTTATCTAAGATCTGCAAACGCTACTATCACAGAAAATAATATTTTATTTGATCTCACTTTCTTAAAATTCCGCAGTCTATTGATGACGATTTAAGCGTTTCTCTTCGAACATTTGAATTGAAATAAGGCTGTTCTTTCTTTTGGAGGACCAGATGTTTTTAACTTTCTTTAGCACTTTTTTGACTTTTTTTTATGTAATCCTGTAGATATCGATGAGAACATTACGAAAATGTAAGTATTATTGTTAGGAACTCACTGGTTTATAAGTTATACGTACATATGTAAACGTGAGCAATTGTAAGCGTTTTTGACACGTTAGGGCGTCGCCATATTAGATATTCGTTGGGTGGTAGAGGTAGGACTTTTGAACGCATGCGCTGGATAGATGGTTATACGCGTGTAAACATGAACAATTTCAAGTGTTTTTGACAAATTAAAGTGTCGTCACATTAGTATATTCGCTGGGTGGTAGACATAGGGGTGTTGAGCGCATGTGCTAGATAATATGGTATATTCGCGGATCGGCTAAGTAGTACTGAGCGCATGCGCTAAATGGCACGAAATGTTTACTAGGTAGGAGCACGTGGATAAATGAAGCTGATTTTAATATTTTTCTGCAGTTTGTTGTACATTTTATTGTTGATTTTAATTTTAATTTGTGGATTGTTGCGAAAATTTAAGAAAATATACAGAATCATATACAGGACCTCAAAAAGAAGGTACATATAGTCCAAGTTGGTTTCGGGGTAGGTCGTCGCGTTGATTTTGTACATGTGTTATTATTACGTACGTGCCTGTGCTGCCATCTAACAGATCTGCTCGGTACTACTTAGCCGATCTTACGTGTACCACCTAGCAAATATACCAATATGGCGGCGCTTTAACCTGTCAAAAAGGCTTAAAAGTGCTTAACTTTACAGGCGTATAACTTCTGAACCAGTGAACTCCTGGCAATAAGACTTTCATGTTCGGTGTTTTCTCGTCGAAATCTATAGGACTGAAAAAAAAAGTTAAAAAAAATTTGGTCCTCCAAAAAAAGGTTTACCGAAATAAAATTTTACAAAATTGTACAACACTCTGAATTAAATAAGAAAAGAGTATTGGGAACTTCCAGACCTACAGTATGGTTTTGGAGTAAGAATGCAAAAAAAGTCATAAGAGCTGTAATAGTATGGGGAATAATAAATAGTACGTTAAATGTCATTGAAGTTACTCCGTTATTAGAAACGGTATAATCGAAACAGTGTTTTTCATGTGTTGCGTAATTATAGCACCTATGTTATTATATCGACTTCAGTATGTCCACATTTGCAATACATTTGCTTAACCTATCGAAACGTGTTCCATATCAAGCTAGAAATTAGACAGTAAATGTTACGTTAAGGGGAGTCATCTCGGAAGACCTTTACCTTGACATATGTTATCAATTTTAAGTTGCAAAAAAATTAACCTTGACGGACCTGATGATTACAACTCGTAATGGCGAGATCTCAGAAAGTACCCGCGATATATATTTCTCAAAAATAAATATCGGCGGCTGCAGTTTGCTGGTTTGGAGGGCTTTCTGTACTAGTGGAATGTTGTCGTTAGCTTCACCATCGAAATTTTACAAAATACATTATTACCGTTTTTTCAAGAACATAATTCAGTTTGTCGAACGTTTTATCAAGATAACGCGGTGAACACACGTGTCGGAGAACGATGACATGATTTCAAAGAAATGGAATTAATGTGATACAATGAATGACCAGCGTGCTCACGTAATCAAAACTCCATGGAAAATATCTGGGGAATTATTGTAAGAAATGTTTATGCCGAAAATCGGCAGTTTAGCAATGTTTCGGAATTAAAGAATGCGATCATTAGGGTTAGTAACGAAATACGCAAAGAAATTTTTCGGAAACTCGTTGACAGTATTTCAGACACAATTTTTCAACTCAATACAAAAAGGTGGTCGTACGAATTATTAAAAATATTTATATTTAACCGATATTTCTATTGACATGGTGTTATAGTTGTGCAACAATAATAACTAGCTTGTCTTATTATGTGTACATACACTTTCTTCTACAGACAACGAATTTTAATACAAACTTTCTGAAGTTTATAGTTCATCCGACCCTTTCAGCTTATATAGATGATATTTTTGTATTTTTACTATAAAACCCGAAACATCGAAAAATGTAGGTGGTGCTGTAGTTGTGCACCGCACTGTATAAGAACAGCAAATTAAGAAAAATCGAAGCGCTCCATGTTGTTAAGGCTCAGTGGTGCTCAGTCTTCAAATCGATTGTAGGTTTCGATCTCACTGTTCGATTCCCCCTATTTTTTAAAAATAATACTTTTTGTGAAGAATTAAATCTAAGAGAATGAAACTAACTGTCCCAAGGAGCGAAATTTACAAAATGAGAAATATTTACTATTTTATTATCAACACAATACCAAAAGGATGGTTAATGATAAATATTTTATAAGCACACACACACACACACACACACACACACAAATTAACTTTTTCATTTTCATCCTTGTGACCTAACCCTCGGATGCTTTTCAAAAATCTTTTCGTGATCTTCACCCATTTTCGTTTCATACTCAAATTAAAGATGTTACAGCATATAATATCTAGAAATTAGACCACATGGCTGAAGTGAAACTACTTTCTTTAATTTTTTTTCGAATTTTTATTAACACTTTATGACATTTAATTTTCTATGACTATTATTGAAACAATTCGCTTGTGATAGCGAAAGTATGATATAAATATTCTTGAGTCAATTTTTTCTAAATGTCTTGTAAATACTGAATCGAGAGTTGTTCCTGATCTTCTTGTCGCTCATTAAGATTATTTACCATTTCCAATCTTAATTTACTTCTAAAAAATTCTATTAAAAATTTGGATTGTTCCGATGCAAAGTTCACGTTGAAATCTCCACTTAGCATCATCGGAATTTTATCATAATCTTTATTAAGCAATGCCGAACCCTCAACTATATATGCTAACAGAAAATAGAAATTCGTTTCATCGTTTCATCGTTTCATCACCAGATCGGCTTTACTCCTACCGCGTCGAGGTTTTACGCCTACCGCGTCGAGGTTTTGCGCCTAACGCGCCTAAAGAAGTTTCAGTTCAATAAAGGAAATATAAATCTTCACCAGTGTAAGATATTTGATGCAACATATTTTACTATCTATCTTTTAAGGATTATTTTCACTAATGCAGAATAAATTTCAATCAAAGATTATTTTTTTCATAGTCAATGTCTAGTTAGCACACGAAATATTAAAGATCAGAATTCTTAAATTTCAAAGACGTTCTACGATAAATGGGAAAACAAAAAATAGTAATCTCACAAAAATTACAAAATGCTGCTTGCGGGGCAACCTTTAAAATATCCTTTCACCAAGTAGACAATGCTGTAACAGCATCCGTAGTTTCAATTACGCTTTCAAGCGGTAGTATGTATTAGGATACTCGAGCAATCACAATTCCGATTGGTACAGTGTAACCGGGCAACTTTATTGCGTTTGTAACATTGGATAACGTACTCGTTATCGTCGAGCATTAAGCATTAACCATTTCCATTATGCATGCTTATCGATCTACCAAGTTGGGCCTACTAATGTAATAGCGAGTCTCGATAATGAAAGCAAATATTCGTCGGTTTCCATCGGGCACGGTATTAATAGCGGGCGACTATGCGATAGCTTTGTCTATGCAG